>CM056497.1:49249178-49849178 GCA_029783415.1 Anisodus acutangulus
CTAAAATGTCAAAATACACTCTAAATATTCTCCCTACTAGCACTCTTCACAATATGACCCCTACCGAAATCCTCTACCATAGAATCCCCTTTTATGATCATCTACGAACTTTTGGTTATCTGTGCTATCCCAACCTTAGCTCCACCGCCCCTCACAAGCTCGCTCCTAGGTCCACTCCATGTGTCTTTCTAGGATTCCCGCCGAACCATAGGGGCTATCTATGCTATGACTTGTCGACTCGTCAGATCCACATATCTCGTCACGTCACATTCGACGAGACCACATTCCCGTTTTTTACTCTTCCAAAATTCTAAAAACAGGACTACTCATTTCTTGACGAGTCTGCCATCTCTCCCCTTATAATCGAACAACTCACGTCCTCTGTTCCGTCGTCAGAGTCGCGGCGCCCAAACTTCAGAGAAGCCTGTCAACCTTCTAGCGCCGCGACTCTCGATCCAGGAGCCGCGACGCCTCCGACGGCTTCGCCCCCACCTTCTCCTTATCCGAATTTACCCCCCGTCTCAGACACCACTCCGCCACCCACTGTCCCTACCCATCCAATGGAAATTCGTTCAAAGCATGGAATCTTCAAACCCAAAGTCCATTTCAACTTGTCTGCCCAAACCATCTCTCCACTTTCAAAGAACCCAAAATTGGCCAAACAAGACCCTAATTGAAATGCGGCTATGTATGAGGAATTCAATGCTTTAACTAAACAGCACACGTGGGATCTAGTACCTAGACCTGAGGGGGTGAATGTCATTCGTTGTATGTGGCTATTTTGTCACAAGTTCAGAGACAATGGGGATCTTGAGAGGTATAAGGCCCGTCTTGTGGCTAATGGCACAAATCAGCAGGAGGGCATTGATTGTGGTGAGACCTTCAGCCCGGTTGTCAAACTGACTACCATCCGCACAGTTTTAAGCATAGACATGGGCAAACACTGGCCGATCCATCAGCTTGACGTGAAGAATGCATTCTTACATGGGGATCTGCGAGAGACAATCTACATGCATCAGCCACCAGGGTTCACCCATCCAGCAGTTCCTCACTATGTGTGCCGTCTCCGTAAGTCACTATATGGCCTAAAGCAGGCCCCCCGTGCGTGGTATGATCGCTTTGCTAGGTATATCTTGCAGATTGGGTTTGTATGCAGCAAGAGTGATACATCACTTTTCATTTTTCATCGAGGTAGTAGCACTGCTTACTTATTACTTTACGTGGATGATATTGTTCTTACTGCCTCCTCCGACGGATTGAAAAATGAGATTATTATCTTGCTCAAGTCCGAATTTGCAATGACTGATTTGGGAAAGCTGAGTTACTTTTTGGGGATATCAGTGACCAGGTTTGCCAATCATATGTTCTTGTGTCAGCGTAAGTGTGCAGAAGAGATTGTGTATAGGGCTAAGATGGCGAACTGCAAAGAGGTGCCTACTCCAGTTGATTCTAAATCTAAGCTCAGTGCTATGGATGGTGCTCCAATCTCTGATCCTACTCTGTGTAGGAGCCTTGCAGGTGCACTTCAGTATCTCACATTCACCAGGCCAGACATAGCTTATGTTGTTCAGCAGGTGTGCTTATTCATGCATGCTCTCAGGGAGTCTCATTTCACTGCTATTAAGCGTATCATTCGATACATTAAGGGCACTCTTGATTATGGTTTGCACTTATACCCCTCTGCACAAGACAGATTGCTTTCATATACGGATGCAGATTGGGCAGGGTGTCCGGACACGCGACGCTCCACCTCCGGCTTTTGTGTTTTCTTAGGGGATAATCTGATTTCTTGGTCTGCCAAGCGACAAGCTACCCTATCTCGCTCCAAAGGTTTAGGTCGAAAGTACAGAGGCGTTGCAAATGTAGTAGCTGAGATTTGTTGGCTCAGAAATTTACTGTTAGAACTTCAGTGTTCTTTGCGTCAGGCATCAATTGTGTATTGTGATAACATCTCTGCCATCTATCTTTCTCATAATCCGGTTCAACATCAGCGAACCAAACATATTGAGATAGACCTACACTTCGTTCGTGAGAAAGTTGCGTTAGGCCATGTCAGAGTGTTACATGTTCCATCATCCTATCAGTATGCAGACATATTTACCAAAGGACTTTCCAGACAGTTATTTCTTGACTTCAGATCCAGTCTCAGCGTCCGACCTCCTCCCGCTCCGACTGAGGGGGTGTGTAAACGTGTAAATATAGGAAACAATATATTCCCTACCCATAATTAGAATATTTTCATATATTGTGTAAATATAATTATGGTAAGATTAGGATTCCTCTTTTGTATAGGCTTAGGATTCCTATTGTATAAGGGATGCATATTGTACTCTATATATATCTTGATATTAATAAAAGACTCCCCAAGAGAGATTAATATCATCTAACACCTACCACATATTCTTTTAATACTCAGGCTTGAACAAACTTGTGAAACTTCGGTAACAAGGATAGAATCTCTCTTTAGTGAAACATAACAGAAAGAATATTATGATTATTACCCATTTACACCAAAGTCAAAGTAGAACACAAATAATATGAACATAGATATCCCTAAGATCTTATCAATCTATCTAGCTAGTGAGGCTAGGGAGAGGATAAAAGTGGAAAAATATTTTATTCATACATGATGTTTACATTGAACGTAAAAATGCATGATATTTATTTTCATACACACAATTATTGGTTAATCATGATTAAATGATATATAATATTAATTTAACTTTTTATTGTTCCTCAATAAATTATTTGATATGATATAAACATCAATAGCAAATAAATGTTTACCAAACAAAAGTACAAAAAAATCAATTAAGAAATACCATACAATCAATCATATAACTTCTATCTTATTATACTCACAAGCAAACACTAAAGTTTATATTCACATATTCTACAAATATAATTTAATAAATTTCTTTTTCTCTACAAACAATAATACAACCAAATACAATAATAATTACTATGACTAATAATTTTAAATAAAAACCAAACTATTTTCATCCTAATATTTCATGTCACCAAGGCAAGCATGAACCACTCCATCTTGTGAACTTGATTCTTTAAAATAATTCATGTCAAATAAGAACCCAAACTCCTCCTCCTTGCCACAATATGGATATTGAGCCATTTCATTTGCTAAAACTTTGTTTATCTCTTGTGACAATTGAAGATTGCTCGAGTTCTGACTTTGATGGGAAGAATTATTTAAAAAATTGGCGGTCAACGGGCGGTAGCTGCCTCCGCCACCGTAGGGCAATAACTTAGGCATGGCTGCTTCATAGTTGTCCATATTAAGAGATGTGACATTGGTATCGTACATGTTTTCTGGGCTGAGTTCGTTAGTAATAGTGTTGTTCTCATCTTTATTACCTTTGTGAAATACTCGACATAATACCCAATCTTCCTGTTCAAGGAAAAAATAGAGCATATGATTAGGTCTAATTTAGTGATGTAACAATATTGTTGAACTGAGTTTAACTTCTATAAATTGATGATGTAATAGAAGTCTTTACATTATTACACCTAAAAGATAATATAAGTAACTATTCATAAAAAAAAAAAAGATTAAGAACCTGAAAAATGCAACAAGTTAATTACTTGCTACAAGTAAAAATAAAAATCACATTGTCAGTCTAAATATGTGTGTCAAATCCTTTCGAACTTACTTGTAGGTACCTAAAATACAAATGTCTTGGAGTTCTACGCACCAGTAAAATATATAAGTATATACAGTTAGGTCACTTGTAAGACAATTATATATAGTAGGCAATCTAGTAAGAAGAAAAACTAACATGTTATTACAGGTTAAACAATATTGTTATGTAAAATCATTATAATTGAATATAACGGTGAGAATGTAATGATCTCCCTTTGAAGTTTTTTCATTAATACAAATATATATAGTGTACAATGTGTAGAACCCTAGTGTAATAATAATTCTCTACTTACCATAATTTTATATCACTAAATATTTACACAATATATGAGATATATTCTAATTATGGTGGTGGGATTGAATTGAGATTCTAATTGATCATGTACACGTTAATACACCCCCTCAGTCGGAGCGGGGGGAGGCCGGACGCTGAGACTGAATCTGAAGTCGAGGAATAGTTATTTAGGAAGGCCTTTCGTAAAGATATTTGTGTACTGATATGATGAAGGCACATGCAACACCTTGACAAGACCGAGTGCAACCTTCTCACGAACAAAGTGAATATACATCTCAATGTGCTTAGTTCGTTGATGTTGAACCAGATTATGAGATAAATATATGGCGGAGATGTTATCACAATAAACTACAGACGCCTTACGCAAAGGATACTGAAGCTCCAAAAGAAGGTTTCAGAGCCAACAGATCTCAGCAACAACATTTGCAACTCCTCAATACTTTGCTTCTGCACTCGAACGGGATAATGTGGCTTGCCTCTTGGCAGACCAGGAAATGAGATTATCCCCTAAAAATACACAGTAGCCGGAGGTGGAGTGTCGCGTGTTCAGACAGCCTGCCCAATCAGCATCCGTATATGCTAACAGCCTGGATGGTGCAGAGGGGTATAGGTGTAACCCATAATCAAGTGTGCCATTGACATATCGAATGATACGTTTAAGGGCAGTAAAATGAGGCTCCCTGGGTATGCATGAATAAGCATACCTGCTGAACAACATAAGCGATATCAGGCCTAGTGAAAGTAAGTTACTGAAGTGCACCTGCAAGACTTCTATAGAGAGTGGGATCGGACATTGGGTTACCATCAACAACACTAAGCTTTGATTTAGAGTCAACCGGTGTGGACATGATCTTGCAGTTTGCCATTTTAGCCATGTATATTATCTCATATGCATACTTGCGCTGACATAAAAACATAGTATCGACAGAGCGAGTCACTGATTTCCCCAAAAAGTAGCTCAACTTCCCCAAGTCAGTCATAGCAAATTCAGTTTTAAGCAGTGCAATAATCTCAGTCTTCAACATGTCAGATAAGGCAGTAAGAACAATGTCATCCACATATAACAATAAATAAGCAATGCTACTACCTCGATGAAAATTAAAGAGAGAATTGTCACATTTGCTGCAGATGAACCCAATTCGCATAATGTATTGTGCAAAGCAATTATACCACGCTCGAGGGGCCTGTTTTAAGCCATAGAGTGACTTACGAAGGCGACAGACATACTGAGGGACTGTTGGATGAACAAAACCATCTGACTGATGCATATAAACAGTTTCTCTCAGGTCACCATATAGAAACGCGTTCTTTACATCAAGCTGATGAACATGCCAGCTCTTACCCATAGCAATACTCAGAATTGTGCGAATGGTGGCCGATTTTACAACCAGACTGAATGTCTCACCACAATCAATCCTCTCATCCTGATAAGTGTCATTAGCCATAAGTTGAGCCTTATACCTTTCCAAGTCACCACTATCTCTGTATTTGTGACGAAAAATTCACATGCATCGGATCACATTCACCCCCTCCGGTCTAGGAACCAAATCCCAAGTGTGTTGTTTTGTTAAAGCATTAAACTCCTCATACATGGTTGCATTCCAATTTGGGTCTAGTTTGGCTAACTTTGGGTTTTTAGGAATTGGAGATATAGTTTGTATGGATAGGTTAAATTGGACTTTGGGTTTGAAAATTCCGTGTTGGGCACGGGTTTCCATATGGTGTGAGGGGGCAGGTGGGGTATTTTTGCTGGTCAGTGGGGTCAGGGTCGGGTCATGGTGTGGGATTGGATTCGTACGTGGATATGAGAAGTCGATCTGAGGACTGGGTAGGGCTATTTGTGAGACAATATCTGGGTTCGACGAGAGGTTGGTTGAGGTTATCGGTCTGGGTAGATCAATATGAGGTGAGATGAAGGAAGTAGGGTATGATGTCGGTGGGGTTTTGGACTGGTGTGGTGGGTTCATGGGCGATGTCGGTGGTACGATGGTGGTTATCGGTGGCTGGGATGTATGTGGTGTTGCCTTGGGATGATGTCTATGACACAGTGAGAGGTATGGGTACCGGTGATGAAAATGAGATGGTGGGCCCATCGCCGATGATGTCAATCGGAGGATAGGACAGTAACGAGGACTCAAAGACGTGGTTGGGAGTGACAAGTCATAGCACAAATAGCCCCTATGGTTGGACGAAAATCCTATGAAGATACACGGAGTGGTTCAGGAAGCCAATTTATGAGGAACGGTGGAGGCCATATTAGGGTAGCACATGCAACCGAAAATCCGAAGATGATCATAAGAGGGTATCCGACGGTATAACATTTCGGTAGGAGTCATGTTGTGAAGAGTGCTAATGGGTAAAATATTAAGGACGTACTCTATCATTTTGACTGCATAGACCCAGAACGAGGAAGGTAGGGAGGCATGACATAGGAGGGTACGAACCATGTTGTTTATTGTGCGGATGATTCGTTCTGTTTTGTCATTCTGTGGTGAGGTGTGGGACAGGAGAATCGAAAAATCAAACCATTATTTCTATAGAATTGGTGAAACTGTGAATTATTGAATTCACGACCATTATCACATTGAAAAGATTTTATGGCTCTCTCAAACTGTGTTTTAATAAAAGTACGAAATTCGAGAAATTTGGCAAACACCTCTGATTTAAATTTGAGTGGGTAGACCCAAATATAATGAGAAAAATCATCTAATAAGACAAGATAATATTTATGACTGAGTGAACTAGATATAAGAGATGTCCACAAACCAGCATGAACAATATCAAAAGGGGGAAACGTAACACTGAAAGATGATTTAAAAGGTAGACGAACATGTTTTCTTAAAGAACAAGAAATACAATGCTGGGCAAGTTTTCCATTATTACATTTAATAAAATTATTGCCTCTAAGAAAATTAAAAACTGGAGCTCCTGTGTGGTCAAGCCTATTTTGCCAAGTTGACGGAGAGATAGCAGCGGGAGATATGGGAGAACATGATCTGACAGCAGAGGTGGATGTGAATGCATAGAGATCCCCCGTGCTATTGCATCTCGTAAGAGGTGTCTCCGTATGAAGATCCTTCACAGTAAAACCAAAAGGGTCAAATTCAACAGAGACAAAATTATTACCAGTAAATTTTCGGACAGAAATTGGGTTCTTAATGATGTTTGGGGCATATAGGACATTATTAAGGGAAAATGGTGGATGGGGCGGTGGTGTGTGGGCGGTACCATAACCCTGGATTGAAATGCGATGGCCATTTCCAACAATAATGTATTGGGGATGCTTTAAACGACACAGTTTAGGAATATTACCTACAGAGCAGGTGAGGTGAGATGTGGCGCTCGAGTCCACGTACCAATTTTCATCGAGTTGCTGCAAGTTCAGACTGCTAAAAGCCTAGCCCAAGTCAATAGGGGCCAGACCAGAAGGAGGTTATGGGTACTGGGCCTGCATGAAATGGGCCTGGTGTGTGGGGTATTGTGATGAGCGAGCTGCTGGAGCTGGGCCCAATACCCCTTGTTGTAGATAAGGCAATTGGGCCGCTGTGTAGGCAGGAGGGGGAGCCCAGTGACCCATTTGATAGGGGACTGCTAGGCCGGTCCAGTGAGCAACAGAACTAGGCTGCTGCGGCTGAGTACTATTCTGCTGGCCATAGTTGCCTTTGCCTCGTCCTTTTCCTCCTCTGCCACCGTCGCGTCCTCTGCTGCCGCGGCTGATTATTTTTCGGCGGAGGTGAGCCGGCATGGATGTTATTTTGGGGAGACGTTTGGACCGCTAACGCCTTTTGAGTGTGTTTGTCCTATTTTGCACGACGGGTTTCTTCTAGCAACAATTGCGAGCGGGCCTTGTTGAAACTGGGTAACGGATCAGCCTGTTGTATCATGGTGGCTAACGTGTCGCACTCACCTTTAGGGAGGCCTGCAATTAATTGTAAGACCATCTTTGCTTCAGACACAGGCGTGCCAACGTTGAATAATTGATCCGCCACGAGTTTCAACTGCTTGCAATAATCAGACATATTGAAAAAAATTTCATGGCGTGTATTATTAAATTGTTCCTCCAAATACACAGCACGGGTGTGCTTGTTATCTTGAAAAATTTCCTCTAACTGAAGCCATAAATCACGAGCCGAGGTGCCAGATTTCATTATAATAAGGAGCAAGTCTTGAGAGATAGTGTCATATATCCACTGTTTGACAACGGCGTCGAGACGAAGCCACGTGGATTCATCAACCTCAGGGGGGTGAGGGAAAAAGTCATTGATATGGTCAAGCACGTTATAGACACATGCATGAATGCGAAACAGTTCAACCCATGGAGAATACTGACCGTTTTCTTGATCAAGAATTATGGGGAGGCAGTTCTTGATGTTGGTAACGGAGGGCTGGATGAAAAAATGCTTTTGGTATTTCATGGGTGATGACGGTTGAGGATGAGGCTGTCGTGGGAGTTGCAGGAGGAGTCATTATAGTGGATTAAATTTAGTGAAGTATGAGAAAAGGGAACAAGGAAGAACCAAGGAAGGGAAGTTGGTCTTTTCCAGTCAAGAAAATAAGAAAGTAGTCGCCGGTGGTGAGACCCGAGGGGGGGCAGTTTTTCTATAGAAGACCTAGGGTTTTGACTCCTGATACCATGTGAGAATGTAATGATCTCCCTTGGGGAGACTTTCTCATTAATACATATATATTTACTGTACAATGTGTAGAACCCTAGTACAATAATAATCATCTACATACCATAATTCTATATCACTAAATATTTATACAATATATGAGATATATTCTAATTATGGTGGTGGAATTGAATTGAAATTCTAATTGATAATGTACACGTTAATTATAACAGGGCAACATATATAGTTTATTGGACACATTCGGTAGAACCATATAGCTTTAGTTCATACCTTGCATATGTATTGAGAAATTCACTAAATATATGAAGGAACTAGAAAGTTTAGATGGCAAACAACGTATCTTCGAAAATCATAAATTTTAAATTCTGAATCCGGTTGTTCATAACTTAGATAGAACAGCTTGACAGCATACATTAGTTTCACCTACTACTCATTTTCTTGTACGTTGTCTCAAAATCTCAAACTAGGAGGTTCTAAGAAATTTCATACAAAGACCTTATTTTGTCACTTACAATTCGACAATAATTTTTTCAACATGACGCGTAAGACACAATTTCTACTCTATTTTTATATGTGACTAAAAAGTCTCCTCCTAGCCTCGTAGGTATCAATCCTAAATACCTTTTTAGACTATTTGTTAAACAATCTATTCGCGAATCTTAAACAAATGCTAAAATATCTCTTAAGTTATCCTAATTAGGAAATTTAGTAATACATTGAAGTGCATTTTAATCTTAATGATTACTTCTTGGATGACATACCGTGCTTAAGATTACAATAAACAAATGATACTTATTATACACCATTTCAGTTTAAGACTATAATACTAAATAGTCTTTTCATATTCTCAAATTTCATGACCAATCAAACCAAGAAAATAAAATGAAACAAATAAGGTAATCATGTTTCTTATTTGAAAATGTTCTGCTTGATGGCACCAAATTAACGAAGATGCACCACTAGAAAAAGGAGTTAGCCACGAATGAAATTTTGTAGCTAAACAACAAAATATTCATGCTAATTTTATTTAGCTATAAATTAGCGATGAATTATATATAATAAATTCAATTAGCTGGGAGCTATTTAGCGACAGATTGGTCGACAAATTCATTAACTAATTTCATGTTTTCTAGTAGTGATGGCTTCCATTACTTGTGGGTAGAAACAATTTCACTTGACAAGTGTGTAATCGACACTCTATCACTTGCTTCAACCAATACACATACTCCCTCCGTTTCAATTTATATGAACATTTTCAGAGTATGATGATCAAACTTTATAATTTTGACCTTAAATTTTGATATATATTTTTCAAGTTTGTAAATATAATTTATATATTTAGAAAGCACATTAAAAGTACCATAAGTCATTATAATTTATAATTCAAATAATTTAGAGAAAATGTAAGGAAAATATGATCAAAGAACCACCTCATAGACTCCGTAAATAGTAAAGGATTCACATAAATTGAAACAGAGAGAGTATTATTATTAAACTTCAATACTCGAGAAAATGATAAAAATACTATCTTCGTACCCTATTCTCCACCTCACACGTATATAATTATCGTACGTAGTCCGTATATATATATCATCAACTTTTTATAATACCTAACCAAAAACTTATAACGCTATTAAAAACGTTAATTTCCGACAGATATCTCGCTAAAATTAGCTCGTCTTTAAGAAAATCTGGCAAAAAATATTGTGATGCATGTTCTGCAAAAAATTTAATATTGTCGGTGCACATAACTTAAATCCCAAAAAGAAAAATGATGTGTGGCAATAATGAAAGAATATAAAAGTTTAATTACGTACCTTAGGAGGTATATGAGGATTTTCGAGACGAAATTCATGCATAATCCAGCCAGTTTTAATGCCATTAGGAGCTCTATTCTTGTAAAAGACCAAAGTTTTTCTCATGCCAATGAGTGCACCTGTTTGTGGATCATTCACTGTTCTATCTTTGCCTGTGGCTTTCCAATAACCAGAAATAGTGGCCCTATTTGTTCGAAAACCAGTTGCATATTTGCGATCTCTAAAGCTGAAGAAGTACCATTCAGTGGAGTTCAACTTTGCCACCTCTAATAATATAAAATATTATAGTGTATATAGTTAGTATATGATGAAAGCAAAAATTAAGGAACAATAATAGACACGAAAATTGGATAAGTCTAGCATGGCATGCAAAGCACGGATTTGTGACGGAATATTTATGATCTCTAATGATTTTATGATCGAATTCATGTGGACGAACTTTGTAATGGGTCTATGACAGTTTTATGCCGGTTTTATTCTTCCGTCACTAAACTTTTGATCCATCATAAAATATTGTTTGCTTGTAAAATAAAAGTGTGATTATACACCATTAAGGGTGTGGTGGAATGATTAAGTACTCCCTCTCCTTAGCCATAGGCCTCGAGTTTGAGTTCTGGGTATGGAGTTGCCTTTGGTAGGGAGTACGACTTTCTGACACGAATCCGAATTTAGTCGAGTCCCAACACCATGTAGGAAACCAAAAAAAAGTGCATTCTCTCTAACCAATTAAACCTTAAAAAAAACCTTCAAAATAAGACGATCACATAATTTGACATGATATCAAAGCATATAAATATGTCTTTTCCCGGACCCCGCGCATAGCGGGAGTTTAGTACACCGGACTGCCCTTTTATCAAAACATATAAAGGTCTTGATTTCAAATCTCGTCACTACCTATTATCAGAAAAAACTTCCAAAAGCTAAGTCCATCAAAAAAGAATCAAAGATGTACGTGAGGGTTGAGAGCATGTTGAAAATATAATAAAGTAAGTAATATTAGTATATTATTTCTATTACATCATTTAACAGGTCCAAAGGCAAGAATAATTGTGGATAAGACGATAAGTGTTTCCTCTTTAGCTAAAGCTTCTGAGCAAGTTCATGTGAACGAATGGAAACCCAGAATATTTTTAATAGAATATACATCGTATATTCCTGTGATATTATTAGAGATCTTGTACATCTGTACTTATGGTAGTAATCTATTGTATTAAGAAAATGTATATTTGATTTCCGTAATTATAGGCTAGGTTTACTATTGTATATTATGTATATAAACCAATTACATTAAGAAAAATAATCAATGGATTATTCTCTTTCATGGTATCAGAGCCAGACCCGTCCCAATTAATTGTTTCTGATGTTGGGCCCCCTTCTTACATTGTCCACGCTCCAGATGTCCAACCTTGAGCGTGAGACAGGGTGTTGATTTCTCCCACATCGTTGGGTTAAGTGGTCTTTGGTCTCCTTATATGGCTTGGGCAATCCTCCTCCCTTTGAGCTAGCTTTTGAGGTTGATTTAGGCCCAAAATCCATTCTTTACATAGTATCAGCAGTCTAGGGCAAATTTTTCCTTCTCCACATAAACATCCGCCGCCCTACTCTCTCCGTCGGCCGACCCCACTTCGGTCGTCCCACTCCCTTCAAATTTTTTTCAAAACCCTAATTCTCCTCTTGTTCCTCAATCATGTCTACCATAAAGAATACATTTCATTCTGCCCTTGTAGTCTCCAACATCAAGAATAATATCCCTATTATTCTTGAAATGGAGAACGTTCAGTACGCAACGTGGGCAGAACATTTTAAAATCCACGCAAGGTCTTATAGAGTCCTCCATCACATCGTCAAACCAGAAAAAGGCAAGGAGAAAGTATTTTCTACTGATGATAAAATAGAGTTGTTGGCAACTCTCAATGCTATGGTGCTCCAATGAATTTATTTCACCATCTCTATGGACCTCTTACAGACAATTATCGAACCCGACACCACGACAATGGAAGCTTAGAATATGTTGCGTGATATATTTCAAGATAACAAAAATTCCCGTGATGTGACCCTTGAGAAAGAATTCTCCCACATAAATATGGAGGATTTTTCGAATGCCTCAACCTATTGTCAAAGGCTCAAGGAGTTGTCGGATCAACTCAATAACGTTGGTGCGCGCCCATCATGAATTATTGTTTCATTCTTCAGAGGGTTGCAGGCCTATTCGAGGCGTATAATGAGGTTGGAACGCTTCTTCTCCAAAGCAATCTCTCCCACCGTTCTACCAAGCACGTTCCATGCTCACCTTAGAAGAAGCAGGACAGGCTAAAAATGTGGCTACTGGAGCCAATTCCGCTATGATGGTTGCCACGTCCTGCGAAATCGATGACTCTCAATCATTCTCCGAAAATTATGGTCAAAACCATAACAACGGGGGTGGCAAAAAGGGTCAAAACCGTGGAAACAACGGCAATGGTGGACGTGGAGGCGGTAGTGGCGGTAAGTAGAGGGTCGGGCCACACCCCTGGAAGCAGGCTTAGGCCTCGAGGCAATGGCCATGGGCCTGCCTTGGGCCAGTGGGTAGTGGCACATGCCGCCCTGCCCATACCCATCTCAAAATTGGGGCAGGCCTAGTGGCGGTCTACAACAACTAGTCTAGAATGGGCCTCGCAATTACACGGCCTGGCAGCAGCCTGGCCTGCTTGGGCCTCGGCCACAGCAGGCCTTCGCTGCAGCGGGCCCAGCAGCAGTCCCGACCCACACAGATATCGAGGCGGCGATGCATACACTTGGGATAAATCCTCCGGATGCTAATTGGTACATGGACACCGGTGCTACTTCTCACATGACGTCCGCACCAGGTAATCTCTCATCTTATTTCAATTTAAGCAAAAATCGTGGCATAATTATTGGTAATGATAATTCAATTCCAATTCGTGGTTATGGTCATACAAATTTATCTCCCCCGAACCCACATTTAGCCTTGAAAAATGTCCTTCATGGTCAATTAAAAATTTGGTGTCTATTAGGAAATTTACAACTGATAATTGGGTTTCTGTTGTCTTCGACCCTTTTGGATTTTCTGTGAAGGATTTCTCGATGGGGATACCTCTAATGGGATGTGATAGTCTGGACGAGCTCTACCCCATCACCACCACCACCAATAAACAAGCCACACCGTCAACGTTTGCCATTTTAGCACCTTCCTTATGGCATGCGCGTTTGGTTCATCCGATAGTGTCTGTGTTTTCCTCCCTTAAATACAATAAATTTATTGAGTATAATAGTGATTTTTGCACTAATGTTTGTCCTTCTTGTCCGCTTGGAAAACATGTTAAATTACCGTTTGTGGCTTCCAATTCTAGTACTTTGTTGCCATTTGATATTATTCATAGTGATCTTTGGACATCTCCTATTTTGAGCTCTATCGGTCACCGTTATTATGTGTTATTTTTGAATGATTATTCTAATTTTTTTGTGGACGTTTCCGTTATCTAAAAAGTCTCAAGTTTTTCCCATATTTCTATCATTTAGAGCATTCATCCGTACACAATTTGAATGGAAAATTAAGAATATTCAATGTGATAATGGAAGGAAATTTGATAATGGGTCATTTAGAGAATTTTGTAAGGTTAATGGTATATCTTTTCGGTTTTCATGTCCACATACATCATCACAAAATGGGAAAGCCGAAAGAAAAATCCATGCCATTAATAATATTGTTCATACACTACTAGTCCATGCATCATTACCACCTTTCTTTTGGCATCATGCATTACAAATGGCAACGTACCTCCTTAACATACTCCCTATCAAAGTATTAGCATACAAATCCCCACTCAAAATTCTTTATAAAAAAATCCTTCGAATTCTCATCTTAGGGTGTTTGGGTGTTTATGTTATCCTCTATTTCCCTCCTCTACCATCAACAAACTTCGAGCCCGCTCTACCGCGTGTGTGTTTCTGGGTTACCTATCTAATCATCGTGGTTACAAATGTTATGATTTATCCTCTAATAAAATCATAATTAGTCGCCATGTCATTTTTTATGAAACCCAATTTCCATTTGCTAAGTTGCATAATCCCGTGTCCAATTCTTATAATTTTTTGGATAATGTGCTCTCCACATGTGTGATCCACCATTTGGTCCAGCCCACACCTCGACTTTTGGACCAGCAGATACCAAAGAGCCCCATCTGCTCACGCCCCAACACCGCCCATCCTCAAACTCGTGCCAAGAAGCTCACCGTCACGCCCATCTCCCTTCGCCCCCGAATCTTAGCCAACATGCCCACTGCCTACTGGCCCAAACATGACCACCCTCCAATCGGCCCAACTCCTTCCAACCCAGAACGGTACCGAGAATACCATAATGACCCAGCTTCAACCTAATTCTATTCCGAGTCAAGGGCCTATTACTCGTAGCCAATGGGGGTATTTTTAGACCAAATCGACAATTTAATATCAACTCGACTGGCACTAAATCACCCCTACCACGTAATCCCGTGTCTGCCCTTCGTGACCCGATTAGAAAATGGTCATGGATGATGAATATAATGCACTTATTGAAAATAAGACATGGGAGTTGGTGCTCCGTTCGCCTGGTGTCAATGTAATTCATTCTATGTGGATTTTTACTCATAAGGAAAAATATGATGGTTGTTTTGAGAGGCATAAGGACCGTCTTGTAGGTGATAACAAAACTCAATAGGTTGGCGTGGATTATGGTGAGACATTCAGCCTGGTGGTCAAACCGATAACTATTCGCATTGTTCTCAGTCTAGCTCTCTCAAAAGCATGGCACATTCATCAGCTAGACGTAAAAATGCGTTCTTGCACGAGGAAGTCAAGGAAACTGTATACATGCATCAGTCCTTGGGTTTCAGGAATCCCGATCATCCAAACCATGTGTGTTTGCTGAGGAAGTCCTTATATGGGCTCAAACAGGCTCCTCGGTCCTGGTACAAAAGATTTGCAGAGTATGTGTCTACTCTTGGATTTTATCATAGCATGTCTGATCATTCTCTGTTCATCTACCATCGCAGTTCTTCTCTAGCATACATTCTATTATATGTGGATGTTATTATATTGACTGATTCTTCTGATAAACTACGCAAGACTATCATATCTCTTCTCAGCTCCGAATTTACTATGAAAGACTTGGGCCTTTGAGTTATTTTTTGGGTATAGTTGTAACTCGACATGCAAGTTGTCTATTTTTGTCCCAGAGAAAGTATGCAACATAGATTATTGAACGGGCTGACATGTCATCCTGTAAGTCATCTCCTACTTCGGTTGACACTAAACCAAAGCTGAGTGCTACTTCTAGCACACCTTACGAGAATCCCTCATATTATCATAGTCTTGCAGGGGCTCTTTAGTATCTTACATTTACGAGATCCGATATTACTTATGTAGTGCAATATGTGTGTTTATGTATGCATGCTCCGAGGGAAAAAGACATGCATGCTCTCAAACACATTGTGTTTTATATTCAGGGCACTCTTAATTATGGTTTACACTTATATCCATCATCGGTATCTACTCTCGTGTCTTATACATTTACTGATTGGGGTGAATTTCCAGATACCAGACATTCGACATTTGGTTATTGTATGTTTCTTGGTGTTAACTTGGTCTCTTGGTCGGCTAAACGCCAGGCTACTTTGTCGCTTTTCAGCGCGGAGGCCGAATATCGAGGGGTAGCCAATGTGGTGTCTGAGTCCTATTGGTTGCGTAACCTTCTCTTAGAGCTTCATTTTTCTATTCAAAAAGCTACATTGGTCTATTGTGATAATGTTAGTGCGATATATCTCTTTGGGAATCCTGTCCAACATCAGTGCACTAAACATATCGAGATAGATATTCACTTTGTTTGCAAAAAGGTAGCTCATGGACAAGTACGTGTCTTGCATGTCCCTTCACGGTATCAAATTGCTGACATATTTACTAAGGGTCTTCCTTTAGTTCTATTTGAAGATTTTAGGGATAGTCTCAGCGTTCGAAGACCGCCCGCTATGACTGCGGGGGTGTAATAGAATATATACCGTATATTTCTGTGATATTATTAGAGATCTTGTACATCTGTAATTATGGTAGTAATCTGTTGTATTAGAAAAATGTATATTTGATTTCCCTAATTATAAGCTATGTTTACTATTATATATCATGTATATAAACGAATTACATTAAGGAGAATAATCTTATTCTCTTTCAATTTTAACTTTTCTTTGCTGTTTTTTTTAACAGTCAAATTATTTAGATGGTGGGCAGTCCATATCATCACTTTCATGTCATCACCTAATAATAACAATGTTAAACCATCATGTTAATGTTAGGTTTGGTGTTGTAACATTTGACCCAACATATCCTCTGAAGTACTATTTTTGAATGCATAAAAATGTTGGGACAAATGTCATAACATTCGGACCAACATCTTCGAGTAAAGTTTTGCCTTACTTCACGGTATCCAATAATATTTTCCTGATAGGTAAAAATGATTAGGTTTGGTGAATTGAAGCTGTTAAAATGTGGGAGAAAGAGTCAAAGCTTGGGAAAGAAGTCGAGTAAGGAACAAGTCAAAGTTCTTGAGAATTTCTCTCCTTAATCATCTACCACAAGCTGCCCACATTTTCCTCAACCTCCACAACGATCGATGAGACTTTTAAGAGAATTTTCTACTATAAATAGAGAGGCCAAAATAGTGAATGGATCATCCAGAATTAGATCGCAAAATACCAAGAGAGCTCTCAGGATTTCAACTCAGAAATCTGGATCATAAGTGTTGCCTAAGTGTATCGACAATATTCTGTCCAACATTACAATTGTTGTTTAGATTCTAGATTAATTTTGTATAGAGCGATTGTAATGAGAGGTTATCTATGTCTATTTAGTTAGATTTTCAGGCAGAAATCATCTGCGACTTCAACTTTTAACTCCTTTCCATTTTGTATTGTAAATATGTAAAGAAAGGAATTTGTAATTTGTATTTAATATATATACAATATATTTGGTCATTGACTATTATAAGTTATATAATATATATATAACTTATAAAATTTAAACCTTTGTGTTCTTTATTTTTCCGTTGTATTTTACTCTTAAAAGGTTTTCTGTTTTATCAAGTGTTGCACTAAGTGTCAGACGATATTATCGCTGACATTCGAAAACAGAACTGACATTCGATTTATTTTATCTCTTGTTTTTACTTTCAGTAGCTTTTGACACCCTTCAAGTAGTATCAGATTCTATACTTAACACAATAAGTGTTTGATTATGTTGTCATAATATATGGATCCGGCAAATCCGACTATTGGTAGACTTCCTATTTTAGATGGATCAAATTATGCATATTGGAAGATTCACCTACGTTCGCATATCAAATCAATTGATATTCGTGCATGGAGATCTATTACTAATGGGTATGTTGTTCCAATGTTTCCACCGGATGAGGAATGTGACATTATTGCTAAACCTGAATCCGAATGGACTACAGAAGAAACCAATAGTGCTAGCTTTAACGAAAAGGCCTTACATGCAAATTTTGGATGGATAAATTTCTACATGTTCAAACTCATTCAAAACTGCCCACATCTAATGACGTATGAGATACTTTGCAAATTAATTGTGAAGGTAGCTCAAGTGTTCCTCGAACAAAGCTACGCATGCTCATGAGTAAATATGAACGTTTAAGGATGGAAGAAGCAGATGTTATTAAATCTTATTTTGAAAAGTTGATTGACATCTCAAATGATGTCAAGTACTTGATGAACCATTAACCAACACTCAACTTGTTGAAAAGGCTCTCCGTTCTCTTTATGAAAAGTTCAATTTAAAGATTTGTGTTATTGAAGAAGCTCACAATCTTGCCACAATGTACCTTCATACCTTGATGAGCATACTCAAAACTTATGAGATGAACATTGAGAATCAAAAGGAATTGTATAAAAGCAAGAATGTGACACTTTAAGTTTAATCCTCGGAGAGTCATATCGAAGAAGAGGATGAGAATCTTGAAGAAATTGGTGAAGGTGCAAATGTTGCCTTACTCACTCGGAAATACAATTCGATGGTGAGGAAGTTCAACAATGAGAGATATCAATCTAAATCTAAAGAGCACCAAAACCAAAAAAGCCCACTAGATTCCTTCCAAATGTATAAAAAGGAAATCAACTAAGAAGAACCCATTCAAATCGTACCAAATTTGATCCCAAACAACTTGAGTCCGTGCAATGTCATGCATGCTCGGGTTGGGGTCATTATGCCAATGAATGTGCAAACACTCTTAGAAAATTTGGTAAGAACCTATGGGTTTCTCTTAGTGATGATGAAGAAGAAGAGGAAGGAGATCATGAAATTGAAACACAAGCAATGCTGACTATTGTTTATGAACAATCTCTATCAGATAATGAAGATGTCAGCTATAATGTTGTCTCAGATGTCACGACATTTGTTCCAACATCATCAACGACATCAACATCCTCAGCGACATCCGAAAGGTATGAATTCTTTAACTATTCTGATGTTAATTGCTTTAGTGGTTCTATTTCTGTTAGTGAGACTGATTGTATGGATCAAGTTGAATGCAAAGATGATATGATTAATTAATTATAAAGTATTTGTAAATCCTTAATTATAGAATCCAAGCAACTTGACACAAAGATAAAATCTTTAACTCTTGAGAATGTAGATTTAAAAGGCACAATAACCCGACTATAGGTTGCACTTCCCAAAAATGATACTGAATTTGGTAAGATTCGTGCAAAACTGAATTTAGCCAAAGTAACCTTCCGCAAGCTCAACACAGGGACTTCGAAATTGAATGAGCTACTCAACTTTAGTAAACTTTCACATTCAGGTATTGGGTACGGAAACTCTCTTAAACCATATGTTCTAATCTCTTTGATAAAAATGAGAAAATACGCTTTGTAAAAGAAAAAAGGATAAATAATAAGCTCTCATTTATGTAAAAGAATATGATGTTTGTATGCCATCACTGTAACTCACCTGGACACTTAAGACTATACTGTTTTAAACTTCAAAATTATGTGAGCAAAATGTTGCCTAAATCGTTGTCCAACATTTCAGATAACAATCGGAGCAACATTTATGAGTCAAAAGGTAAAAAATGTTTTAAGAGGGTTTGGGTTCCTAAAATGAATTTAACTTGTACTGTCTGTATAACAGCATTAAGAACTAACATTTCAGGTTCTTGGTACTTTGATAGTGGATGTTCTCGCCACATGACATGTATAAAAGGATTTCTAAGGAACTATGAGTCATTCAATGGAGGAAATGTGACTTATGGAGGTGGTAGTAAAAGCAAAATAATTGGAAAATGGATCTTGGATGTTCCTAGTTTTCCAGCCTTAAGGAATGTCTTACACGTTGAGGGATTAATGACTAATTTGACTAGTATTAGTCAACTGTGTGATGACGACCTTGAGGTAAAATTTAACAAGAATGCTTGTAAGGTCACGAATAAAGCTAATATATGTGTCATGACAGGTACAAGAACATATGATAATTGTTATCTTGTTGTAAGACAAGAAATATGCAATAGTGCTAAGATCGATGATACAACACTATGAAATAAGTTGGGGCATGTCAACTACCGCAATTTAGAAAAATTGGTCTCATATGAAGTTGTTAGAGGCATACCCAAACTTAGCTATAAAGGTAAAACTGTCTGTGAAAACTGTTTGAAAGGTAAGCAAACCTGTGTCTCTCATAATGCCGTCCAACATGACGGACAACATTCAGGTACGTCTCGCTGTTTTCAATTGCTACATATGAATTTAATGGGTCCAATTGAAGTATACAGTCTAGGAACCATGACGTATTCCTTTGTGATAGTAGATGATTTTTCTAGGTATTCTTGGATATATTTTTTGAAAGAAAAATCACAGACATTTGACATGTTTAAAATTTTGCATTCTAGAATTAGAAATTTGTTCTATTCTCCTATTTTTTGGATTAGATCCGACCATGGAAAAGAATTTGAAAATAGTTCATTCACAAACTTTTGTGATAAAAAGGAATTTTTTCGTGAGTTTTCTGCCCCCAAAACTCCTCAACATAATGGAGTTGCAGAACGGAAGAATATGACATTGTAAGAAATGGCTAGGGTAATGCTTAGTTCTAAACATTTGTCAAAACGTTTATGGGCAGAAGTCTTGAATACTGCTAATCACATAGCTAATAGAGTCTATCTAAGGCCACGAACAAAGATGACACCCTATGAGATTATAAATGGAAAGAAACCTAACTTGCGTTACTTTCATATTTTTTGGTGTATTTGTTATATCTTAAATGACAGGGATTACTTTGCAAAGTTTGACTCTAAGAGTGACAAAGGAATCTTTGTTGGCTATTCACAAAATAATCATGTTTATCGAGTATAGAATCTGAGATCCAGAACTGTACAAGAGTTTGTAAATGTTATTTTTGATGATCTTTCTGATGTTTCAGAAAAAACCATTGAAAATAACATTGTCGATACAGTGGAAAGTTCACAAATTACAGAAGAATTGGATGTTGCCACAAATGTTACCACACCTGAAGAAACATCTAAAATAACAATAGAGACCACAGAGGCCCCAGATGAGGAGTCAAGTGTTGAATTATTAGACCAAGTTCGAAGGGACCCCTCATCAAGGATTAAGAAGAATCATCCAACATGCCAAGTGTATGGGGAGTTTTTGAAGGAATTAAAACAAGAGGGATATAACCACTCAACTATAGAGATATGGTAAGGTATGTGTGTATATCAACCATATACCAAAAGGTTAGTCTTTCTTGTTTTATATCTACGTTAGAATCAAAAAATATTTTAGAAGCACTTAAAGATAATTTTTGGATTCAAGCAATGCAAAAAGAGCTCGAATAATTCTCTCAAAATAAAGTCCGGGACTTAGTTTCACGTCCAAACAAGACAAATGTTATTGAAACTAAGTGGATTTTTAAAAATAAATCAGACGAATCGGGAACAGTTGTCAGAAACAAAGCTCGTCTAGTTGCACAAGACCATACTCATGTTGAAGGAATCGATTATGACGAAACCTTCGCACATGTGGCTGGAATTGAGTCAATTAGACTTTTACTTGCTATTGCTTGTTGTCTGAAAATTACTTTACACCAAATGGATGTAAAACATGCATTCTTAAATGGTTATCTAGATAAGAAAGTTTATGTTGAATAACCAAAAGAATCTGAAGATCCTTACCATCCACACTATGTATATAAGCTCAAAAAGGCTTTGTATAGGTTGAAACAAGCTCCTCGTGCATGGTATGGTCTTTTAACTAACTTTCTTCTTAATTTTGGTTTTAACCGTGGCAAAGCTGATCGTACTTTATTTATTAAACGACACGGAGTAGATATTATAATTGCTCAAATCTACGTAGATGACATAGTTTTTGGGTCTACTTTACAATCGTACCTGAATTCATTTGTTGAAGCTATGTCATCAACATTTGAAATGAGCATGATTGGGGAACTAACTTTTTTCTTAGGCTTGCAGCTAAAGCAAAGTGATGATGGAATTATCATCTCACAGAGTAAATATGCCAAGAATCTAGTTAAGAGATTTGGATTGGAGAACACTAAACAAATGAAGACGCCAATGAGTTCGTCACAGAAGGTATGTTAGGATAATGTTGGTGAAAATATCGACCAAATATTATATCGACCTATGATAGGTAGCCTTCTTTGTCTTACTGCTAGTCGCCCAGATATTATGTTTAGTGTTTGTGTTTGTGCCCGTTTTCAAGCCTGTCCCAAAATATCCCACATAAATACCGTGAAACATATTATTCGATATGTTGCTGGCATATGTGAGTTGGGAATTTGGTATTCCAAAGACACTAATCCTAACTTAATATGATTCAGTGACTCAGATTGGACTGGAGATGTGGATGATATAAAAAGTATAAGTGAAGGATATTTTTATCTTGGCAATAATCTTGTTTCATGGTATAGTCGTAAACAAAATCGTGTCTCACTTTCAACTGTTGAATCTGAATATGTAGCACCTGAAAGTTGTTGCTCTCAATTAATATGGCTAAGACACATGTTAGCCGGCTATGAATTTACTAGCAACATTTTAATTTTGTATTGTGATAACTTGAGTGCTATAAATATTTTTTAAAATCCAGTTCAACACTCATGTACAAGACATATTGATATTAGATATCACTTTTTAAGAGATTTAGTTGAAAAAATAGCTAGTTAAAATTGAACATGTTGACACTCTTCATCAACTAGCTGATATTTTAACAAAAGCTTTGGACCATGAGAGATTTTCTAGTTTGAAGAAATCTCTTGGTCTTTGTAATCTCTAAAAAGAAGGCATTTTTGATGAATGTCGGCTGAAACGTTGTCTAACATTTCGGGTGACATTTACTTATGTAATATCACTGACTAATTATTGTTGTTGTATGGTGCATAACTTTTGATCACACAAGCATGATCGTTCAATAAGAATGTTATTCCAACATGATATCGTTCTCTGCGATGATATATAAATACATATATATCATAAAAATAGAGTATCAAAATAAGGCAAAACCTTTACAAATATTTGGCAACTGTACAAAATGGGAAAAGCCCTCGAAAAGATATTGTTCCTATTCTATAGGAGTATCAAGTGCTTCAAAATAATTCTGAGAATACTAAATAAGTATTCTTATTTTTTACACGAAAAAAATCCTTTTGTATGTGTTTTATGATTAGATCAAGGACACGATGGAAAAATGTCACATTGGTCAAATGGTTAAACTTATAAAAACACGTATAAAACGTGTCTTGATTTGTTGCCAAAATGAAAAATTCTTCAGGGATCATAATACTTGTGTCCTTCAAAATGTTGCCAACATTGCTGTTGACATTTTCATATTGTGATATTTTGTTGGGATGTTGTTCTTAAAAGTAGATTTTTCTCCCTACTTTTATGCCTTGTTTCAATAGGAATCAAACTTTAAAATGATAAGGCCAAATTAAATTCCTACCGTGATGATCATCTTTTTATCCCAATAATTTAGGTGTAAGTTATTGTGTAAAAATAAAACACCTAAAACTAAGGGATTGTTATTGCTTAGAAGGTTTGCCATGTATATACATATTCCTCTTATTTGTAATTTTTTTTTTATCATTTTCGATTTTCCCTATAATAATAAAAAAATAGGGAAAATCACATCACACCTCGGGTATAACCCTACCTACCCGATGGAATCATCTCCGTTCTCAATCTCAAACCCTAACTCCTCAAAACCTTCACCTCAATTCTCACATATGGAAACTTCTCCAGTGTCAGAACCTATGTCAGCCAACATTTCATCCAACACTCCCATGAGTATTAGCCCTCCGTCAAATACCCCTCAGCAACCTAGCCAGTCATTTTTTTCACAAACCTAGAGGATCTATCTATGTCGTTAGTGTTTAAAGGTTTTGACGAACCTTTAGACATTAGTTACCCTGGAGACGATAACAAACCCATAGATGTTGATGAAACTGCTGATTTTACATCTTTGGGTAAAAGACCCAGATCGTTTACCTTGCCTACTCGTCGTTCGAATAGAGTGTTTGAGAAAATAGTCCAAGAAGCTTCAAGTGGCAAAAAGACTAAATGTGAAACATCTAAACTCCCTTCTCGAGCAGTGACAGTGAAAGTATAAACTCTATTTTCTCAACTGATGAAGAACCATCTGCTTCTGAACAACCTAGTGTGCATCAAGAAAGGGAAATCCCAGATGAAACCCCATTGAAATAATTTTTTCCAAAGGGAGTTCCCAAGACTACAAGGACAAGTGCTGCTTCAAATGTTGCCCCAAATGCCACAACATCTCAGTCAATATTTCAGCCAACTTCAGAAGAGACACAAACACCAACTTCCTCCAGCAAAACTGAAACTGATTCTCACCTTGAGGTATCTATCTACTCAGACAAATTCTATTCTAAAACTAATTTTGATAATTGGGACTGGTATAAGAATAGAGTTATTAGGTCTGAAAAAGTATTAGATATTGCCTCCTGTTCAGAATATGGCTTGTTAGAGTTCTTAAAAGAAAGACAGCTCCTAGGATCTGTTACTGAGAAAGGACCGTATGTGGATAAAATAGTCAGGTTATTTTATGCTAATTTGAGTTCTGCTATAGAGGATTCCTCCTCAAAGAAGTTTGGGAAGGTATATCTCTATAACAGAGTACACATCTGCTGTTATAAATCAATGTATGAGATTAAATGCTGAGGAGAATGTTAGAGAAGCAGACCCTGCAATGGACAATAGAGATGAGGTAATTGAGTACCTCATTTGAGGAATAATGCATAAGTGGATCTCTAGATGTCCAACCTCTAAATTAACGGCCTTGTTTGCCACTCTTCACAAAATTGCTATACACAATTGGCTTCCTTCAATGAATGAGTCAATTGTAACTACAGAACAAGCCACCATGCTGTATAAAATTGGAAAAGGATTGAGAGTTGATATGGGAAAATGATCTTCCATCAAGTCGCCAACTTGGCGCAAAAAAAAATCAACATCAATCCTCCATTATCCCTCTCTAATATACGAAGTTTTAACTACCCAATGTTTTAAGCCTAAGAGAGAGGACACATTAGGGAAGGCTCCTGAACTGTACATAGTCAACAAAACAGTTTTGAAGAGTAGAGACAGAGTCATCGATCTACCCTGGAAAATGGAAGGAAATAGTGCAGATATTGACAGGAATGTCACCAACATTCTTGGAAACACTGGTCCTAGACAGTCTCAACTGTCTACTGAATGGCTTGTGAATTAAATTGCAAAGATCAACCACCAAATCTCTGAGGTTGATGCTGTGAGGAATGCTCTAATTCAAGCCAAAGACCATTTCATGATGCTGCTTTCTTCACAAAAAGGGAGAGAATGATGTTGATGAAGCCGAGGGAAGCAGAGGAAGTGCTGATGCAGGGGGAGCTGAAGAAAAAGGTTAGAGGCTGTTGTTCTGTGCAGAGAAGCAATTATGCAGGAGTAGAAAGCTGCTGCTGTTATATAATGATTTAGGAGGAGTGAGGAGGAGTTGTTGAATGGTTGATAATGTATGAGGGTGACAAGATAGATGTTGATTTACATAGACAATGGAATATATTTTTTTGGTTTGTATATAAATCCATAAAAATGGATGATATGTAATGCGCTAACTTTCCTTTCCTTTGTGTTCTATATATTGGATGATATGTGTGCACATATAGTGTTCTAATCCTATAACTGGTACATACAAGTCTTGCTTGTATGCCATCACAGGTTATGGGGAGCAGTTCTGTAATCACAAGTGTTGAACAACATCTGTGACAATGCACTAAGTCGCTTGTATATTGTGTAATGTGTTTGTGAAGAAAGGCAAAAAGGGGGGAGATTGTTAATGTTAGGTTTGGTGTTGTAACATTTGACCCAACATATCTTTTGAAGTACTATTTTTAATGCATAAAATATTGAGACAAATGTCATAACATTCGGACCAACATCTTTGAGTAACAGTTTTGCCTTACTTCACGGTATCCAGTAATATTTTACTGAGAGGTAAAAATGACTTAGGTGAATTGAAGCTGTGTAAAACATGGGAGAAAGAGTCAAAGCTTGGGGAAGAAGTCGAGTAAGGAACAAGTCAAAGTTGTTGAGAATTTCTCTCCTTAATCATCTACCACAAGCTGCCCACATTTCCCTCAACCTCCACAACCGATCGATGAGACTTTCAAGGGAACTCTCTACTATAAAAATAGAGAGGCCACAACAGTGAATCGACCATCCATAATTAGATTGCAAAATACCAAGAGAGCTCTCGAGATTTCAACTCAGAAATCTAGATCACAAGTGCTGCGTGAGTGTGTCGACAATATTCTGTCCAATATTACAATTGTTGTTTAGATTCTAGATTAGTTTTGTATGGAACGATTGTAATGAGAGGTTGTCTATGTCTATTTAGTTAGATTTTCAGGCAGAAGTCATCTACGACTTCAACTTTTAATTCCTTTCCATTTTGTATTGTAAATCTGTAAAGAAATGAATTTGTAATTTTGTATATAATATATATACAATACATTTGGTCATTGACCATCATAAGTTATATAATATTATATAACTTATAAAAGTTTAAACATTTGTGTTCTTTATTTTTTCGCTGCATTTTACTCTTAAAAGGTTTTCTGTTTTATCAAGTGTTGTCACTAAGTGTCGGACGGCATTATCGATGGCATTCGAAAACAGAATTGACATTCGATTTATTTCATCTCTTATTTTTACTTTCAGTAGCTTTTGACACCCTTCACATCAGAAGAAAAATTAAGGAACAATAATAGACACAAAAATTGGATAAGTCTAGCATGGCATGCAAAGCACGGATTTGAAATCTAATATTTATGAACTCTAATGATTTTATGATCGAATTCATTAATGTTGACAAACTTTCTGATGGATCTATGACAATTTTATGCAAATTTTATTCTTCCGTCACGAAACTTTTGAGACGAGAATCCATCATAAAATATTGTTTTCTTGTAGAATAAAAGTGTGATTATACACGATTAAGGGTTGTGGTGGAATGATTAAGTACTCCTCTCTCCTTAACCATAGGCCCCGAGTTCGAGTTCTGGATATGGAGTTGTCTTTGGTAGGGAGGACGACTTTCTGACACGAATCCAAATTTAGTCGAATCCTAACACCATGTAGGAAACCAAAAAAAAAAGTATATTCTCTCTAACCAATTAAACCTTAAAAAAACCTTCAAAATAAGACTAGCACATAATTTGACATGATATCAAAACATATAAAGGTCTTAATTTCAAATCTCGTCACTACCTATTATCAGAAAGAACTTCAACAAGCTAAGTCCATCAAAAAAGAATCAAAGATGTACGTGAGGGTTGAGAGCATGTTGAAAACATAATAAAGTAAATAATATTAGTATATTATTTCTATTACATCATTTAACGGGTCCAAAGGCAAGAATAATTGTGGATAAGACGATAAGTGTTTCCTCTTTAACTAAAGCATCTGAGCAAGTTCATGTGAAAGAATGGAAACCCAGAATATTTTAACTTTTCTTTGCTGTTTTTGTTAATAGTCAAATTATTTAGATGGTGGGCAGTCCATATCATCACTTTCATGTCATCACCTAATAATAACAATGTTAAACCATCAGATATTAAGTTAATTAAGACTTGTACATCTTTTCTTTAGTTTTTTCTCTTTAACTAAATCAATGTGTAAAAGTAAGTATAGGCAAAGTGAACGAATCAATGAATTTACACTATCAATAATATAAATATATGTATATAACAATACGAAACTGGTCAAATTAAGCGAAAATAGTTACCTACAAATGAAAAGGCAAATAATTTATATGCGACAGGTTATATTATACAAATAGTGTAAAAATTATTTGCAAATCTGTATATATAAATTAAATCCACCAAATAGACATCAAAACATGCATGTAATAGTAGTTGTCAACCATATCTGAGAGCATTAATCTCAGTATCTCACACATTATTATGTTTGAAGTCTGTTTTAGTAAAAAGGATAAAATTACATTTTATATCGCTTGAATTTTATTTCTGGAAAAGAAAAAAAAATAGCTCTCTCACATGCATCAGTATTCCTTGTTTAACTATTTTTAGTGTAATTTTGTTTCGAAACAAACGAATTCATAAAAAGAAAGAATAAAAGATATACGAGGCAAATATGAAATAATCTTATAAGTGAGGTATAAATATAGCAGATCAATAATCTTGTTTAATTCAAGTTATTGATCGACTAATATTATTATTTATAGAGATTTACTCATAATTATTTTATAAGTGACATCATTGTATAAATATTTTTTATCTCTTTAAATGGACATTACGTATTAGTTACGATCTCAATACGGAATCCAACCGGATGAGAAATAAAAAAAAATAAGAAAAAGGTAACATACATAAAATTAAGGAGCTTTAAACAGAATTTCATAAAAGCATCCTTTTCTTTGAAGTTAGGGTGTCCACTTAACTTAGGAAGGTTCCTTCAAATTAATTTCACTTTCACCAAAAAAATAAAATGGAATGAAAGAGAAGAAAGTTGGCAGAAAAAGGTGTAAAAAGATATACTCTAGCATTTATGTGTCTGTGGATAAAATTTAAACAATTTTTAAACAAAAAGAGTTCACGAATTCATAATCCATAGTCGAATAAAAATAATCTTTCGATAGTTTTGATTAAAAAACGCATATATATAATTTGCTTAGTGTTTTCTGATAAATGGAAAATTAATTATTTTAAATATTGATTCACTGGATAATGAAAGAGTTGGGGGTCTAGAACAAAAAACAAAGAAACACAAATTCTTGAATGAAATTCCTCTCGTAATATTTCACAGAACCATCATGAGGGAAAAAGCTCAAGATTAGTAAATAATTAAAAAGAAAAAAAGAAGCAGGAGAAGAAATTACAAGAAGATGAAGAAGAACCTCTCATGTAATAATAGAAATAATTAGTCGGATCATTAAATTTTTAATAAGAATAAAAAACATGAATAATAATAACAATAACAACAACCATTAAAAAAAAAAAAAGAAGAACCTCTCATCATCATGTAACTAAACTAACTAGTCGAATAGTAAATTTTAGATAGGTAGATGATTAGAAGAAAAAGAAAAGAACATGAAGAAAAACATGTCGTAAAATCTGAATTATTAATCGGGTCAATAAATTCTAAATATGAGTAAAAATAAAAAAAGCCAAGAACATGAAGATGAACCTTTCATCATCATGTAACTACACCAATTAGTCTGATCAATAAATTTTAGATAAATAGATGATTAGAAGAAACGAAGAAAGGAACGTCTGAATTATTAGTCAGGTCAGTAAATTCTGAATACGCGTAAAAATGAAAAAGCCAAGAACATGATGATGAAGAAGAGGAATATATAAAATTAAGGAGAGAAATTTACCAGGAAGTTGCCATGGCTCACAAGTATGAAGATCAACTTCCTCTAAAGTGCCTTTAATAACTTGTTGATTAGCAATTTTCTTGTAAAGATAATGGCAAATCAATTCTTGATCATTAGGATAGAATCTAAACCCTGGTGGCAAAGTTGATCCAATATCTCTTAAACCCATTTTTATTGGAATATTTTTGGTAATTAAGAAGAAAAAAAAGTGGATCTTTTTGGATTTGGAAAGAGAGAGGGAATATTTTTTGGTAGTCCAAAAGAAACTTTCAATTCTTTGATAAATAAATTAGTATTAATATATAGAGAAGCAAAGGTGTGTATATACAGTGAGAGGTTGAAAAGAACCCTTTGCCACTTGGAATTAGTTACATGATTTTAGCAGCTCATGTTTGTGTAAAGTTAGTTGTTGTATATTCTTGGAACTTTCATGATAAACCAAAGTCACAAGAAATCTATTTCTGTTGGCATAGTAAAGAGAATAAATAATAGGACTTAAGCTATACGTTGACGGTATAAATTCTTTTAATATAATAGAAATAATATAATTAGTGATGGTAGTTTAGTTACCATTTTTTATCAAGTTAATGATAAATGCTTCTGAAAATGATTATTTTTTGGTTCCTACCCAGTATTGATCATCCGTTTTGAAATTCGACTAATTTGGTACAGGCCGAAAATTTCACTTTGGGAGTAAACCGCTCTTTGTGGACGTCAATCAAGGTTTGAACTCGAGACTAGAAGTTAATGTGTATGTAATTAGATGCAAATACTGAAGGCAGGGACGATCTATTGCACGTGTTGGTTACGAGTTCACATTAGCTTTTGCTCAAATCTCGCACGCGCTCACACACACATATAATATATGTTTGTATATATGTATGTATATAGTTATTCATTAATATTAAAAATATTATATTGTGAACCTAGTTATTTTAACTTAAGATCACTGGAGAAATTCATAAATTTTAAATACTCAATTATTCTATTAAGTCCGAATTTTTTTATTTAGAAGGGAAACTTCCAAATAACTCTTTTCTATTAGAGATTATAAGTTCTATATTGAGGATGCAGAATTTACACATATAATATAACAGATAATTACAGATACATTTGTATAATAATCATTAACAAATTATATAATATTAAAATAATAACTAGCATGCTATTATTAGTTAACTACACTAATTATGTATCCTAACTACACCAAGGTACCAAGATCAAATGAGTTTTCATGCTTATCTTTTTGTGTAAGGCTTGTGCTTTTATACTATTGTCTGATTAACATGTCTTAATCTATTTATTAGCAGTAAAATTTAATATATCTAATTTTTGTACCATAAAAAGGATAAAACCAGATACAAATTGTCATGGCTCTATATATATTATATATATATGTTCCTGATTTCTGATTCCTTCTTATTTTAAATTGTAATGGCACCAAAGAGAAAGAAGAGGCAGACATGGCACGTCTATTACGATAAAATGAACAATGGAAATGATCCACCAGATTTATATGCAGTGGAGGAAATCTCGAACTGCGTTTTCAAGAATAACAAACTTCTCAAAAAAATTCAAGTAAATTTCTCAAATCACGAAAATTATGGAGCAAAGTCATGTTGCTTTATTTTATATCAATAAAGTCACCCAATTCGTGTGTTATATCATAAAAATTCACTATTGCCGGAATGTGAACTAGATTTGCCGGAAATCCTTATTGACATTTTAAATTCTATATATAAAAGCATATATTGTATTTGAAATAGACAAAAATGTAAAGTGTACTTCGGTGTAGGAGGGATGATGTGGTCGATAACTTCGTAAACACGACAATGGATCTTAAAAAGCTCCGCCCACGAGGAGTATTGATCCTTTTCCATCTCAGGGGTGATAGGGATGAAGTTTTTGATGTTTTTTTACTGCAAGTGCAATATGAAATTTGGTTTTGTCAGTCATGAAAGATGAAATTTAGGAGGAGAAGGGAGAGAGAATGGCTGAAAAAGAAACACTAGGGTTCCGTGGAGGTGGCGGCCGAGAGCTATGGTCGGCGGCGGTGGAGGTATTTTTAGGCTATTGATATCATAAAAGAATATGTTCCTTGATTGTATCATCAATAATGTACAATATATATAGTAGTGCAAGAATATTTAAACTAAGTAACTAATCAACCTAATTACAATAGGAAATATAATTCAACCTAAAATAGGAGACCTAATTACAATAAGAATACAATTCTACCTAAAATAAGAGATAAACAATTAATGAAAAAATATCCGGGAAATATTTTATTAATTTACATACATATATAAGAGAATTTCTGGCCAAAACTACTTAATTCTATCAAATCCGCAACTAAAACTATTGCTCTGCCTCAGAAACAATCCTATTTTACAAGAAAGTGGTGAGCCAAAGTGTTGTAATTTCTTATATCTAGTCTGGATTATTTTACTAATATGGGATTTGGTGTATATGATGGAATATATCCACACAAATTTGAATTAGTTGACGGAGTATTTCATCCCTCCCTATGAGTAACACTATTAATAATTTGAGATTAACCATTTTAATTAGGATTTAAGAATATTCTCAACTCTACAGATTTATAGTTTATAGTATTTCCTTTTTGAATATTTCAAATTTATCTTTGAAGTTATGAAATCAAACTATGGATGCACAAAAAAAGATAATTGCATGAATTCATGTGTAGTTGCAAACTCTATTACTCCTTTTCAAGGTGGATAGGGTGATTAATATGTTAAACGTTTTGTAATTTTCATTTGAGATAGCTGATTGTGGTGATCCAGCTATAGCTTTGTAATATTATTCATTGGTAATTAATACCACATATTTAGTTACCAAAAAAACAATGTTAAACGTTGAACTTGTTGGTTTGAAAATATTCCTAGATTTCTATTCCAATCTTTAATTTTCTTTGTGTGTTTTTGAGTATTTCTTAATAATCATTTCATTCAAGAAGAGAAGTTCCTCTAATTAATTGTAGGATTTTTTTCTTGAAGATTCTCTTTCTTGAATATTATTTAGAAAAATCAAATTGCACAGTATTCCACCAACTAGTAACTCAAAATTTCAATACTTGTTAATTGAGAAAAAATTCACAGGCAAAATACTATATGTGAAAAATTGAAAAGAGGAGTGAATGTTTTTTTGGGCCATTTTTCATATCTGAATCGCCCCATTCTCATTATGTTTCATTTTAAGTGCCATTATTTTCTTATTTGTTGTTTCAAGGATATCACCTTTTTATATTTTAAAATAATTAAACACTAAATTTTTCATTTTACAATCAAATCTCTCAATCATGATGTCGTTTATTTGAACATTTTTTCTACTATAATAAAACATAACATGAAAAGTTAATTTCGACGAAAATTTAATTGTTATACTAAAAATTATCATAGAAGATGACTGATATATAATGCTTTAAATGTACTTTTAATGACATATTTTTCTACCCACAAAAGTATCGTGCTAAGTTTAAGATTATAAAATTTATTATTTTTAAATTTAGTGTCAAATTAAACTCTGAATAATTGAAAATTTTGTTAGCTAGCCAAAGAACAATAATTATGAAAATCAGGACAAAAAGTATATTATTTTATCACAGCCTAATTAATCATATGATGTGACAATAATTAATAGGATTGTGTATATACAAAAAGAGTAGACTTGACATGGATGGGACCTTGAATTATACTATACTACTTCTACAACAACATATTCAGTGAAAATCTGACAATATGGGTATGCGGGAATTATACTATACTACTAGTTGAATAATAGAGCTTACGTGGGACAAAAGTTTGTTTTAAGATCTGTGAGTACTAAAAAGTCAAGATTGCCCTTGTGTCTGTTTCCCAAAAGCCACGTATTTGATGTCCTGTTCTGGACTTTTACCTTATTTTTCGCCGTCATCTAAGAGAGCCCTTCCATCTTATGTGGCATTTGCAACTCTAAGCAATACCACGTCCACGTTTATGAAATTGATGTGTTTTGTAGAGTAATATGATGGGATGAACTTCATATTTTTAATTAGAGATTTAGACTTTAATTCTTATAATTAATAAAAAACAATTTGTGTGAAAATATAATTAATAATTGCAATATATTTTTAAAAGTCACAGCTTTAAAAAGTGACAAAAATTCATTTCTTTTTCTTCTTCTTCTCTGTTTTTCATGTGCTTTTTCTTTGCACAAACGAGAAAAAGAATGAAAGAATAGAAAATGCTTCAATCTAAAATTTATCAAAGTAGGGATCGGTCAGCGTACACTCTATCATTTTCAGACTCTATTTATGAAATTACGCTGAATTTGTTGTAATTATTGTTGCGCAACAACTACTCTAGTTCAAGCCTTTAGGGGTCGTTTGGTTTATGGGATAGGGTGAGATATCACAGAATTAAGTTTGAGATTAAATTTATACTTTGTTTGGTTGAAGGTATAACTATTCCCAAGATAAACTTATACCTTTAACCAAATAAAATATAAATTTAATTGCAAACTTAATTTTGGGATATCCTATCTTATCCATCAAACTTTTATCTACATGGGAGGTTGAATAAATTAGTCCAAAAATTATACTTCCAGGACCAGAAAAGAATGAAAGAATAGAAAAATGCTTTAATAAAAAAATTTAACAAGATAGAAACAAGATCATTGGTACACTCTACTATTTTCGGACTTTACTTGTGAAATTATACTAATGACTTATATGGTTATTGCGCAACAACTCTAGTTCATACCTTTAATAACTAACTAGTATTATGCATAATAGCCAATATTCATTAGGATAATTGGATGAAAGTTATGGTAAGAAATATTGCAAAAACTTGGAAATCCAATTACTGATGGCAGTGGCCAATTTGAAGAATACATCTTGCTCATCAAATCGTAAGAAAACTATATTAAATTGGTCACCAAATAAACGGAATCGATTCTATGATTGAATTGCAGAAGTGCTACTTAGTAGTAGAAATTCGGAGAGACAGACAGAGAGGGGACTCTTTCATACCTGCTAACTCCTAGGATGAAAAGTAGGTCCCTTGTTTTTGGCAGGAAGAGTTCCGGCCTTTGTTGCATAGTATTTCTTTCATATCCTCCCTTTTATTCATTTCTCAAATACTCCTTTCGTCCCATTTTAATTGTTCGTTTAATTTTTTTCACGCTCATTAAAGAAAATATAAATTATAGTTCACTAAGTTATCCCTATTTATTAGTAGATGTACCTGAAAATTGAGCACTATTAAAAAATATTTCTTTAATATAAGGATATAGTTGGAAACCATTACTATTTTTTGTCTTGAATTACTAAAACGATAATTGTTTTAAGATAATTTTTCATAATAAAACGACAGTTAAAATGATACGGAAATGGAGTATCTTGATGTTAGAACTATAACAATTGAACATCAAGACATAGGCCTGAACATTGAACTACGTACATAGTTCAAACTTCATGACATAGTCTCCTGAAATTTGATATACATAATTCAAGCTTCAGGACATAGAGTCCTGAAGTGTGAACTATACATACCAAACGCAGAATACAATCTCAGAAACCTAAGCATGCTTTGGTCACCAAATAATAAGAAAACAATATATATCAAATTGGTAATTATTATTGATATATTTGTATTTCTTATATATTCTTTTTCTTTTATTCTTCTCCAATCCGATAACTTAAAGCTGGAACCATAATAATTGAACTTTAGGACACAAACCTGAAGTTCGTATTTCACTAAAACTAAAGGATTCTAAGTTCAAACTCAGAAAAAGCAGGTCTCTGCTGCTCAAAGAAAATGTGACTATGTTTAAATATTTGCTAATACTGAATATCTCTTAAATAAAGATTCTAAAAGTGGTTACCGGTGCCATATTTATGTATGTACACATAAAAGCATTTCTCAAACATGAATCTAATTAATACCCCTATCGAATTATAGGTTTATAAAAATATGAAATTATGCCTTTGATTTCGAGGCATTGTCTCCAAATTTGGATACAAAGAAAGTGATGATGCTCACGTAGAATCTAGATGATAAACTGTGTTATAATTAAGCTTAACATTATTAGAATTTTCTTCTATTCGTGTCACGTGTGATGTGAACGTCTCTTTTCTTGTTTTACTCATTAGAGAATATAAATATCGTTTGAGCGTTACTATACTACAACAAAAAGTGTTATTCAATCGGACCTCTTTATAACAATCATTCTTCATAATAAAATTATTTCACTTAATAGCCATATTTTTTGTAAAATCGATCTTTCATGTTATGGTATATGTAAGATTGTATTAATCTCTCATTGGAGAGCCTTTCTCATTAACACAATATATATATATAGCGTGTACAATGTGAAATCTTAATACAAAAGGAATCCTATAATTATCATAATTATACACCACTAATAATTATAAAATATATGGTGAATATTCTACTAATATTCACTAATACACCCCCTCAGTCGGAGCGGGAGGAGGCCGAACGCTTAGACTGGATCTGAAGTCGAGGAATAATTGTCTAGGTAGTCATTTAGTAAATATATCCGCATACTGATATGAAGAGGGACATTCAATATCTTGACATGTCCGATAGCAACCTTCTCACGAACAAAGTGTATATTCATCTCAATGTTTTTGGTTCGTTGATGCTGAACCGGATTGTGAGATAAATAAACAGTAGATATGTTATGACAATAGACTATATACGCCTTACGCAAAGGACACTGAAGCTCCAAAAGTAGATTTCAGAGCCAACGGATCTCAGCAACAACATTGACAATGCCTCTATAGTCTGCCTCTGCACTCGAACGGGATAGCGTGGCCTGTATTTTGGCAGACCATGAAATGAGATTATCCCCTAAGAATACACAATAGTCGGAGGTGGAGCAACGCGTGTCCGGACAACCTGTCCAATCTGCATCCGAATATGATAGTAACCAAGTAGGTGCATAGGGGTATAGATGTAATCCATGATCAAGTGTGTCTTAATGTATCAGATGGTACGATATTGTAGGGCACATGCAAGACTCCTGTAAAGTGTGGGATCGGACACTAGATTACCATCAAGTTTTGGTTTAGTGTCAACTGGAGTGGACATAGTTTTGCAGTTTGACATTTTTTCCCTGTGTACTATCTCATCTGCATACTCACGCTGACATAGAAACATAGAGTCTGTAGATCTAGTCACTGATATCTCCAAAACATAGCTCAGCTTTCCCAAGTCGGTCATGGCAAATTCAGTTTTAAGCAATGCAATTATCTCATTTTTCAACAAATCAGATGAGCCAGTAAGCACAATGTCATCCATAAATAACAATAAATAAGCTATGTTGTTACCTCGACGAAAAATGAAGAGAGAATTATCACACTTCCTACATACAAATCCAATCTGCATAAGATACTGTGCAAAATGATCATACAATGCTCTAGGGGCCTGTTTCAAACCATAAAGTGACTTACAGAGATGACATACACACTGAGGGGCTGCTGGATGGACAAATCCAGGCGGTTGGTGCATATAAACAGTTTCTTTTAAATTCCCATTTAAAAATGCATTTTTCACATCAAGCTGATGAATAAGTAAATGCTTACCCATAGCAATACTCAGAACGATGTGAATGATAGTCGATTTAACAACTGGACTGAATGTCTCACCACAATCAATACCCACATGCTGATTAGTGCCATTAGCGACAAGTCTCGCCTTATGTCTCTATAGGTCACCACTATCTCTGAATTTGTGATGAAAAAACCATATGCATCGGATCACATTCACCCCCTCCGGTCTGGGAACCAAATCCCAAGTATGCTATTTTGTTAAAGTATTAAATTCATCACACATGGCTGCATTTCAATTAGGGTCTTGTTTGGCTAATTTTGAGTTTTTGGGAATTGGGGAGATAGTTTGTGTAGATAGGTTAAATTGGACTTTGAGTTTGAAAATATCGTGTTGGGCACGGGTTTCCATGGGTGTGAGGGTGCAGGGGTAGTCTGATTTTTGGGTCTAGATTGCGGATCGGGTTCAGACAGTGGGGTTGGGTCCGAGATTAGGTGTGGTGGTGGAATCAGGTTCTGGGAAGGGGGACGATGAAGTGGTGAACATCTGGGGTTGACTGTGGGGTTGGTGGTAGCACTAGTCTTGGTAGAACGAGGCGGGTAGTGGTGGGTGCTGTAGGGTAGGATGTCGGTAGCGGGTTGGGACTGGAGGGGTGGTTCGGTGCTGTGATAATGGTGGGGCAACCAGGTTTTTCGGTAGCCGGTGGGGTTGCTGGGATGTGATGGGACGGTGGATCGATGTCGGTCTAGGGTGACAACACAACGGTAGGGAAAATGTATGGTTCTGATATCGAGTCGACGGGCCGACTACCGGTGGTGGTGGCTGTCGACGACGATTGTGACAGAGAGCGGGAAGGTGACAAGCATGCAGTGGGGCGATGGCCGGAGGTGGCAGACAGTGATGTGATAGTGGGGGTGGTGGTGTCACCATCGGTGACTGGACTGTTGATGGCGGTAGTTGGTGCATCTGCCGTCGCCGGAACAGTGGCCACCTAACGGAATGCCTGTTGGACAAGCGGTGATGGGTCTGAATCTTCGAGGAATTGGTAATCAGTGACTCGAAATTTTTTGATGTTGTCAAACGGGAAGACAAATTCGACAAAAGGTGACTTGGTGAGAAATTATAATTTTGTCGGTGGAGAGCTCATAGCACAAGTATCCCCTATGGTTTTACGAGAAACCTAGGAGGATGCACGGAGTAGACCGGGGTGCTAATTTGTGAGGTGTTGTGGATGTCATATTTGGGTAACACAGACAATCGAAAATTCTAAGGTGGTCATAGGTGGGGATCCGAAGGTAGAGAATTTCGGTGAGTGTCCTATTTTGAATCGCACGGGTAGGTAGAATGTTGATAATATTTTCTGCCATTTTTAATGCATATACCCAAAAATTAGGGGGAGAGATGCATGAAAAAGGCGGGTACGAATCATATTATTAATGGTTCGGAGAATTCTTTCGGCTTTTCCATTTTGAGTGGAGGTATGGGGGTATGAGAAACAAAAAATCATGCCATTAGCCGCACAAAATTTATGAAAGAAGGAATTATTAAACTCACGACCATTATCACATTGAAACAATTTTATGTCTTTTTTAAATTGTGTTTTAACTAGTGTACGAAAGTCAACAAATTTGGAGAACACTTGAGATTTGAGTTTTAGTGGATAGACCCAAAGAAAGTGAGAGAAATCATCCAAAAATACCAGATAACATTTGTTGTCTAAGTTGCTGGTTATGGAATATGTCCATATATCAGCGTGAATAATATCAAAGGGAGAGAAAGTAGTACTCATAGAACTCGCAAATGGTAGTCTAACGTGTTTTCCTAACTGACATGAGGAGCAACTATGAGAAAGATTCCCTTTGTTGCATTGGATTAAATTTCGATTTCTAAGAGAATAAAAAATGTGAGAACCCGGATGACCAAGTCTACTATGCCACGTAGAGGGAGATATGGTTGTTAAAACGGTGAGAGGAGTGACCCTAGCAGCGGATATGGGTAGGAACGGATATAGGTTCCCCTCACTATTGTATCTCGCAAGGAGTTTCCCAGTACAGAGGTTCGTTACGGAAAATCCAAACGGGCCAAAATTAATGGAGACAGAATTATCAGTGGCAAATTTTCTGACAGAAATTAGATTTTTGATGATGTTTGGTGCATAAATGACGTTTTGATAGAGAAGTGGGGATACGGTGGTGGGGTAAGGGTGTGGCCAAATCCTTGAATTGAAATGCGATGACCACTACCGACCATAATAGATTGTGGAGTTGGTAACAGGCGCAGTTGAGGAAGATTACATGAATTGTTGGTGAGATGAGACATGGCGCCTGTATCCATATACCACGCATTATCGGGTTGTTGACGGGTCAAGGAATCCATTGATTAGTTCTCGGGTAAAGGATAAAATTTTAATTATTTTTGGTTTTCGGGTAAGAAAAATTAAACAGAGGACACAAAGCTGTGTCTCGGGCGGAGAACAAAAGAGAGGACACGGGGGCACTGCTTTTGAGGGCTGACTGAAAATAGAGGCCACAGCCGAAAACCGAGAAAGGAAGGCACTGTTTCGGTCTGATTTAGGTGAAGGAAAGAAAATAGAAACAGACTGGTTGCTTCTCTGGAATTTGGTGGCAGAAAGACGACAAAAGTAGAGCTTTTCGGGAATTGAGGAGCAATAATTTTGTGTCCTCTGTGTCGGTTTTCCGGCCGATTGGGCAGGAAAAAAAATCAACCGAGGGGGGGGGGGGTTTCGACCATTTTTTTAGGGTTTAGGCTTTGACTCTTGATACCATGTAAGATTGTATTAATCTCCTCTTGGAGAGCCTTTCTCATTAATACAATATATATAGTGTGTACAATGTGAAATCTTAATACAAAATAGTCTATAATTACCATAATTATACACCAATAATAATTACATAATATATGGTGAATATTCTATTAATATTCACTAATAATATATTATATGTTCTCTATAACAGTCAAATAATATCAAAACAAACGAATGAAGTTATAGAGAGGTTTGACGGTATACCACATCCATTATATACATTTACAATAACTTATAATATAGAACACACTCATAGAAAAATTTAATACGACAAAAAATAAATTTGAGAGATTGAAAAAGGGAGGAAAAGTTCGCTACTCGTCACATTATCGCAAATCGATTCATTCAAATAGCTTAATGCTACATAAAATAATTGTGATGGAACACACCACCTAAATCCATCTATCTCTAAGTACATCTTCAAAATCATGGCTCATGGGGCAATGATCATTCAGTTGAAAAGTCTTAAAACGGATCGATATTAGATTGGAAAAAATGGCTTTGGTATGGGAATTGGGAAGTGACGCCTTGTGCGACTGTACCTGACACAAGAAAACAAAAGATTTTTACATAAATAGTCGATCAAATTTATTGTTTACTTTTTCTAGTTGATATACATAAATTATGCAATAATTATATTTAATTATACACATATTATATATAAATTATACATATATATATGGCATTATAGGCAGCTTTGCTGGCGAAGCAGTCGATAATTATTTCGACCATCTCACTTCGTGACGAAAGTTCCCTCAAGTCGCGGTGCCACAACCTTTTAACGCTTTTTTAATTTAAGCGATTGGAGAAGTGACTTTTTAGGTTAATTCTTAAACAAGACATTGTTCTTGCTCTATTATTAATCTTCATTTTTGAGATCACTTGTGTCTGCAGTTGATTTGTACATTTAGGTCGGTACTTCCAAGCATTATTATTGCATTCACTATTCTTTTTAGCTAGTAGTATTTAATATGACAGACTTTAGAAGCAATACACATATATTTTTTTAAATTAAGCATATGTAAATTTTGAAAAGGCAACGGTTAAAACTTTGTGGTATTCGTGCAATGACTTAATATGCTAACCTGAAAAGTAGAATAATAATTTGCATATAATCAATTAAATTACATTATTTTATATTATCAATGCGTGGGTAAAAGGTGAATCTAATAATACTTATCTGTTTTTAAGGACACCAAGTTCTAACTTCAGACACCCCACCTGAAAGAAGTACTCCACACAATATAATACTTTTCCTTCTCTTGTTATAAAATGGGCAAAATATTGTTTTATGTGTTTGTCTTTTTCTTGTACGTTGCATGGCGAGTCATGCAATTAATTGTTACGTACAACCTACTAATCATTTTTTATATATCCCACATGCAGTGTGTTAAACACAACTTATTAAATTCCTTAAACTATATCTTCCCCAAGACAACCTAATCACAGGACTATAATTAGAGTTAATACTGTATAGGCAAATTATTAAGGTCCTTTCGACTTGAAAAGAACTTATGTACAATTAGTTGTTCGGTTCAAACACAAGTTATGCCGGACATATAGAGACACTTTATGTCGGATTAAGAATGAAGAGATTGTTATTATAATTAATAATGATTGAGGAGATTGTTATACATGAATTACTACCAGAAACTATATATTGCATTAAGTATGCGGTGATTTTTTTCTTATGTAGTCATTCAAATATTGAATTATCTTATGCATGTCAAAATTTGAACTTTATGGGTAATTTTAGGATGACAATATTAGATATTAATATTTGGGTTCTGAATTTAATATTTAATTTATAAATATTATAATTTTTTATACAAATTAAATACACATGATTTGGACTAAGATACTGTATTTAGTCGAACCCTTAAGTAACCTTGTAGCTATACCCCTTATTTTATGCAAGATTTTATGGTTGGACCAATTGTTCCAGTACCATGCAAGATTTTGTGGTTGGACCAATTGTTCCAGTACCATCAACTAAATGACTGCTAGTGGTTAAATTAATCCAATGAATATATATATGACATGTGTCTTTACATGATTGTTATTACATTTATGTAGTTTTTTAAAAGAAGTAATCAGCTCAATTATTATTCAAATCGTTAACGAGTACATCATGAATAAAAAATGGGGATGTGCAATCCACTCCATAGAACCAGACATAGAACCTGCAGCCCTCGCTAACATATGGCCACACCGATTCGCTGACCGTTTAACAAAGGACAAAGATATAGATGTAAAGTCACACATAGTGCTTTACAATCTTACACAATAATATCAAAATAAGAATTGCCGCTTTCAGAATTTTTCAATGCTTGCTTGGCCAAAAGACAATCCATCTCAACAACAATTGGGGATGTACGGTAGTGGTTCTTCAACCAGCTCAAAGCTTCACGGACTGTTAGGATTTCAGCCATTAGCGCATCAACTGAAAGCAGTGGTGAACTAAATCGTCTAACAAAGTTTCTATGAGTATCACAGATTAACATACCACCCCTGTCTTTCCAGAGTTAACATCACACGAAACATCAATGTTACATTTCAGAATACCCGGATCAGGAGGAACCCGTTTAATAAATAGAATTTGGTTCATACAAAGAATAAATATTACCATGAATATGTGTCGCAGTCCATTCTTGCAAGAAGCGGCTGGCTCTGTGTATGACAGTGTCTGGCTGCATATTTCTACCATTCCAGACTAGGTTGTTGCGAGCATTCTATATCTCCCAGAGGGGCATGATAGCCTCATAAAGATGATCACGCGTCACGACATGTATTAGAGCTGTAAACCAGTCCATTAACGAGTTTTTCGCCAGCCGCCAACCCAAAGAAGATTTAAGCCAGACCTGCTTTTGATAGGATTGCTTGTTTCTAACTCTGAAGCTTTGAGCACACTTTATTCACTGCATAACTGAAAACCTCTTTCTTGCTATCACCTACAATAGCTGGCAATCCAAGATATTGACCACGATAATCAACCGTCGATACATTTAGAATAGAAGCAATTGAGACTTTTACGATACCATTAGTATTTTCACTTAAAAAGATCTCCGATTTATGAAAATTCACCTTCTAATGATAATTTACTGTAATTTGGTGTAAACATCATAGGTAAGTAGACATTTTTCTTGTTACTGTGTTACTTCTTCAACTAATGTCATACTCTTATATTCATAAAAATGTCATTGTATATATTTTAAATAATCATAAGTTTCAAGGGTATTTTAATGTTGGTATCTTTTGAAAGTATGCATTTCTTTCTTTTTCAAATTTCGTGTCTATCCAAATGAGAATTTGAAATAAAACCAATGGAGTATTAGATAACTTGATATTTTCTTTTACATGATCAATGATCATCACTACATATAAACGAATAAAAAGATATGCAAAATCAAGTTTTGTATCAATGTTATTGATTAATTAATTAGTCGCCAAGAATGTAATGATGTAACGTGTCATAATAAATTATGAATGAGTGACGTATAGATTATTCTCCTCACATGTGATTACCTTTTTTTTTGGTTTCTCACCCAGTAATGGAACCATATTAGAGTCTGATTATATTCGAATTCGCGCCGCATAGGGCTCATTTCTAGGTAAGTGCTCCCTACCAAGGATTTTTTCATACTTAGAGCTCGAACACCAGACCTCTGATTAAGGAATGAACAACTCCATCCATTGCATCACATCCTTTAGTGGTCCATTATCAATTATCCTAAAAACCTAACCAAGGAAGGAAAAAGCACCCGATAATTGTAAATTTTGAGAGGAATAATAAAGCCTTTATACTAATAATAATATCGTTTTCCTTCTTGATGAATTGAGTGACGACTTGATATTCTTCTCATATCTTTTTGAGAGCAAAACAACCAATAATTTATGGGCCATTATATTTCCCTATGTGTCTATTTTTACTTTGTTCACTTCCATAAGTTATCATGGGACATTCCCGGATACATGTGAAGGGATCTTTTACACAATAACCCTACCTCAGAATTAGAGTCGGCCAAGATTTAAAGTTAATAAATTTTGAACATGTTATTGAATGTTAACTCATTTTAATTATTGAATTTAATTATAATCAAAATATACATATAATAGGTTTTTAATAAAAAAAAAATATATATATATATATTGAGTCTAAGCAAAAGTTAAAAAATTTGTCTGAATATGTACCGCTCCCCACGATGCCCCCGTTCGTTCTTGTTTCTCTGATAAATGGTCAGAACTTCATCTGGGTTCGAATCCCTCCACACACCTCAATTTTCTTTAAAAATAAAATTAAGCCATTAGGTGGCGCCATCCGACCACCCCCAAATAAATTAAAAAAGACTCTTATTATTCTTTTTTTGTGTGTGTGTGTTCATGTTCAATTAATGCGGAATCATGAATACACAGTAGGAGATGGGAAACGAGACGAGACTAACTAAAATCACATGCTTCACCCCTTGTATATGCTTTCATCAACTCTTTTGAGTTTTGATCTTATATATGTACTCATATTGAAGTGTTTCACGCTTTAACTGGTTCCCAAATCAGCATAGATTAATGGCGAAAACTTATAATTTACAACATGATAACTACTAGAACTTCAATGGAATTAAACCTAGTAACTTATTGATTCTTGTGAGGACTACTTATGATGGAACAGCAAAAACTTAGTTGCAAGCCTTTAACTTAACAGGATAAGAAACTTGAAATGATTGACCAAGGCACGAAGCTGAAAATTGGATAAAAAATTAGTGGAAGTAACTGGACTAGACTATTGATCTTTTGGAGTGTCCTAATTTTACTTTAATTTTAATACAGTGGTTTTTAACTTACATAAATTTAATGTTTGAAATTCTAACATGTTTTTTTTTATCCACTAGGATCTTGACACAAGATCGTCAAAAGGACTTCTTTGGTCCCATCAAATTGTCATTTCCTAACCCCCCTTTCTTTTTCTTAAGTAGTTGATATAACTGCCACCAAATGGGCGTACACAATTTAATTATGCTATTGTATTAAATATTTATTACTAAATGGTGATTATCATTCGTTTTCAAAAGATTTGATTTAGAAGTTGATTTCAACATGTCTAATCACTTTGTTGCTCCTTTGTGTTATCATTAAATAGAATTATCCCCTAGCAATTAACAGAATTATCTGTTGTCTGTCTCTCACTTTGGCCTCATGAAATTATATACTCCGTACATGACTTCTCCATAATAATAATCCTCTGAAATAACATTTCATCATAACGATGAAGTTTTCTTTGAGATCGATTTTAAGAGCATAACAACATTCACTATAACAATAAAAAAATATTCCGACAAACGACGTTATTATAGAGAAATTTATTGTATGTGTATGCTAAATCAACATTTAAATTAAATTACTTCTTAATTATATTTATCATCATCCTGCAAATTTTATGTAAAACTTGAAGGATAAATTAAGAAAAGAAAAAGATGTGTATGGATTTGAATTTGACTTCTTCAAATGAACAAAAAAAGAAGAATTTCATTTTTCTTTTAGTTAAATAAATTTCAACCACCTTTAGGTGAACTTTCTAAAATGAGAATAAAATAATGTTAAAACAAATATAATTACGTGTGCAATATTTCTAGTATTTAGGGGTCAGGGGGACAGGTTGATATCATAAAAAAGGAGGAAAAAAGTTTGTACTGCATACTTTTTGACAAAAATGTAAAAAGGAAAAGCTTCCTTTTTCTTTAGCAACTTTCCCAGAAATATGATATTGTATTAATGAAGATTGTTGCCTATATACTTTTTTCATGAAGAAGCTTTGTGACTTTCAACTAATTTGTTCTTTAGTATCCAAGATTCTCTCAGGCATGTCCCATTTGTATAGTAGTTTCCAAATAAGAGAATTCTTTTTAAATGAGACTTTGCTTTTTAGTTTCTTCCTCTTGTGATATTGAAGCTTCGAAGGCATATTCAAAAATGTGGCGATGCTTGTATTAAATTCTCCAAAAATATATTATTTTTTAAAAAACTTTGACACATATTTGGTGGCATTTTAAAAAACCCGAGCAACATAAATTGTAACAACACATAATATTTGTTGTGAATTTAATCTGGTAATTTAGAAGGTGAAGTAAATAACACATTATACTGGGGATCAAGATATGTTGATTATGTAAAATTCTTCACATTCCTCGGTTTATATAATATTATGTTGGTAATACAAAGGATTGCAGGAACGGAAATTACAAATAACTGCTTATGTAAGAATTGAAATTACAATTCAACTAGAAAACTGAAAAATTACAAAGATGAACAAGAAAAATTGAAAAACCGTTTTTGCTGAGTCGAGTGTGACACTCTGTCCTTAAGACAATATTGCCCCGTATGTATCCTTTATACGTCCTGGACAATTTGTCTCCCAAGATAAAACAGCAATGGAACACTTGAACAAAGGAAACTCAAATGCTACCGTGAAGAATATTGAGTAACGAAATGATGCTTGAAAGATGTAGGAAGAAACTGTTTTGCTTGTGTATTTTCGTGTATTGTAAGTGTTGACACCCAATTTTGTCCCATCTTTTATGATTTTTATTCGTAATTTTTAATATTTTGACACTTTTAAAATAATTTTAAAATATAGGCATATATGTGTATATCCTCTTATTATTATTATTATTCGCATTTTTATCATTTGCATTTTTATAATAATCATAAGTTTTATCCGAAATTCTATGTTATTTTATTCTCGCAAAATTGCATCGCATTTTCCTTTTATTAAGCATTAAACATTTCACAAATATTATATTTTATTATTATCACGTCGTTATGTTATTTTAAATAATTCACATCTTTTACAAAATAAAAATAATATTTTTATATTAAACCCCTTTCATATTTTTTAATCCATAATCCATTCATTTTCCAACCCAAAATAATTTTTAACCCATTTCATTTTTCCAACCCAATACAAATTCTACCCAAACAAAATTCACAAGCCCAAACCCATTCCCCTTATTTCCTTTCCCTTTATTTCCCCACAATTCCTGTGCCCAACCCACACCCACAAGCCCAAACCAAATTCTCCCTTATTCCCTTCCCAATTAAATCCCCCAATTCCCAAGCCCAATCGGACCACCCCATTCTCCCCTAAACCCGAACCGACCCACCGTGCCCAACCAACCGACCCACTGTGCCCAACCACCGACCCACAAGCCCAACTGGCCGCCCATAACCCATCCCCTTTAATTTCCACAAACCAAACAAACCCCAAAAACAAAAATCTAAAAACCCTAACCCCCCCTCACAATTCGCCGCGACCCCACACCCCCATACCGGCGACCTCACGTCGCCGGCCACCTCGCCCTGCCATCACCAACCCCCTGCCACCACCAACTCCCCTCTGTTACGCCGACACCCGAAAATCCGCAACCCATGCCCCTCAAATCCGCGATTTTGGCTCCTTTATTTTGAATTTCAAACTCGTTTTTAAGAGGGAATCCACCTATAAATACCCCATGTTGTTCTTCATTTTTGGAGGAGATTGGACAGATTTTTGAGAGGATTTTCAAAGGAATTTTCGGAGGATTTTTGGAAAACGATTCAATATATAAATATTTGTTGTGTTCTTGATTTCAAACATTTGCCTTCCTTGTTATTCAAGAATCAAGTCCGAAAAGGTTTGTTCTCCACTTTTGATTCTCTGATTTCGACACATGATTCGGGTCGGGTCGACCCGACCCGGGTCACTGACCCGGGTTTGGGGATTATTTCAGAATTCTTGCATTTCATATTTTCTGTATTATTGGTTATCTGAAATTGATGAAATCAGTTGATTCCGGGTTGAACACATGATTCGGGTCGGGTTCTTGACCTGCCTAATCGACCAGTTTGAATCCCCAAGTTTCTTGCATTTCATGTCTTGTATATTGGTTATCTGAAAAAATGAAAAATCGATTCGGGTTTGGACCATTGATTCGGTTTGGAACATCGACTGCCTGGGTCGACCCGGTTTGACTAATATTTTCAGAATTCTTGCATTTTATATTCTGTATGTTAGTTATCTGAATTTGGTGAGTATTTGATTTCGGATTTTTGACACTGATTCGGTCGGTCACTAACCCCGGGTCAACATCGACCGGTCCGACCCGATTTGGATATTTTTAGAATTCTTGCATTTCATTTCTTGTTCTTGGTTATCCAAATTGGTCTTTGAAATCGATTTCGAGTTTGAATCATCGATTCGGCCTGGTCGACCCAATTTGGATATTTCCGCATTTCGTAACTCAGGTCGGGTATTTTAAATTGCTCACCGCTCGTTTCTTTGGCAATCGCTTTGTCGCTTTATTAATATCGCATTAAGGCCGATGGAATTGAATTCGAGGCCGCTTTTCTTTCTTTTCGCTTCGCTTTTTAGTTTAATCGCTTTTAAACATCCGTGCAACGGATATCTTATTGTTTTATTAAGTTTACTGTTTTAAATTTCTTGCGACGGATATCATTGTTTTACTGTTTTGAACAAATACCGCGTCTGTTCGGGAGTCATTTCGCTTCAGCCATCGCTCGGATTCAGATTATTGTTTTACTGCTTTTACCGTTTATCGCTTTAAAATAAACACCGCACCTTTCAGACATTGCTTTCCTGTTTCAGTCCACTGTTTCAGCATTCAAATATCCGATTTACTGTTTATCTGTTTTAAACTAAACATCGCGTCTTTTTTTTTTGGAAATTGCCTCTGTTCTTTTACTGCTTACTGCCTCTCTGTTTCTGCTTACTGCTGCTGCTTATTGTTTCATTTTAATTTTACTGATTTGAACACGATACTACATTGGCCGGTGAAAAATATCCGTCGATTTTGAGGCCTCCACAGTTGCAAAGACGAAAATATAACTTCTGGGGCAATGATGAGGCTTAAACCTTTTTCCAAGATCAACATGTTTAGTAGGCGAGGTGACTAAAATAACCAACAAGTTATATATTCGCAGCCACGACGTGATTATAGTGATCTTTTCTATTTCACCCGAGAGACCAACACGTTTAGTAGGCGAGACAATCAAAATAAACCACATTAGTCATATGTTTGCAGCCACGACGTGATTGGAATGTTCTTTTCAAAATTTAAGTCTGAGCCCTCCGTGATCAAAACATTCACTGTTTTGAATACGGATATGAAGTTATTTGTATTTAACTGTTTCTAACCGCTTGTTCTTGATACTGCGAGGATTAAAGTAAATAACGGCGAATTATTCCTCGGAGTTTATTTATTTTATTTCTTTCTTTAATTCAGCTTTTATCCCGCTTTGTATTGTAATATTATTTATCGCACTTATGTAACTATTGAAATGCTTAGAATAGGCAAACTTAGGATTAATTCATAGGGTAGTTTAAGATTTGAAACCCGTCGCTAGCTTATTTATTTGTAGGCTCGGTTAAATTCAAACTTAGAAATCCTTCGCTAGTATATTTATTTTAGTCTCACACGCGCATTCAATATTTTCAAAATAACTTTTGTCATCTTTTATTTGCTTTATTAATCATACCGAATAAGTTTATCTTTTGTCAATTTACAATTCATTGATTCCCAAAATTTTACTTCTTTGGCATTATAAATAAATTGTTTTACTATCAATTGTCAAATACATATTTTTCCAACTCTACATGTATTTCTCTTTAAATATCATACAAATGCATATTTTGAAAAAATCTCTACATTTATCTATCTTTTAAAATGCATCTCTTTTCATTAATTATTTGCAAACATCTTTTAACTTCATGCTTCAAACATGCATTTTTCTAGTAATAATTAACCTGAGTTTGATCGGATAACCGCAAGTTAGCGGATCTTAAAGGATGCCTAACCCCTTCCCTTTAGGATAATAAAGAACCCTTACCTAGAATCTCGCTAGTTTCGCAGACCTTAAAAACGGAGTTTACATTGCAGCATTTAGTTAATATTTAGGTGTCCTAATTCACCGTAAAAAATAATTAGGTGGCGACTCCTCAACCCTCAATTCTTTACCCAGGAATCACCCGGATACGTCCGCGCTCCGCTTTGACCCGAGCAAGGTCGAAAAACGGGCGCGACAGCATGGCGACCCCGCTGGGGAAATCAGGTTCCTAAACCATAACAAGTTCGGATTAATTATTGCTTTACTTTTTGTTCCTTATTTGATTTAGTGCTTTGATGTGTTTCATTTATGAGATTTTTGCATAAACTGCTTTAATTGCTATATTGTCTTACTGCTTTCCTTAAATTGGCATTCCGCTCATATTTCTTCCACTCTGGAAAATTGACACTATCACACACTACACGCGAGGTGTGTTTCGCGCACCCGCAAATTTCTTTCAATCTACCAAATTTTAGGAGAGTTGGCGTATGCGCGGAGTGACCGGACCATCCGGTGGCCGCGTAGCCTTCTCACTCGAGTAGTCCGCTCGGGAACCTTGTGTCTAGTCAGCCAAATCTTAGAAAAGTTAAGATAGAGCTATACCACCCTTTATTTTTAGTCATGCATGCATACACCTTAGGTGGGTCGATCCTTGGTATCGACTCCACAATTAAGAAATCAGCCAAAGATGTCTACGGGTCTCACAACCCAACGACCAATCATCATATTATGTGTAGCGTGATAAGGATAGACTAATCCAAGACTAATCATGACATGCTGAAATTGGAAAATGTACATTCATTTTGTCTCATTTCCGACAAAGCATTGCAGTTTAGCAGCTTGGATCAAATCTGTCGTAATCCCGCATATCTGGCGTTTAGGCCCACCTCCGGCATAAGGGGGGGGCCCCCATGTATATTAGAATGCGCATTTAATTGCCTCACAATCATTTTGCTATTTTCTACTGCTTTCCACTATGTGTATATTATTTGAATCAATAATTACTCACCTTATACTAATTTGGTTTTCTTCATTTTTCAGGAGATTCATTTTGCCTTATTTATTTCCCCAAAAGATTGATTCGTGTTGACTAAAACTGGCGGAGCACCCCATCTGTTATTTTCCAATCATGCCTATCCAAATTGTATTAGCGCTAACTTAATAGAAAAAATGCGATTTAAATTGAGGCCTGAATCGCATTTTATGCAGTTTAATGTGTTTTGCCTCTACCTTTTGAAAGCTTAAAATGACAAATCTGCATTGCTTTTGCTATTTTAAAATCTGCTTTGTTTAATAATTTTCCTTTCTTTTTTCATCATGCAAACTAATTTGTCGGCAGTATGTGACATATAATGAAACAAGCAAACAAGGTCCCAAACAAGCAAGGCTTCGAAGAATATAAGGAAGACTCACAAGCGGAAGAATTGAGGCATTTTTGGAATAAGTCAAAGCCAGATTTGGATGAAACATCAAGATGATTGATAGTTACAAGCATTGGCACGGACGTTTGCCATTTGTACTCTTGGGCTACCACACTACGATCAGGACTTCTACTGGGCAATGCTATTTCTTTCGCAGCCAAGTGGATACAGAATCATTTACTAAGAGACTGATTGATGAAAAGCAGATGGACACAGTTGTCCGGGGCAACCTTATCAGAATAGAATGGCCAAAAACCATCAATGCAGATGCAGGGAAGATATACCATATCTAAGATTAGTTATTCTCTATGTAATACTTTTTCTATGTTGTAAAAGTTGCGCTCCCTCGTCGGGATACGCATAGAACCCACGTAGGGTTCCGTTTCTTAGATCACAAATTTCCCCAAGTTCCTTTTTACTTGTAAACCTGAACTACGTTATGACCTGATTCCCTCGGTGGGATACGTAGGCGGCCACATCGGCTTCGGTCCCATCTTTAGAAACACCCTTACAATCTCCTTTGCTTGTAATGAACTACGTCATGACCTGATTCCCTCATGTGGATACGTAGGCGGCCTAAATCGGCTTCGGTCCCACCATTAGGAAATATTTTCTCCTTTATCTAACATATGAAAAAATGCACCCATCTGATCGCCCTGATAGGACAGGCAAGCAATCTACACAAGACTCGGTTGTCCGTTCAAAAGATCGTCATTCTCACATATCGGAAACTGGGGCATTTTTAAGGGATCACTGTCGGAGGACGCCGAAAACATGGAAAAGCATCGGCAAACTAAGTCTTCAGCCTAAGAGGATTTTGGATAAGACGTTTGCTTTGTTTCACCGCATGTCGCTGTTCGACAGACATTTACATATATGCATACTTTCTTATAAGCAATTTATTTTCAACAAATATTTTCATTAGAGTTTGACAAGATTTTTTACTAATATGCATACTTTCTTATAAGCAAATCATTTTCAACAAATATTTTCATTAGCAGTTCGACAATAACTTTTTAATGATAAGCATACTTTCTTATAAACAAATTATTTTCAATAAATATTTTAATTAACGGTTAGCCAAGACTGGGAACCAGACATGGGCTACAGGTCCGAATCAGCAGGACATGCAGCTATCAAGAGCCAAAGCCACCAAGTCAACGCGAATCAACCGCCCCTCCCCAAACTCACAAATTTTCTTTGAGTACAGGTTCTTCAGGTTGAAAAAGTAGGGAAGCCACATCAGTTATGATCAATTCCCCAAAGAATTTCGGCACCACAACTTACTACAAGCATTACGTTCTTGTTCTGCATTTATACGAAGACATCATCTTGACCTACAGGGTCCCGACTATTATGTCTGCACAAAGATATTATTTCGAATCACAAAGAATGACAACAAGGCAAACCCGACGGCAAAGACGTCGCATCACATTTTCGCCCGTGCCAGGACGACATTTCAATTCACATGAGTTTGGATCGGCAAAAGATTCAGCACAACGTGGAACCCTATTACATCAAACTGACGGCAAGGACGTCACTTACATCTCTTACAATAGGACAACATTTCAACAACGCTATTGACAAGTATCGCAAAGACAACAAATATCTTTTACCGCATCTCAAACGACGTCAACAGCATTACAATGACGTCTTCAGCGCAACAACTATCTTTTACAACAACACAATAACTATCTTTTACCGCATCTCAACGACGTCAACAGCACTACAATGACATCTTCAGCGCAACAGTTATCTTTTACGGCAACACAACTATCTTTTACAGCATCTCAACGACGTCAACAGCATTATAATGACGTCTTCAAAACAACAGCTATCTTTTACGGCAATGCAACAACTATCTTTTACCGCATCTCAACGGCGTCAACAGCATTACAATGACGTCTTCAGCGCAACAGCTATCTTTTACGACAACGCATCAACTATCTTTTACGGCAATGCAGCAACTATCTTCTACAGGATCTCAACGACATCAACAGCTTTACAATGACGTCTTCAAAACAACAGCTATCTTTTACAGCAATGCAGCAACTATCTTTTATCGCATCTCAACGACGTCAACAGCATTACAATGACGTCTTCAACGCAGCAGCTATCTTTTACGGCATTACAACAACGTCATTGACGTTACTGCAACACAATAAATATCTCTACAGCATCTCGACGACGTCAACAGCATTACAATGACGTCTTCGAACGCAAAGAACTATCTTTACTAACGCAAAGAACTATCTTTACCGCATCTGACCGACGTCAACATCATTACAAAGACGTCTTCAACAAGTAAAGAACTATCTTTTACAACAACACAACAAATATCTTTTACAAAGATTACAACGACGTCAACAACATTACAATGCCGCCTTCAACGCAGCAGCCTATCTTTACAGATTACAACAACGCTATTGACGTTCTTCGCAAAGACATCAACTATCTTCAATAGTATTACAACGACGCTTCTCAAAGAAAACAAATTTATCCGCAATAGCAAACATCATTACAAAGAATGTCATCGACAAGCATTTCAAAGACAACAATTATCTTTACAAAGAAACAACATTACAACAACGCCCTCGACGTTACATGCAAAGACAACAACCGTTTTACATACTTACAACGACCTCACCAATATTACTACTACGTCTTCAACACACCACGTCAATCCAACGACGTTATGTCAGGCGCCCACCTTATAATGAGGGTATTTTAATTTCAGTCAGGCGCCCACCTTATAATGAGGGTATTTTAATTTCAGTCAGGCGCCCACCTTCTAATGCGGGTATTTCCAAGTTATTTTCTCTATAATTTTTCTCGTGAGCTATACACTAATTATATCTTAAGCTTTAGTTTGCGGAGTTTTTAATTTGCGTGAACTTTATCACAACGTGGAGCTATCTCTTACACGAATCGAGGCAATTTGGTCAACGACCTACTTCGAACGTCGATCCGCTTTTCCCATTAGTTTCTCGCATCTGCGACTAGTGTCATCCTAACTCGACACTGGGGCAATATTTCTTGAATCTGCACCAACTTTTTCCATAACTTCTATACCCCTCGGGATTCTATTTCTTCCCATGCAGTCCCAATGATCAGGACAAAATTGGCTACTCGGTCAACTTTTTTGGCCGAAAACTCTTTCATCGTCTCCGTCCAAAGAGGGGCATCTGTTGACACCCAATTTTGTCCCATCTTTTATGATTTTTATTCGTAATTTTTAATATTTTGACACTTTTAAAATAATTTTAAAATATAGGCATATATGTGTATATCCTCTTATTATTATTATTATTCGCATTTTTATCATTTGCATTTTTATAATAATCATAAGTTTTATCCGAAATTCTATGTTATTTTATTCTCGCAAAATTGCATCGCATTTTCCTTTTATTAAGCATTAAACATTTCACAAATATTATATTTTATTATTATCACGTCGTTATGTTATTTTAAATAATTCACATCTTTTACAAAACAAAAATAATATTTTTTATATTAAACCTCTTTCATATTTTTAATCCATAATCCATTCATTTTCCAACCCAAAACAATTTTTAACCCATTTCATTTTTCCAACCCAATACAAATTCTACCCAAATAAAATTCACAAGCCCAAACCCATTCCCCTTATTCCCTTTCCCTTTATTTCCCCACAATTCTCAGGCCCAACCGTGACCCACAAGCCCAAACCAAATTCTCCCCTTATTCCCTTCCCCAATTAAATCCCCACCCCAAGCCCAATCGGACCAAAGCCCATTCTCCCCGAAACCCGAACCGACTCCACCAGGCCCAACCAAATGACCCACAAGCCCAATCCTGGCCCCATAACCCATCCCCTTTAATTCCCACAAACCAAACAAACCCCAAAATAAAAAATCTAAAAACCCTAACCCCCTCACAAATCGCCACGACCCCACACCCCATACCGGCGACCCCACGCCGCCGCCACCTCGCCCGCCATCACCAACCCCGCCACCACCAACTCCTCTCGTTACGCCGACACCCGAAAATCCGCAACCCATGCCCCTCAAATCCGCGATTTTGGCTCCTTTATTTTGAATTTCAAACTCGTTTTTAAGGGGGAATCCACCTATAAATACCCCATGTTGTTCTTCATTTTTGGAGGAGATTGGACAGATTTTTGAGAGGATTTTCAAAGGAATTTTCCGAGGATTTTTGGAAAACGATTCAATATATAAATATTTGTTGTGTTCTTGATTTCAAACATTTGCCTTCCTTGTTATTCAAGAATCAAGTCCGAAAAGGTTTGTTCTCCACTTTTGATTCTCTGATTTCGACACATGATTCGGGTCGGGTCGACCCGACCCGGGTCAGTGACCCGGGTTTGGGTATTATTTCAGAATTCTTGCATTTCATATTTTCTGTATTATTGGTTATCTGAAATTGATGAAATCAGTTGATTCCGGGTTGAACACATGATTCGGGTCGGGTTGCTGACCCGGGTCGGGTCGACCCGGTTTGAATCCCCAAGTTTCTTGCATTTCATGTCTTGTATATTGGTTATCTGAAAAAATGAAAAAAATCTGATTCGGGTTTGGACCATTGATTCGGGTCGGGTCACTGACCCGGGTCGGGTCGACCCGGTTTGAGTAATATTTTCAGAATTCTTGCATTTCATATTCTGTATGTTGGTTATCTGAATTTGGTGAGTATTTGATTTCGGATTTTTGACACCTGATTCGGGTCGGGTCACTGACCCCGGGTCGGGTCGACCCGATTTGGATATTTTTTAGAATTCTTGCATTTCATTTCTTGTTCTTGGTTATCTGAAATTGGTCTTTGAAATCGATTTCGAGTTTGAATCATCGATTGGTCAGGTCGACCCGATTTGGATATTTCCGCACTTTAACTCAGGTCGGGTATTTTAAATTGCTCACCGCTCGTTTCTTTGGCAATCGCTTTTACCGCTTTATGAATATCGCATTAAGGCCGATGGAATTGAATTGAGGCCGCGCTTTTCTTTCGTTTCGCTTCTCTGTTGTTTAGTTTAACTGTTTTAAACATCCGTGCAACGGATATCTTATTGTTTTATTAAGTTTACTGTTTTAAATTTCTTGCGACGGATATCATTGTTTTATTGTTTTGAATAAATACCGCGTCTGTTCGGCCGCTTTCGCTTCAGCCATCGCTCGGATTCAGATTATTGTTTTACTGTTTTTACCATTTTTACTGTTTTAAAATAAACACCGCACCTTTCAGACATTGCTTTCCTGTTTCAGTCCACTGTTTCAGCATTCAAATATCCGATTTACTGTTTTACTGTTTTAAACTAAACATCGCGTCTTTTTTTTTCGGAAATTGCCTCTGTTCTTTTACTGCTTACTGCCTCTCTGTTTCTGCTTACTGCTGCTGCTTATTGTTTCATTTTAATTTTACTGATTTGAACACGATACTACACTGGCCGGTGAAAAATATCCGTCGATTTTGAGGCCTCCACAGTTGCAAAGACGAAAATATAACTTCTGGGGCAATGATGAGGCTTAAACCTTTTTCCAAGATCAACATGTTTAGTAGGCGAGGTGACTAAAATAACCAACAAGTTATATATTCGCAGCCACGACGTGATTATAGTGATCTTTTCTATTTCACCCGAGAGACCAACACGTTTAGTAGACGAGGCAATCAAAATAAACCACATTAGTCATATGTTTGCAGCCACGACGTGATTGGAATGTTCTTTTCAAAATTTAAGTCTGAGCCCTCCGTGATCAAAACATTCACTGTTTCGAATACGGATATGAAGTTATTTGTATTTAACTGTTTCTAACCGTTTGTTCTTGACAGCTTGCAGGGATTAAAGTAAATAACGGCGAATTATTCCTCGGAGTTTATTTATTTTATTTCTTTCTTTAATTCAGCTTTTATCCCGCTTTGTATTGTAATATTATTTATCGCACTTATGTAACTATTGAAATGCTTAGAATAGGCAAACTTAGGATTAATTCATAGGGTAGTTTAAGATTTGAAACCCGTCGCTAGCTTATTTATTTGTAGGCTCGGTTAAATTCAAACTTAGAAATCCTTCGCTAGTATATTTATTTTAGTCTCGTCACGCGTATTCAATATTTTCAAAATAACTTTTGTCATCTTTTATTTGCTTTATTAATCATACCGAATAAGTTTATCTTTTGTCAATTTACAATTCATTGATTCCCAAAATTTTACTTCTTTGGCATTATAAATAAATTGTTTTACTATCAATTGTCAAATACATATTTTTCCAACTCTACATGTATTTCTCTTTAAATATCATACAAATGCATATTTTGAAAAAATCTCTACATTTATCTATCTTTTAAAATGCATCTCTTTTCATTAATTATTTGCAAACATCTTTTAACTTCATGCTTCAAACATGCATTTTTCTAGTAATAATTAACCTGAGTTTGATCGGATAACCGCAAGTTAGCGGATCTTAAAGGATGCCTAACCCCTTCCCTTTAGGATAATAAAGAACCCTTACCTAGAATCTCGCTAGTTTCGCAGACCTTAAAAACGGAGTTTACATTGCAGCATTTAGTTAATATTTAGGTGTCCTAATTCACCGTAAAAAATAATTAGGTGGCGACTCCTCAACCCTCAATTCTTTACCCAGGAATCACCCGGATACGTCCGCGCTCCGCTTTGACCCGAGCAAGGTCGAAAAACGGGCGCGACAGTAAGTATGCCTCAACAATGGTGTAAGGGGTGTTTATATAGGTGAGGGAGGAGCAGCAAAACTGCCTCCATAAGTGTCATTACTGGCCAAGTAATGACCATTATGGAGGTAGTAATGTCACTAAGATAAATGGTGAAGAACACCAACGGATTGGCCATTATAGGAGGAGTAATTCAGCCAAAATAAATGGCTGAATTGAGTGCTGTGGCTTTTCTGCTTTGACCGTCCAAATTCTGACTTTCTGGAAACTTCAGGGACCAAACTGTACATCTTGAAACTTCAGGGACCAAACTGTACATCTGAAAGAATTCTGGTCCAAACTGTACAACTGAAACTTCTGGGATCAAACTGTACTTCTGGCAAAGTTCTCTGGCCCAAAAAGATAATATCAGAAGGCCCACAGCCCACAGCCCACAGACCGTGACCCGAGAACCCGAAACCCGGAACCCGGAATTCGGAACCGGACAGGATGGGCGGGCGGAGGTGGCGCGCGTGTGGTCTTTCCTCGAACCGAAGCACATCTAGGTCATCCCTCCTTTAAACACATGGGATACCCCTCGGGGTCCCAAACCCCAAACCAATTTCGAGTCTTATATACACAACAATTCTTTCTTCCTCTACCGATGAGGGAGAATTGATCACACACCACACTTTTCCATGCTTCAAACACCTTACTTCGTGAACCAATATCTCTTTAATTTCTCAATGAAATTTGACGATTCTTGGCCCTACGGTTATCTACGTACTTAGTAGATCATGTATGTGTGAAGAACCGGATTCTCTAACATACGTAACACTAGTGTTTAAGCCGTTAAAGTTGGTCGGTCGCAACTCCCGCCAAAGGCTAATTTCCAACATTAATCCTACTCCTTGGGGAGAGGTGATTAGACGGGACATGACGCAGATGTAACTTACTGAGTACATGACCTTAGATATGAGGTTGTGGAAGACACGGATTAAGGTAGAAGGGTAGTAGGTAGTCGAGTGTAGTCCTACTTACGCTTATAGACAGGTAGTTGTAGTGTTATTATTGTAGGTCCGCTTAGTATAACATACGAATAGGCGTAGTATTGCTTTATAGTCTCCTGCAGTTTGATTTCTGTTGATATGTGCTAGTTACTGCTTTTTTCTTTCAGAATGCACTATCATGACATATTCGCTTTTGATACCAGTATTTTTATACTGCTTTAAATTCTTGACCGGGTCTGACTGTTTTCACTTGTTTTTGTTTATGCATATGTCTGTCTTGAGTCGAAGGTCTCTCGGAAACAACCGATCTACCTGCCAAGGTAGAGGTAAGGTCTGCGTACACTCTACCCTCCCAAATCCCATGATATGGGATTTCATTGGGCATGTTGTTGTTGTAATCCTACTCCTTCCGTCTTGTCTTAGTTTGATTAGAGCGGTGTTTAAGAATGTCAAGTAAATTTTTTAATTTTATCATCATAAACTACAAGCATGTATAACATACTAGGAATACCTTTTAAATTTTGTAATTTTAAATATGTCACGTTATTCTATAAGAAAGTAGATTTTTTTTACATTATTCTATAAGAGAGTAGTGTCACTAAGTGTACAATGAAAATGTTAGAATTAAAGCTTAATAGATTCGATTTACAACAAATAAGTATATGTTGCTCCGGACTGTCAAATTAAAATACTCTGTCATTTATGTTAAGTGGATTCTCCAAAAATGTTTTATTTTTGAAAGATCCAAACAAACATTCGATATTATTTTTGAAAAAACTTCTTGGCTTGTTTTCCATTGCCGATTACATAGATAAATAAGTTAATCATTTAAAATATGTCACATGCTTTAATTACAAGCATTAACCTCAATAAGTATATCGGAAACAACCTCTCTACCTCCCAAGATAGAGGTAAGGTCTGCGTACAACCTACCCCAAACCCTACTTATGGAATTACACTGGATATATTATTGTTGTTGTAACCTCAATAAGTCGTAATGCTTCTAGTCATGCATGTTCTTATTGATGTTGATATGTATAATTAAAGGAGGATGCAAATTTTATGTCATTTACTTACCTACGTAATAGGTGTTTATGAATACACATAAAAAAATCAAAATATGAGTAAGAAATATCTAATAAAAATTATTTATCATGTGTTCAAATACTCAATTTGAATATATTTTTTTTGATAACTAAACTTTTGCATTGATCACCAAAATGCAACATTACAAAACTATAGCCCCATCAACTCGATTTGGCTACTCTCAATTTGAACATTCCACACACTATTGATGCATATATAGTTGATAAACTCAAATGATATGGAAAAGGCTAGAAGCTTACGTTAGTGTTGCAATTTTTTCAAAAGACAAGATCAGGATGGGGATGGACACATAGATTGGTGATGATATTGGCATATATAGTTATAGTAACAACAGCTGTCCTCGTACTGTTGATAAATCATATGTATGACATGAGAGTAGTGACAATAACGTTACTTAATAGATTCTTTCCTTTAAGATACAAAAAACATGCGTGTGTCCCGAGATTATTAAGGCGACAAACTTCCACCAATCAACCATTCTAATTAAAGCCTATCAATGTTAGCCGTGTGGATGTTCTCACCGCAAACTGTGCAAAACAATGTTCATGATGTGAAACGTCAACATCAAGGGATGCGGTGAGATGGATATAATTTTTGGTTATCTTTACTTTTATGTCACGAATTTGAATTTTAGTAAATATAAAAACATCTAGTAGAGATTAATGAATTTGAATTAGTCGAGCTAATGAAAATCGAACACCAGATAATTATATCAAAAAAAAAATTTGAAACGTCATTTGAAGACACCCGATAAAACTAGAACGACACGAAAAAGATTAGCATGCCGTTACGCATAATGATGAGAATTAATGTTAATGATTTGGAATATCGTTATCAAGGGTGAGGTGGGATCCTGACCGGAGGTTAAGAGTTTGAGTTTTGGAAATGAAAAATCTATAGTAGCTAGGTAAGGAATTTATATTAATCAGGTCAATGAAAATTGAACACCATATGACGTTATACTCCCTTCGTCCTGAAATAAATGTCACCTTACAAAAATCACGTCCATTAAGAAATCAATAACGACAATGTTTAGTTTACTAAATTGCCCTATTTATTACTCTCCCCATTTCAAAATATTTTGTCTTATTTTTTTTTAATTAATCTGTTTAAAAAAGAATGACTTTTTTTTTTTTGACAACTCTTTAATTCCAACTTTTCACGTGACTTGTTTAAGACCACAAGATTAAAGAACATTTTGTTGCATTCTGCATATCTTTAATTAACAATCACAAGATTAAAAAGTCTTCTTTACTTTCTTAAACTTCGTGCCAAGTCAAAACCAGACAAACATTTTAAAATGGAGGGAGTAGATATTTTTTTAGAATTGAACAATACTAAAGAGGACTACTTTTTTAATACTAAGTGCATAGTTGAAAACTCTTGTTAGTTTTTGTCTTGAATTCCTAAAATGACACTTATTTTGGGATAAATTATTTTTGCTAAACTGACACTTATTTCAGGACGGAGGGGTATTATATATAAGGGATTGAAACATCATTTGGAGACATCCGATAAAATTAAAAAATATGAAAAAGATTAGCATGTCGTTATGCAAAACGATGAGAATTACTGGTAATGATCTGAAAGGTCGATATCAAGGGTGAGATGAGATAGATGAGATCCTGGTCATCCTTTATCAAAGGTCACAAGTTCAAGTTTTAGGAAGGTAAAAATCTCTGGTAGGGAATAAAGCTGGATTAGTCGGGCTAATGAATACCGCACGTACCAGATGATTATAAAAAGAGATATGAAACAATCATTGAAAAAGATCCGATAAAATTAGGACAATACGATAAAGACAAGCATGTTTTTATGCAAAATGATGAGAATTGATGTTAATGATTTAAAATGTCACTATCAAGGACGAGGTGAGATGGATGGGATTCCTAACACATTCTTAATTAAAACTCACGAATTCGAGTTTTAAAAATTGAGAAATCTCTTATATGGATCGAATCTTGATTCATCGGGCCAAGAAATATCGATCACCTTATGATTATACCAAAAATTAAAGGGATTTGAAACGTCATTGGAAGAACATCAATAAAATCACATCGATAGATAAAAGATTAGCATGTTCGAAAAATGATGAGAACTAATAATGTTAATGATTTGAAATGTCACTATCAAAGGGTGCGATGGGACATATGGAGATCTTTGATCATTCTTATTCAGAGTTCTCGGATTTAAAATTTAGAAATGAAGAAATTTATGATAGGGAGCATGTTTTTCTTAATTAATAATACGCAAACGCAAATTCAAATCTCATCGAATTAGTCTGATTAGTGAAAAGTAAATGGTGACATCCGATAAAATGTGAATGATACAAATAAGATTAGCATGTGGTTACGAAAAAAATGAGAACTAATAATGTTAATGATTTGAACTAATTTTGCTTTTTATTTTGCGCAACAATGCATGACCTCTAAAGTCAAATCCTAGGCAGGCTATTAAAGTTATCATCATAGATTTGTTTAGCTATTTCCATGGCTCAAGGCGAGAGACAAGATTCATGTATCAACGCATTTGACGCTTTATAATTAATTTCTTAGGATTATGAACCATGAATTAATGGACAACATAATTAAGTAAATGGGTTTAATATTTACGTATTGATGATACAAAATATTTATATAATATATAATTCGTCACATAAAATATCATTGCAAGTAACTTTATTTAATAACATATATCGATAACCTAAAATAAATGCTAAATGACTTGTCATAACATGTTAAAATATACTATTGTAAAAAAAGTTGCTTTATCCATGTGTATAACTTAAACTTAAAATGTATTTTTTCAATAGTTTAAACTAAATCATCTAGATGAGATAACCACACAATTCAATTGGGTACTAGAGCAAGCACACCAGAAATCTAGGAATTTTTCCTGCACGCAGATCCCCGCTGGAATATCGTCAGTATTCTACTATTTTTGGTGGAAATTCGTTGGAAAATTGCCGACGAGTACATTTATTACGGATTCCATAAAAAATCTTTGGAAAATAATAAGCGTGTTTCTAGTAATAACACAATAGTCTTAAATTTAAATTTCACCGCTATACATTATGAAAGTGTTCTCGCTCCGAATTCTGTTCTCTGTTGTTTTATCATCTGACCGTATCGGGAGACAAATTGATTCCTTAGCTTAAGCGATTTGGGCTGGAAACGGAACTCTAAGTTCCAGCAATTGGTTCCCCAACTACTTCAGAAAGCGTTAGGACGGTGGTATGAGTAAACTAAGAGGTAAGAAATATGAATGCAGATGAGTAGAGTAAAGTAAAGGATAAAATAAAGTAAAGGATAAAGATAGATAAAGATTGAGTTGTTTGATTGATTGGTTGTGTCTGTATATACAAAGAATGATCATATTTATAGTACAAAAAAAAGGAAAAAAAATGTACAATGTGATCCCCCATCCCCCCATGTCAGCCATCAAGTAACCCACTAAGTTCAATGGCCGACTATGGGGGAGGTGTTGCCTATTTTCTCGCCCTCTACTCCTCTTGCTCGGATAATGACCTTTTTTCAGCTGTTGTTGGTCTTTACCGCTTCTAGGGGTCCGAAAACCCTTTTGACTTGATTGTTGAGGCGTCTGCATCTGAGTGGGTCCCTGTCGTACCTCTAACTAATAACTCGGCTAAGATGCCTTAGTAGCCGATGAAGTTCTTGTAGCCGAGGGCTAGGAGTAAATTCGGCTCTGGAATAGTTTGATTATCACTGAATTCGGCTAAACACTTAAATTACTTTGGAGTTTTAACAATGCCCCCTACATTAACTCGAGTGTGACTATTGAGTTGATGTATCTGAAAGTAGCAGTCATTTCAGTCTGACAGCCGCGCATATTACTTCAATCGTCTCGTCTCCAGTGCATGTAATGATGATCACTTCTTGGAATGTGTTTCCCCTTTAACCGAGGCGTCTCCATTACCATGAATTGGCTTTGATGATTTTTGGCTATGCTTTTGAGAATAATAAATTAATCTCAGTCGCGTCTCTGAAGGTTATTTAAGGAAAGGTATCCCCCCCATAGGCTTCTCACCTATTCTTTGGCCCTTTTCTTAGTCGGAAACCATGGCTTCATCTTTTTCATCTCGAAGATCAGAAAAAATCATTCTAGCCGATAGTGACCTAACCCTTGCCTTGTCCTTCGTTGAAGAACAGTTGGTTCTGACTCTATACGCTGGACCGGAACAAGGTGATTCTCTATTATTTTAGTACATTTTCCCGATAAGCCATGAATTTCTTTCTACTTATGACTGGTTCACCGGCGGTAGCTGTTCGGCTAACCTTCATACTTGTCCGACTAAGGTCGCTCATTATTCGGGTTGGTTGGACCGAGTGAAGTTGGTCACAAAAGCTGAATGGAGGCGCATGGGTCCTTTTGATGCCGCCGCACTGTCGGAATTAGATTTTCGCTGTAACGTCGGGCTCGGGTATGTGCGGTGCCTCTATTTTTGTGCTTGGTTTACTTGGATGTGGGAATCCATATCCTACTCTTTAACTTCAACATTGATCTCAGCATTCTTGAGCAAATTTAGAATAAATCTCGCAGATTTGATGGGCCATTATCTTTGGCCACTTGGGATGAAGTTTCTTCGCCTGAGCAATGCGACCAACCTTACGACACAGGCGTGTGAAAGAAATGGCTTTCTCTGTATTTTATGACTAGATAGCTGGTCTGTGGCTGTCATTTAACCATACATCTCCCGTCGAGGGAATTAGCTTTTTGTGCGACCGGACAACCGGTCTGTGGCTGTGGTTTATTCATGCATGCCCCAAATCGAAGGATAGTACTTTTTTAGATACTTGCCATTTACATTCCTGTCAATTTCTTAGTCATGCATGTTTATTAGTCGATATGCGTTGCCGGTGATCCGTTGGCTTACTATGAAAGATCCTTCCCAATTTGGTGACCATTTGCCAAATTTACGATCTTTCATCCCAATCGACAAAACAGTTTTCCAAACTAGGTCTCCTTCGGCAAACCTCTTAGGCTTAACATGTTTGTTGTATGCTTTAACCATTTTACGTTTACCGGCTTCGATTTTCTCTAGGGCCATCAGTCGATCTTCATTTAGCTGGTCTAACTCCATTAGCATGGCATGTTGATACTCTTCTAAACTTAGAGAGTTCTGCTTGGCCATAGGTTAGCCGATAAGGTGTCATCCCGGTAGCTATAGACTTAGAATTCCTGATCGCCTAAACGACTTCATCCAGGGTGAGATGCCACATTCCTGGTTTATCCTCCAGGTTCTTATTAATTGTGTCCACAATAAGTTTGTTGGCTGCCTCGGCTTGCCCATTCGCCTGTGCGTAATAAGGCAAAGATGTGATCATCTTGATACCAAACTTCTCAGCAAAGGCTGCCACCTTAGAACCAGTGAACATTGTCCTTTGATCGGTGGTAATCATCTCAAGAATACCATATCTGCATATGATCTGGTGTTGGATAAACTGAATGACATTTGTTTGATGGACCTTCTTCATCGGCTGAGACTCCACCTATTTAGCGAAGTAATCGGTAGCCACGATAATGAAATTGTGGCCTTTAGCCGATTGTAGATGAATTTTGCCGATGAGGTCTATAGCCCATCCTTTGAAGGGCCAATGTTTTAATACTGGGTGCAGCAACTCGGCTGGTACCCGTTGGATTGGTCCATGTTTCTGACATTCTCCATATCCTTTTGCATACTGGAAGTAGTCAGTTGTGATAGTAGGCCAATAATAGTTGTGGCGGTAGATCAGCCACTTCATCGTTGGCCCCGCTCTGTGTGATCCACATACTCCTTTATGGACCTCTCCCATGACCCGAAAGGCCTCTACTTTGGCGATGCACTTGAGTAGTACTCTATTCACGCTCCTTTTATAGAGGTCATTGTCAATGAGCACGTATTTTAAGGCTCTTCTTTTAACCTTGAGGTCCTTGCAACTGGAGGGATATTTTAGGTAGTCAATTAGTAACTGCCTCCATGAGTCAATTTGATCAATGGCTAACACTTCGACTGGTAATTCATCGTGCTCTAGAGTGAGTAGAGACTTCCTAAAACCTAAAGCTTCTTGTGCTAAGTCGTTAGCCTCAACATTCATGCCTCTTTTGAGACCATGCAGCCAGTTTGTGGTTGTTGATTACTTATGCATACCCCAAAATCGAAGAGTAATATCTCTTCAAAATGTCTACCATTTATATTTCTTTTCCATGCATGTTTATCTCTTGATCCGTATTGTCGACAACCCGTGGGTTCGCTACGAAGGGTCCTTTCCTAGTTTGGCGATCATTTGCCAATTTTACGATCTTTCATTTCAATCGGCGGGATGATTTTCCAAACTAAGTCACCTTCGGCAAACCTCTTTAGACTCTATATGTTTGTCGTATAATTTGGCCATTTTACGTTTACCGGCTTTGACTCTTTCTATGATTGTCAGTCGATTTTCATCCAACTAACTCCATTAGCATGGCATGATGATATTCTTCCAAACTTAGAAAATTGGGTTTGGCCATCCGTAATGATATTAACTTCTGAGGACAACACTACACCTTGGCCATAGATTTAGTTGATAAGATGTCATCCCCGTAGTTGTAGATTTGGAGTTTCTGATTGCCCATTTCATTTAAAACATGTCTTTGTAAAATGAGTTTATTAAAACTATGCACAAAACATACACAGTACGGGGTATTAAATAACACTAGAGTTTTGTACAAGCGTAGAACAAAGACAAACAAAGCTAGGCATAAAATTCCTATCGGCAACTCACATGTTGTTGGCCGCCAAATCTGGTTTTTTGTCGTGGTTCCCCATTTGCGATGCTTCGGCTATCCTTGCCTCAGAACTTAGGATGGTCAACCAATGCCACAGGTCACGTATGAGTTGGGTTTCCTCAATCATTTAAATCCTCCAAGGTACGTTGTGGTTTGACTAATTGTTTTATTTCAAACCCTCGCGATGTAAGATTATAGGATTCCCAAGATCTTTTTTCATACTGCTCCGTGATGGCTATGGGATCCGCATAGGGTGAATAGAGGACGACCTCTATATTCTGAACCTCTGGTCGGAACCGCCTATCATCCGCTGGGATAATTTCTATCTTGTCTCCTTCCCAAAAGACGAGCTTTTGATGCATAAGAAGGAAGGCATCGGCTAGTGTGAATCTAATCCCTGCCCAGCAAAATGGTGTAGGACGGCTTGCCATCTATTACAAAGAAGGCAGACCTGACCGTCTTAGGACCTACAATGATTTCTGCTACTAGAATCTCCAATGCTTCAAAGGCTTCTCCCATAAAGCTAGCCACTTTCATATTAGTTGGGATGAGATCCTCCTATGTTTTGTTAATATCCTTCAAGGTAAGTAGCGGCTCACATTCAACATAGCCCCATTGTCGACAAACACCCGTCTAATAATTTTGTCGTTAATGTAAGCCTTGACGTAAAGGGGTTTGAGGTGTTTAACCATATCTTATTTAGGTGCACCAAATACGGTGATGAAAGTGTCCCTAGCCGGGGTATCAGCTATTGTTTCCCATTCTGTGTCTTTTACGCAAACATCACCTTCTAGGTTATCCAGCGCGGGGCGGCTGGCCCAGAATTCACATGGGATTAGGCTGACCATTTCAATGTCTGCCCACATCTCATCAACCATGTCATAGCTAAATAAATCGAGGATGGAGTCCCCTCATTCATCCAGAAGCTCATATCTTCCATTTCTTGAAGACAAATGGGGATCGACTGGGGATCCTTTGACTGAATCCTCTACACGATCTGTGGGATTTCCTCGGTTAGAGGTCTATCCGGGGCTACGTTTTCTTGTTGGGGTTTCTCCGTCGGGTTTTCGGTAGGATGTTCATCCAGCTCTAGTTGACCTAACGTATCTCTTTCAGGCGACATTACCCCTGAAGCAACTGAGCCGAATACCCGCTCGAAAGCCTCGGCTATGGTAGACTCAGTAATCTCGTGATTTTTGGCTGCCTTGGTGTTGGAAATTAGATGCAATGTTTGTTGCATCTTATGCAAGGCCTTGGCACGTTGCATCCTTATTTTCTGAGTCCTGGATGCGACTCTCGGTGGTGCTTCTTTTTTTTGGGAGCCTGATTGACAGACCACTTCCCCACTTCTGTGTTGGCGGCTGGTTTAATCATTCTCCCGGGTCTCATATGGTCCTCATTTCTCGCCGTTATACTAAGGACGAAACACCTTCATTTACGTTAAACTCGACCACCCCCTATTTGGTTTTAGGGAGTGGTTCTTCATCTATTCGAGGCATGCTCGGCTGCCGATTGGTTGGCATCCATACTTGCCCCTCAAGCCTATGCCTGTCATCGATATGGACCTTTATGAACCTCATGGTTTATTCCTGAAGTTCTCATTCAATGTCCCTCGAGTATTTAAGACGGCCATGAAAACTGCTCCTAGCTGGCTGTCTGTTATCACGAATGTCATGTAGGCTGCCTAACCGGTTGAACACAGAGGTCCTTGTGACCTTTTCCCCTTCGGTAGATTTCTTTGGGACCCACACCCTTTTAATTAGTTATCTCCCTTTGGTGTCCCTTTACTCATCGGGCTTAGAAAAAGATACCATAGATATTGGTACCGCGGGAAAGAAGTCGATATCAATGGACATTTCAGCGATACTCTTGTCGGCTAGCTTGAACCTTCTTTTTATGCCATTTTGGATCGCCTTTCTGAAGACCACACAATTAGAAGTAGAGTGACCGTATGAATTATGCCACTTGCAGTACTTCTTATCTTTGAGTTCCTCAGCAGGAGGAATCCCATGACCATCAAGTAGCCGAATCTACTTATCTTTGAGCAGATGATCAAAGATCTGATCTGCTTTTGTGATGTCAAACGAGTAACCGACCCTGTCATTTGATGAACTCATCTCCTTGCCTTTTACGACTTTCAAGGCTGGGCAAGAGTAAACCTTACCCCTAACAATCTCAGCCATCATTGCGTCTGACGTGTAGTCGGCTGACTCTGAGTCGGACTCATCCGCTTCAATGATGGATACCAAGTGGGAGCCTCGATTTTGGCTGGCTCTTCTTCGCTCATTCTCTTTTACGTATTGCTCTATTGGCTAGCCTTTTCAGCTAATTGGCTTAGGTCCGAGCAAGATTGTCCCACCAACTTCTCCTTTAACTGAGGGTGCATATTGTTGATTATCATATGGGCACACTCAGACTCGAGGAAGTGTACGGTGCATTTTCCAACCTTCTTTCTGAATCTCTCGATAAAATCGACAGCCGATTCATCGACATGTTGCTTGAGATTCGTTAGATCAGTCATGGTAACATGACGTTGGGGCTAATAGAACCTATCATAGAAGTAACCCTCTACGTCAGCCCAGCTCTGTACGGAATCAGAAGCCAAAGAGGAGTACTATGCGAAGGTTGTTCCTGTTAGAGAGAGGAAATAACTGCAAATTGTGATATTCATTCTGGCCAGCCTCACCTCATTAGGCAGTAAATCTACCGATGTGCTCGATAGTAGATTTGTCATCATCGCCAGAGAAGATGGCAAACTCCGGTGTTTTAAAGCCCCTCGTCAAATGTGTTATCTAATCTACCCAATCGGGGTGAGGCTTCTTATAAATAGGCTTGTCCAATGGTTTCAGTTGGATGCCGAAGTACCTCCGCATGGTATTAGCAATAATTTATGGGTTTATCAGTTGTGACGTCCCCTGCTGATTCTCGACTGGATTCGGCTGATAGGCGTTCTACATTGGCGGCCTCCATTCAACACTTTGTTGGACAGGGTTTTGAAGGTTGTAGGTGGTCTGCTGGCCATTACCAATAGGTGGGGTAATGCCCCATTGCTGATCTTGGGTATGACCATTAAAGCCTGCACCTTGAGCTCATGGAGCGGCTAACGGAGCATGAGGATAATGTGGAGTAGTATTCCATGGCTGCTCTCCTCAGACATCGGCCGTTCATAGAAAATTTACGCTTCCTGGAAGGTATGGACTGGGTACTAGTAATGACTACTGGAATGGTATTCCACTGTAAACAGCGTCACCAGATAGTCGAGCTAAGTCATAGTCAAGGACCATCGGCTGCCAATTCGGCTGGCCAATATTGTTCGCCTACATCGTAGGGTCGTTCGTAGAAACGTACGACATAACGGGCGGCAATCCAAAGTGTTCTGGAGCCTGAACTGGTCTCCAAGTCATGTTGATCTACCCATACTGCATACTCACTTGGTCAAGTGGCATATTTCCCCCCCCCCCCCCCAAGGTTTGGCGGCGACCATGTAGTGTGCTGGTTGCCAAGCGATTGTGCTTGTGTTCCTAGGTGCGCTATCGGCTGCACCTGAGTAGGGACTAGCTGATGCACATGCGGCTGAGAATTAACACCGGGAGTCATAGTCTCATGCTGAACAACACCGCTCGTCAGATGGATGACAGAACTAGCTGAACATTCTCCTGGGTGCATTCGATTGGTTTTCATCTCCCTCACTTGCTGAACCTCATTATGTACCATCGGCTTCACAATGTCAGCCAACTGTTTAAAAACTTGGTACATAATATCGTGGATGCCCAAGTAGATATGTTGTCTAATAAAAGACATGGTCATTATGGTTGGACCTTCAGATTGGTTAGATTCTTCCACAACTTGGGTTGATGGAGGAAGTGGAGGGGTATCAACCGATGTAGGCATACCCAAGGAGGATGTTGGTTCGTTGTTCCTTCTGTGAGGATTTTGTTTAGGATGTGGACTGGACTCGGAGTTCATTTTCTTACTTGACCTTAGGCGCATACACCAAGAATGATCATAACCTGGAGAATCAAACTTTGCTATTAATTCACATATGGTCCCACTAGGTGTGCCAAATTTGTTCTCGCCCTGAATTTTGTTCTCTGCCGTTTTATCGGCTGATCGTATCGGAAGATAAATTGATTCCTTAACTTAAGCGATTTGGGCTGGAAACGAAATTCTAATCTCCAGCAATGAGTTCCCCAACTAATCCAGAAAGCGTTAGGACGGTGGTATGAGTAAACTAAGAGGTAAGAAATATGAATACAGCTGAGTACAATAAAGTAAAGGATAAAATAAGATAAAGATTGAGTTGTTTGATTGATTGGTTCTGTCTGTATATATAAAGAATGATCCTATTTATAATACAAAAAAGGGAAAAAATTGTACAACGTGATCCCCCCGAGTAACCCACTAAGTTCAATGTCCGACTATAGGGGAGGTAGTGCCGATTTTCTCGCCCTATACTCTTCTTGCTCGGATAATGGCCCTTTCTTTTAGCTGTTGTTGGCCGTTACCGCTTCTAAGGGTCTGAAAACCCTTTTGACTTGGTCGTTAATGTGTTTGCATCTGAGTGGGTCCCAGTCGTACCTCTAACTAACAACTCGGCTAAGATGCCTTAATAGCCGATGAAGTTCTTGTAGTCGAGGGCTAGGAGTAAATTCGGTGCTGGAACAGTTCGGCTGTCACTGATTTAGCTAAACACTTAAATTACTTTGGAGTGTTAACAGAAAGGAAGCTAAATCAAGAACTCAAGACCAATATATTGATCAAGATAAAGCTAAAATAGAAACAAAGGAAGGAAGTACAATGCTAAATCTAATTTCGGATACACATGATTCATTATCCTAGTAGATGTTACAATTACCATAAAATTGATTATTCATGAGTGTCCGACAGAAGAACAATCGCTGTGAGAGAAGATTGATATATTGATCATGAGAGTGTAGCAGAAGCAACTGGCAAATTGCTAATCATAATTAAGTACAACATGATTTGCAATTTAGCATATTATTCACTCGTCACATTACATAGTCATGAGCCCTACATGAACACCAACTTCACATTACAACTTCACACGTTCCCATTTCGGAATTGCCATAAATATTCTATGATTTCCGATGAAAATTCGTGAGATACATCTTCGACGAACACATTTATCAAGAATTAATTTAGTCGGAATTCCGTGAAAATGTCATAGTGCGCAAAATTCTGAATTCAAATCTCACCGTTATCCATGATTGTAGAAAGTTAAGCAAGAACTCAAGTTAGACTTCTATTTCCTTCAAGTTATTCTAGAAGTAATGATAGCTTTGATGTAATACACATGGATGTTTGGGGTCCTTATAAAACCTCTACTATTGATAGATATAAATACTTTTTGACTATTGTTGATGACTATTCAAGAATGACTTGGATATATTTGTTGAGATTGAAATCTGATGTTTGTATTATTATTTAATATTTTCAGCCTTTTGTTAAAACTCAATTCAATAAAACTGTCAAGATATGTAGAACAGATAATGACACTGAAATTGTTAATGAGATTTGTAGTAGAATGTTTCAAACATTAGGGATAATCCATCAGAAAATATGTGCTTACTCCCCTCAACAAAATGGAGTGGTTGAGAGGAAGCACATACACATATTGAAAGTAACTAGAGCACTTAAATTTCAAGCAAACATACCTATTAAGTTTTGAGGGCATTGTGTACTTACATCAGTGTATATCATAAATAGATTACCCTATTCTATTATTGGCACCTCTCTTTATGGAAAACTTCACAAGAGGAAGTCATCTCTTAGTCATTTTAGGGTATTAGGTTGCCTATGTTATGCAAATATTGTTCAATAAAATGAAAAACTGCAGCGTACAACTAAAAGAGCAGTTTTATGGGATACTTAGAGGTACAAAAATGATACATATTATATGATCTAGACTCTCATAGGTTTTTTTTATCAACAGAGATGTTAGTTTCAGGAAAAATGAATTCCCATTTAAATGGTAATCCATTTCTAAACCTCTATTCAAGCATATTGATGTCATTGATTCCAATAGTAATAATGATATTACCTCTATTATTAACAGTGATGATCATGTGCATAACATGTTGGTTTTACAAAGAATTGCAGGAACGGAAATTACAAGTAACTGTTTATGTAAGAATTGAAATTACAATTCAACTAGAAAACTGAAAATTACAAAGATGAACAAGAAAAACTGAAAAACTGTTTTTGCTGAGTCGAGTGTGTCACTTTGTCCTTAAGACAATATTTCTCCGTATGTATCCTTTATACGTCCTGGACAATTTGTCTCCCAAGATAAAACAGCAATGGAACACTTGAGCAAAGGAAATTCAAATGCTACCGTGAAGAATATTGAGTAACGAAATGATGCTTGGAAGATGTAGGAAGAAACTGTTTTGCTTGTGTATTTTCGTGTATATTGTAAGTGTGCCTCAACAATGGTGTAAGGGGTGTTTATATAGATGAGGGAGGAGCAGCAAAACTGCCTCCATAAGTGTCATTACTGGCCAAGTAATGACCATTATGGAGGTAGTAATGTCACCAAAATAAATGGTGAAGAACACCAACGGATTGACCATTATAGGAGGAGTAATTCAACCAAAATAAATGGCTGAATTGAGTGTTGTGGCATTTCTGCTTTGACCGTCCAAATTTTGACTTTCTAGAAACTTCAGGGACCAAACTGTACATCTTGAAACTTCAGGGACCAAACTGTACATCTGAAAGAATTTTGGTTCAAACTGTATATTTAAAACTTCTTGGATCAAACTGTACTTCTGGCAAAGTTCTCTGGCCCAAAAAGATAATATCAGAAGGCCCACAGCCCACAGCCCATAGCCCACAGCCCGAGAACCTGAGAACCCGAGAACCCGAGAACCTAGAACCCGGAACTCGGAATCGGAACCGGACAGGCGGGCGGCGGCGGCGCGTGTGTGGTCTTTCCTCGAATCGAAGCACATCTAGGTCCTCCCTCCTTTAAACACATGGGATACCCCTTGGGGTCCCAAACCCCAAACCAATTTTGAGTCTTATATACACAACAATTCTTTCTTCCTCTACCGATGAGGGAGAATTGATCACACACCACACTTTTCCATGCTTCAAACACCTTACTTCGTGAACCAATATCTCTTTCATTTCTCAATGAAATTTGACGATTCTTGGCCCTACGGTTATCTACGTACTTAGTAGATCATGCATGTGTGAAGAACCGAATTCTCTAACATACGTAACACTAGTGTTTAAGCCGTTAAAGTTGGTCGGTCGCAACTCCCGCCAAAGGCTAATTTCCAACAATCCCCTCTTGAAAGAGATTTTGGCGCACTCACATGGTGTCTTTTCATTTCCAAAGAATATTTCAATGGACCGATGTTGCATAAAGAGATGTAGCTTCAGCTTTGAACCTTCCATAGTTGAATACCATCGGACTTACTTCTTGCTTGATAGCGTGATGTCTTGAACCGTCAGTGTTTAGTGTAAGCCAAGTCAATGGTACCAACACAACAAATTCTCTTACTCTCTTCTTCGTAATGTTTTGTCCGTTTTGGCCATGGATAACGTCTTGGATTCTTAAGTGCGTTCATTTGAGGCGGCCCGTCCTCGCACTTAAATAGGTAGTCTCCTACAAGGTATCCTGCTATACCCCACTTCACAAGTGTTAGGAATCATTAAAAGTTTTCCAAAAACCTAACCTCAACTGCTGAGGATCATTACAGGTTTTGAAAACTTAACCTTTACCCATACTGCAGATAGCACTTAACGTCTATCGCGGGAACGACTTTGGATTTGGTGTTTCTGTTCAGAAATAACTATCCGAAGTGCTCATGCTTCCACCGAAGCGATCAACTGAACCTTTACAACTTAGTTTTCCCATTGAACCAAATTACTGGGATCTCCAGTTAGTAAGGCTGGGTTACCGCTGTATTAGTCCTTATATTTTGGGTTTTAAGTCCATTCCCCTAGACAGGCAAGCCATCTGATCTTTGGGTAACCCCTTTGTCAATGGGTCTGCAATATTATCCTTTGACTTAATGTAATCAATGGATATTATACCCGTGGTGATCAGTTGCCTAACGGTCTTATGCCTCCGTCGAATATGACGAGACTTGCCATTGTACATAGCATTCCGTGCCCTTCCTAGAGCCGGCTGACTGTCGCAGTGGATCATTACCGAAGGTACGGGTTTGTTCCAACACGGAACATCCTCTAAGAAGTCATGAAGCCACTCAGCTTCTTCTCCTTCTTTGTCTAAAGCAATAAATTCTGATTTCATCGTGGATCGGGCGATGCAAGTTTGCTTAGAGGATTTCCAAGACACAGCCCCACCACCAATTGTAAATATATACCCACTGGTGGACTTGGTGTTCTCTATATCAGATATCCAGTTTGCATCACTGCATTCTCTAGTACAATTTGGATATCTCGAATAGTGTAACCCAAAATTTAACGTGTATTTCAGGTATTGTAATAACCGATTCAACGCCTTCCAGTGATTATCCCTCGAATTATGGGTGAACCTAGCCAACTTATAGACTGCGTAAGCAATATCAGGTCGAGTGTAGTTTGTTATATACATCAAACTACCGATCACCTGTGCATATCGCTCCTGGTATATAGGTGCACCAAGATTTTTATCAAGCTTTTGATATGTATCCATTGGTGACGCTATCGGTGAACTGTCTAACATCTTGAACTTTCTCAAAACATCCTCGATGTAGTGAGACTGAGATAAGACCAGTCCGTCAGACGTCTTAGAGATTTTAATCCCTAGGATGACATCTGCGATACCCATATCTTTCATGTCGAAGCATTGTTTCAACATGTTCTTAGTCTCTAGGATTACCCTAGATCGCTTTCCTCGTGATCAACATGTCGTCTACATACAGGCATATCATAAAAATGAGTCAGAGTTACCTTTCGTGTAAACACATTTATCACACTCATTAATGGCGAACCCCTTCGATAGTAGAGTACTATCAAATTTTTCGTGCCATTGCTTCGGGGCTTGTTTAAGCCCGCATGCAGATTTGATAAGTCGATGACTTTCTTCTCTTGCCCTTGAACCACGTAACCCTCGGGTTGGTCCATATAAATTTCTTCTTCCAAATCACCATTTAGGAAGGCCGTCTTAACATCCATCCGTGTATCTCAAGGTCACGCAAAGCTGCGATCGCAATGAATACCCGTATGGATGTCATCCGGGATACCGGAGAGTATGTGTCAAAGTAGTCAAAGCCTTCTGTCTGTCGATAGCCCTTGACTACCAACCTGGCCTTGTACTTGTCTATAGACCCATCTGCCTTGTATTTCCGATTGAGTATCCATTTACACCCCAACGGTTTATTTCCCGGAGGAAGATCAACCAACTCCCAAGTATGGTTATGCAGAATGGAGCTTATTTCACTCTCAATAGCTTCTTTCCAGGCAGTCAAGGACTCCTGGTTCTTGAGAGCTTTGTGCATAACTTCGTTTGCGAGAGGTTATGTCTTTTTCCTTTCTAGGAAAGGTATCTTCAAAGAATAAAGCATTCCTTGATTCCATAATTGTACCCTGGTGAATATCTGGAATATATGACTTATGCACTAAGAAGCGATAAGCACTACTGTTATTTGCATATCCGATGAATATGCAATCTACAGTCTTAGGCCCAATCTTGACCTGCTTTGGCTTGGGTACTTCAACCTTTGCCAAACAACCCCACACCTTAAAATATTTGTAGGTGGGTTTCTTTCCTTTCCATGATTCATATGGAGTTTTGTCCTTACCCTTATGTGGGACTCTGTTAAGAACCGTATTAGCGGTAAGGACGGCTTTCCCCCACATGTTTTGGGAAAGTCTGGAATTGATAAGCAAGGCATTCATCATTTCCTTTAATGTGTGGTTCTTACGTTCCGCCACACCGTTTGATTGAGGTGAGTATGGAGCCGTCGTTTGATGAATAATGCCTTCTTGGGCACAGTATTCCTCAAAAGGCGCTACATATTCGCCCCCTCTATCGCTACGAATGGATTTAATCCGTAGGCTAAGTTGGTTCTCAACTTCTGCTTTGTAACGTCGGAACGCTTCAAAGGCTTCATCCTTACTTCTTAACAAGTAAATGTAACAATACCTTGTGCTATCGTCAATGAAAGCCACAAAGTACTTGTTCCCCCCTCTAGTTCGTGCAAACTTCAAATCACATATATCTGTGTGAATAAGTTCTAGAGGAGCGGTATTCCTTTCGACGGATTGAAAAGGAAGCTTCGTGAGTTTTGCCTCTATGCACACCTCACACTTATGTTGAGGGTTTACGTCGATAGACGGCAACAACTCCATCTTTACCAGCCTTTGAATAGACTTGTAGTTAACATGTCCTAATCTATGATGCCATAAATTAGAAGACTCAAGCAAATAAGAAGAAGGTTCAACTTTATTTCCTTGACGCAATACAGACATGACATTCACTTTGAAGAGGCCTTCACAAACGAAGCCTCTCCCTACAAATGTGCCATTTTTAGTGAGTACAAACTTATTGGATTCAAACACTAGCCTAAAACCAGCATTAATCAATAAAGGTCCAGAAACTAAATTTCTTCTAATTTCTGGGACGTGCATCACTTCCTTCAGAGTGAGTTCCTTGCCAGAAGTCATCTTCAGGACCACCTTTCCAACCCCTAGCACGTCCGAGGAAGCGTTGTTGCCCATGAACAGCTTCTTGTCGGTGACCGGAGTGTACGTGGAGAAGGCATCTTTGTTGGAACAGATGTGTCTTATTGCACCTGTGTCCACCCACCAGTGCATCAGATTCTCAACCAAGTTGGCTTCTAGCACCACGGCCGATAAATCCTCAATCATGTCATCCAGGAGCGTGTCCTTGACGACGTTAGCTTAAGTCTTGCCTTTCGACTTGGCTTTCTGTTGTTGCTCAATCTTGAGCTTGCGGCATTCCTTGATCCTATGACCAGGTTTCCCACAGTGATGACAATTACCTCTGAACATCTCCGTTGCGGGGGCTTTGCCGTCTTTCTGGAACTTCCGCTTCTTGCTTGAGTTCCCTTTGGCCTCAGCCAGATTCGCCTTTGCCTCAGCATGTTGTCTACCCTTTGACAAGGTCTTCTTATTATCTTCCTGGATTTGCAGTTTGATAACAAGCTCTTCAAAGGTCATCTCCTTTGTCTTGAGTTTCAAGTAACTCATAAACTCATTCCATGAAGGAGGTAACTTTTCAATCAGCGATGCAACCAAAAACTGCTCGTTTGGCTTCAGTCCTTCCAAATCCAGGTGATGTAAAATCATTTGGAATTCCTGGACTTGGGACATCACTGTCTTGCTGTCCACCATTTGGAATTTTAGAAATTTCCCAACGATGAACTTCTTAGTACCCGCATCTTGTGCGTTGTACTTCTTTTGCAGTTTTTCCCACAGCTCTTTGGCAGTGCCAACGGTACAATAGACCGTGTAGAGAGGGTCTGCCAAGCAGTTCAGTATATAGTTCTTGCACATGAAATCGCTATGATTCCACGCATCACGAACCATCTTCATGCCGTTAACGACATGGATACCAAGGCCCCCTTCACCCGTTTCAGCAGGCGAAGAGTCCATTTCATCTCCAGCTTGTGGAGGATCTTCCGTAAGGAACCAGGCCATGCCCATAACTGTTAAGTAGAACAACATCTTTTGCTGCCATCTCTTAAATTATGATCCCATGAACTTTTCAAAGCAAGACTTATGGCAAAGGAATACAGTTAGCAAAAAGATATTGACTATCAGGAAACCTTTTCTCCTATAGTCAAGATGGTAACTGTGCTCAGTATTGCTGCTGCAAGACATTGGCACATCCAACAAATGGATATTTACAATGCTTTCCTTCAAGGAGATTTGACTGATGAGATATACATGGAACTACCTAAGGGATTTATGAGCCAGAAGGAGTCTCAACCAGCATGTAGACTCATCAAATCACTCTATGGATTAAAACAAGCACCAATGCAATGGAATGCCCAGTTAACAGACGCATTGATCAACCTACAGTTTAAACAAAGTCAACATGAATTCTCTTTGTTTGAGAGGAAGACTGATCAAGGTACTGTGATTATCCTAGTATATGTTGATGATATGCTAGTGACTGGAGATACTCTAGAGCTTATTCAGAAGCTAAACAATCACTACAACAAGTGTTTAAGAAGAAAAATCTAGGTGATCTAAAGTACTTTCTTGGATTGGATTTTGCAAGATCAGACCAAGGTATTATAATGCATCGGAGAAACAACTCTTTGAAATTGATTTCTGAGCTTGGCCTTTCAGCAACAAAACCATCTACAACACTTATTGAAATTAATGTTAAACTGATAATAAGAGAGTATGATGAGCATACAGACACTAGCAAAAGAGATCAACTACTGGAAGACATTGGACCCTACCAAAGGCTGATTGAGAAATTATTGTACCTAATCTTTACTAGACCTGACATAGAATTTAATGTACAAACACTAAGTCAGTATCTTTAGCAACCAAAAAAGACACACATGGAAGCAGCCTTGAGGATTGTTAGATATGTGAAGAATCAACCAGGTCAAGGTGTGTTAATTTCAAATAAAGACAACCAAACTATCACAACATTTTGTGATGTTTACTGGACATCATGTATTCACTCTAAAAGGTCTGTATCTGGTTATCTAATCAACCTAGGAGAGTCAATAATCTCTTGAAAATCAAAGAAACAAGTAGTTATTTAAAAAAGTTCTGCGAAAGCAGAATACAGGAGCATGACAACCACAATGTCTGAGCTTATTTAGATACTTGATGTACTAGAAGAATTGGACATCAAGATCAAGATGAATGTTAGCATCTTTAGTGACAGCAAATTAGCTATCCAAATAGCTCTAAACCCTGTCTATTATGGAGGACTAAACATATAGAGATAGACTGTCATTTTATCAGGGAGAAAATACAACAAGGTAAGGTGAAGCCTCACTATATCTCAACCAAAAACCGGCCTGCAGATATCCTAACAAAAGACTTGTAAAAAATGCAGCATCACTATCTTAAGTCCATGTTAGGGGTGCTTAATATCTTCACAGCCCCTAACTTGAGGGGGCGTGTTGGATAATAGTTGTATATGAGCATATGATTAAACAAATAGATTTGTGAGTAAAAGAATATGTTAAGCATAGTTAACAGAAATAACTGCCAGTGACATTCTTGTAGTTACTATATTTCACAGAATTAGTTAAGGTTGTTAGTTAGTTATCCTAATCAAGCTTAGTTGTTAATGAGTTGAGTTAACTATAATCCTAATGTATATATATACACCTAAGGATTAGATTGTAACTATCACTTGATTCATTAATGTAATCACAAAGCTCTCTTTTTCTCTTCTTTCCCTCTCCTTTGTATCATCCTCTTCCTTCTTGCTTATGCTTTAATAATCATTTAGAATGATCTAATTCAGTTCAAAGCACAATATGGATATTTTTCTCTTTTCATTTGCAAATACAAAATATATTAAGAGAAACTAGTACTAAAGTTGCTATCATATGGACCAATATAAAAAACACCGTGATTTGCAAGTTATTACTTATATTCATTCATTCATTTGGTAGGTCCACTATATATATTCCAAAGAAAATGAAATTTGAACTACACAAGAATATTAAGCTAATATTTTACAAACGAGGTGACATTCCATAGAGAGAATAAATTAAATAATACAAATATCTTCACTTTACACTTAATAATTAAAGGAGTTATAGCTAGTGAAAAATCTTAGCTGTTGTTCTTTTTTTGATATTTGCTTCCGTGCGGACAAAAAAGAAATTCATCAATGTTAATTCTATCATATCATTATGTACGTCTTTGTGTCTCTTTGATGTGAGTTTAATTTGTCTTTTTAGCTATAAATACCCCTTAAAGGCAAATTAAAGGCCCACACAAATATTTTTCACAAAAAAATTAATCATATAATATACTATTAATTAGCCAATTGGTTTAATTTCCTTACCGTTGTCTAATTTCTTTTCACCTACTGAAAACTTTTTGTACATTGGGAAGTTTGTTCACCTACTTATTGCTTCTCTCATGTATCGGAATGTATAAGGGTTTGTGCGTTCTTCAGAATCCTGTGCTTCGAGTTTAATCGACCCATATATATATATATGTGTGTGCGCGCGCAAGAGGCCCATAGACATAGATAGATACATGTTTTTAGTATGACGAAAGTTATTTTAAAAAAAATATTTTTCACATAAGAAAATTATTTTCCTGTATTTGATTACCACTTTGAAATAACATACTTTATACTATCTAAAAAGAGAGAAAAACTACTTCCTTCACTCGTGTACATAAATCATTTTCCTTATGACTATCTTAACTATTAACTTAATAATATCTAGATTCACTAATTTGTTAACCTTTAGTACTCATCCAAAAATTTCATCAAAACGCTCTCCAATTTGTTAAAATTATTAGTATTAATTTTTAATATATATGTTTAAACAATATGTTCTACTATATATATATATATATATATATAGCCATTACAGCAAGTCATCACAAGATGGTGATTGGAAGATAACTGTCCAGATGGCAATCAGAATAAGGCAAATTTGTTCTTGTCACTTTCTAAATTAATAATTATAAGAACCCATTTAAGTTTATGACCAAGTAAGGATTATAGTTCTTAAAGCAATTATGAGAAATGATTGCTTAGTGCAGCCTTTACTATCATCACCAGTATGAGAGAAGAGTATAACTGATTGCTTTTTAGTCACTTAGCTATGTGATTGGCTTCTAACAGTGAATAGGGTGCAGTAGTAATAAAAAGATAGGAAGATTAAGATAATTGTTGGAATAAATATACACCTAAGTAATTAATTATCTAGACATTGATAAATGCAATCAATAATTTTGAATCAAGGATAATAAAAAAGAAATAATAAATCTAGAATTGAAATGCAATCAATTAACTCAAAGAAATGCTGGGTATTGATATTGGTGAATGAGAAATGATGGAAAGAAAAGTGGAGTTGTCCCACATCGGTAGTGGAAAGAAAAGTGGGAGTTCCCTCTTGCTTTATAAAATAAGTATTTGTCTCACATCGGTAGTGGAAAGAAAAGTTCTTCTACTTATAAGTAGAAGTACTCTTTCTTGTCGCTAAAGGGTTAAGAAGAGGGTCTCCCCTCGCGCCGTCGGCTTAGGCTCGGCTTCGGATTCGGATTCGGATTTGGTCAAATAATCTGATTGATTGATAATCTTTTTGGATCAAATTTTCTTTAATTTTTAATTATTATTTAATTAAATTCATTAACTTATCCAATCCTACCCGTTAGTGACCGGATCCGCTTGTCTGACCCGCGACCCATTTTCTTTACCACATTTAAATTTCCCACCAGTTTTTAGTGGCTGTTCAAAAGGATTGCAAACCTTTAGAAACAGTACTTCCATGGCTATAAATTCGTTTGATTCCTCAGAATTTTACTTACGAATTTTCTGAACAACACAAACTTTTTCTTCTTCTGCACAAATAAATTCGGTGTGATATATTGTCGTTGAGTGGTTCGCCGCTACCTGAATTTGGAGTACTACCATTCTGGTAAGATAATCGTTCTATCCTGGGAGGGGATATTCCATCAACCCCGAGTACTGTGAGGGGAATAATTTCCTTAAGGACACACTTTGAACTAAGTGGGCTCGATTATATTCTGAAAAAATTATTCTTATTTTTCAACACCGATTCTGTTTATTTTCAGATATTATTATTTACTGATTTTTTTGGAATACAGATTAATAACAATCTTAAGGAAATTATATTTTTAGATTAATCTGTATTCTGTTTTGGAGACTAAAACCTGTGTGGTTTTCTACTCCGTATGAAATTTCATATTCTGACTTGAAGTCATAAAAATTTTATTGGAATATTAAAGTTCATACTTGTACAACGATTTGAAGAACATAAAAACTTCATCGTTGCTGTATTCTGGTTTGGAGATTAAAACTTGTGTAATTTTTTACTTCATATGAATATTAGTATTCTGACTCGAAGATATAAAAACTTCGTTGGAATACTAAAGTTTCATAATTATACTGCGATTTGAAGAAATAAAATCTTCATCGTTTAAGTCTGTGAATGAATTGTTATTCTGGTTTTATTAACTAAAACAGTTTGTCAATTTGACAGTGACAAACGAATAATGGCAATTGAGACTGGAACTACCTCTGCGAATACTGCACCAGCGGTTACTCCTACAACCCGTACCGTTGTGCCACCGGCTGAGAAACCTGTGAAGTTCACCGGTGCCAACTTTAAAGGATGGCAGCAAAGAATGTTCTTTTGGCTTACCACCCTTGGTATGCAAAAGTTCACCAGTGAGGACCCTCCCGTGCCTGCCGCCGACATGCCTGACAACCAACAGTTCATGGTTACTGAGGCTTGGAAACAGGCTGATTTTTTGTGCAAAGGCTACATTTTGAGTGCCTTAGAGGATGACTTGTACAACGTCTACAGTGCAGTAGAGACTTCCAAAGAACTATGGAGTGCACTTGAAAAGAAGTACAAAACTAAAGATGCTTGCTTGAAGAAGTTTGTGGTTGCCAAATTCCTAGACTACAAAATGGTGGATGGAAAAACCGTTGGAACCCAAGTTCAAGAGCTTCAACTTATCTTCCATGACCTTATTGCTGAATGTATGGTAGTAAATGAAGCGTTCCAAGTGGCTGCAATGATTGAGAAGTTGCCGCTCTCATGGAAAGATTTCAAGAATTATCTTAAGCACAAAAGAAAGGAAATGAAGTTGGAAGATCTTGTGATTCGTCTCAAGATTGAAGAAGATAACAAAATCGCTGAGAAGAGGTACCGTAAGACTTCACCGATTTAAGGGGCAAACATCGTTGAAGATGTTGCTCTGAAAAAGAACAAGAAAAGGAAGAGACCTTCTGGAAAGGAGAAGGATTCCAACAAGAAAAAATTCAAGGGCAACTGCTTTAATTGTGGGAAAGCTGGCCACAAAGCCCCAGATTGTCGTCTCCCGAAAAAGAACAAGGGAAAAGGACAAGCCAATATGGTGGAAAAGAATGATGATATGGATGATCTGTGTGCAATGCTATCGGAGTGCAATTTGGTTGGAAACCCAAAGGAGTGGTGGCTTGATTCTGGTGCCACTCGACATGTTTGCGCTACAAAAGAAGCATTTGCAACCTATGCTCCCGCTGGACCCGAAGAGGTACTGTTTATGGAAAATACTGCAACAGCCAAGGTTGAAGGATATGGGAAGATACTTCTGAAGATGACTTCCGGCAAGGTCCTGACTCTCAACAATGTTATGCACGTTCCAACAATTCGGAAGAATTTAGTTTCAGCCGGACTACTCGTCAAAAACGGGTTTAAGTGCGTGTTGGTTAGTGAGAAAATTGTAATAAGTAAGAATGATTTGTTCATAGGAAAGGGCTACCTCACCGAGGGCCTTTTCAAACTCAATGTAATGGTTGTTGACAGTATTAATGAAAATTCAGCTTCGTCTTACTTATTGGAGTCAAATGATTTATGGCATGTTCGTTTAGGACATGTCAACTACAAAACCTTGCGCAAATTGATTAATTTAGAAGTATTGCCTAAATTCGAGTGTAATAAATCTAAATGTGAAATCTGTGTTGAATCTAAGTTTGTTAAACATCCATACAAGTCTATTGATAGGAATTCAAATACTTTAGACTTAATTCACACAGATATATGTGATATGAAGTCAATACCATCTCGCGGCGGGAAAAAATATTTTATAACTTTTATTGACGATTGCACTCGATATTGTTATGTGTATTTGCTTAATAGTAAGGATGAAACAATTGATGCATTTAAGCAATACAAGAACGAAGTGAAAAATCAATTGAATAAAAATGATTAGAAGTGATAGGGGTGGAGAGTACGAATCTCCTTTTGCAGAGATATGTTTAGAATATGGAATTATTCATCAAACTACTGCCCCTTACACACCACAATAAATGAAATTGTGGAAAGGAAAAATTGAACATTAAAGGAAATGATGAATGCCTTACTAATAACTTCTGGTTTACCGCAAAGCTTGAGGGGGGAAGCTATCCTTACAGCTAACCGAATATTCAACAGGGTGCCCCACAGCAAAACACAATCTATTCCATATGAACTATGGAAAGGAAGAAAACCCAACTTGAAATATTTCAAAGTGTGGGGGTGTTTAGCAAAGGTCCAAGTTTCTTTGCCCAAAAGGGTAAAAATCGGACCAAAAACTGTGGATTGTGTTTTTATTGGCTACGCTACAAACAGCAAAGCTTGTCGATTTTTGGTTCACAAATCGGACAATCCTGAAATTCATGTTAATACGGTAATTGAATCAGATAATGCTGAATTCTTTGAAAACATTTATCTGTATAAAACCGAATGTGAGTCGTCAAGTGAAAAACCTAAACGACCGCGGGAAGAACCAAAGGAAATTACACCAAGTAAAAAGGATGCAAGGCGTAGCAAACGTCAAAGGACATCTACTTCCTTTGGACCAGATTTTGTGACATTCTTTCTTGAAAATGAGCCTCAAACATTTAAAGCAGTGATGTCTTCTTCTGATTCAGCATTTTGGAAAGAGGCAGTCAATAGTGAGATTGAATCAATTTTGAACAACCATACATGGAAATTGATTGATCTTCCTCCTGGAAATAAACATTTAGGATCAAAATGGATTTTTAAAAGAAAAATGAAAGCTGATGGCACTATTGACAAATATAAGGCAAGACTTGTGGTCAAAGGTTATAGACAAAAAGAAGGTCTTGATTACTTTGACACATACTCGCTGGTAACAAGAATAACATCTATTCGGGTGTTAGTGGCATCAAGTGTCAGATATGGTCTTGAAATCCATCAAATGGATGTCAAGACAGCTTTCTTAAATGGAGAATTGGAGGAAGAAATTTACATGGAACAACCTGAGGGCTTTGTGATTCCTGGTAAAGAAAGGAAAGTGTGCAAACTTGTTAAGTCACTTTATGGACTTAAACAAGCACCCAAACAATGGCATGCGAAATTTGACCAAACAATGTTGGCAAATGGATTTAAGATTAATGAGTGTGACAAATGTGTCTACATTAAAAATACTCCAAATCATGAAGTCATTATTTGTTTATATGTTGATGACATGTTGATAATGAGTAGAGATATTACCGATGTAAATGCTACGAAACGTATGCTGGCTAGCAAATTTGATATGAAGGACTTAGGAGTTGCTGATTTGATCTTAGGCATCAGAATTCATAAAACTCCACAAGGTCTAGCATTATCGCAATCTCATTATATTGAAAAAGTACTTGACAAGTTTAAGTATTTAAATTTCAATGTTGCAAAGACTCCAATTGATGTAAGTTTTGCACTTCAAAAGAATGAATGTGAAAGTGACTCACAATTGGACTATGCACGAATTTTGGGAAGTTTGATGTATATTATGAATTGTACACGACCAGATATAGCATGTGCTATAAGCAAGCTGAGTCGATTCACGAGTAATCCCAATCAAACTCATTGGATGGCAATGAAACGAGTCTTGGGGTATTTAAAACACACTCAAACCTATGTTTTGCATTATAATAAATATCCCGCAATAATTGAGGGATAAAGTGATGCAAACTGGATCACCGGATCATTTGAAGTTAAATCCATGAGTGGATATATTTTTACCGTTGGTGGAGGAGCAGTGTCTTGGAAATCATCAAAACAGACATGCATCGCCCGCTCTACAATGGAATCTGAATTTATAGCTTTAGACAAGGCGGTGAAGAAGTTGAATGGCTCCGGAATTTCTTAGAAGATATTCTATTCTGGCCCAAACCTTTGGCTCCTATATGTATACATTGTGACAGTCAAACAGCAATAGGTAGGGCAGAGAACGTAATGTACAATGGAAAATCTCGTCACATACGACGAAGACACTATACCGTTAGACAACTCCTCTCCAGTGGCGTTTTCACGATTGACTATGTAAAGTCAAGAGATAACGTGGCGGATCCGCTTACAAAAGGCTTATCTAGAGAGGGAGTTAGTAGATCATCAATGGGAATGGGGTTAAGGCCGAGGACAAGTCATCATGACGGTAACTCTACCTAGCAGACTGGAGATCCCAAGAGCTAGGTTCAAGGAGATCAAACAAAGTTGTGACTGATGGTTCAACATTGTCAAATAACTCAACCCATTCTCGGATGAAGACAATGTTCAAAAATAAGGATAAAACCTTATGGCTTGTTAATGAGTTAATAAAGCATTAAGGTTCTTTAATGATTATCTAAATCTGGCAGTGTATGACCAGATAATGTGGCTATAGGACCACATGTTTAGAAATCACCTATGTGAGTGTTAAGTGTAAGCCGCTTTAAAGGGGAATGACAGTGAAGGCCCGTTCTCTACGCACTCATGAAACCAGGAAGTGTTCATGGCTGAAACGAACACAACCGTGAGAACCATAAACGGTTGAGGGTTGATTGTGTGTCATATGTTGTCTAGGTATACAACAAAGTTCGACGGTTCAAAGATATCAAATCTACCGATTGATCGAGTATATCCGATATAAGTTCACTACGGAAAGTTCAAAGGGAAACCTACTTATCTAGATGCAGTCAATTCTCGCTTGTATATCACACTTGTCCGCGCATTCCTTTATCTTATAGTCATTCCCCATTCATGTGGGGGATTGTTGGGTATTGATATTGGTGAATGGGAAATGATGGATAGAAAAGTGGGAGTTGTCCCACATCGGTAGCGGAAAGAAAAGTGAGAGTTCCCTCTTGCTTTATAAAATAAGCATTTGTCCCACATCGGTAGTGGAAAGAAAAGTTCTTCTACTTATAAGTAGAAGTACTCCTTCTTGTCGCTAAAGGGTTAAGAAGAGGGTCTCCCCTCGCGCCGTCGTTGTCGCTCGGCTCGGCTTCGGATTCGGATTTGGTCAAATGATCTGATTGATTGATAATCTTTTTGGACCAAATTTTCTTTAATTTTTAATTATTATTTAATTAAATTAATTAACTTATCCAATCCTACCCGTTAGTGACCGGATCCGCTTGTCTGACCCGCGACCCATTTTCTTTACCACATTTAAATTTTCCACCAGTTTTTAGTGGCTGTTCAGAAGGGTTGCAAACCTTCAGAAACAGTATGGACTTCCATGGCTATAAATTCGTTTGATTCCTCAGAATTTTACTTACAAATTTTCTGAACAACACAAACTTCTTCTTCTTCTGCACAAATAAATTCTGTGTGATATACTGTCGTTGAGTGGTTCGCCGCTACCTGAATTTGGAGTACTACCATTCTGGTAAGATAATCGTTCTATCCTGGGAGGGGATATTCCATCAACCTCGAGTACTGTGAGGGAAATAATTTTCTTAAGGACACACTTTGAACTAAGTGGGCTCGATTATATTCTGAAAAAATTATTCTTATTTTTCAACACAAATTCTGTTTATTTTCAGATATTATTATTTACTGATTTTTTTGAAATACAGATTAATAACAAGAAACAATAAAGAAAATCTAGGAACTAATATAATTAACATTCAAATATGAGAAATAATCCAAAGGAAGAAGAGATATGAATTACCTATTTGTAGTAATTCAAGAGAGTCAATAGGAGGTATGAGACAATCCCCAACTCTTAAAATAGTAATTCTACACTCATCATCCAACATAATATATCTACCAAAATAAAGACATAATAGCATATTTATATTAGGGTTCATTATCTAAGCAAAACTACTAAAATACCCTTTAGCTTTGAGCCTCCTAATTTAAAATTAAAGACATGGTCTTCTTTCTTCTTTTGAGCTTCTAATTCTCTTGAACTATTTTCTCCATTCATTAAATAACCACATAAGCATATTATGGATCTTGAAGTTCGGAAAGAAGCATCCAATTTTATGATGACCACCTCGTATTCCATCGATTAGTTATGCATAGGATAATACCAAATATGGTGTATAACTAACGTTTGAATTAGTTATACATAGGTGAAAAAAGTGTACCAAACAAGAAATTAATAATACACAGAGCTAATAAAAAAGGGACAGGCCGGTGCACTAAGCTCCCGCTATACGTGGGGTTCGAAAAAGGGTCGGACCACAAAGGTCTATTGTACGCAACCTTACCTTGCATTTCTACAAGAGGCTATTTTCACGGCTTGAACCTGTGACCTCCTAATCACATAGCATCAACTTTACTAGTTACTCTAAGTTTCTCCTTCACACAAAGCTAATACATATATTATTTTTCTCCAATGTATCCTGTCAAACGACCTTAATACTACCCCTTCTAGTTCTAAATATTACTCCCTTTCACATTTATTGATGGGCATCATTGCCCGATATTTATATTAATGGAATTATAATAGTTATTTATGTACATTGATGAATATAGGATAGAATAGTTGACCTACCAGCAGAAAAACAATCTATAGGCTGTAAATGGATCTACAAAATTAAGTATAAAGCTTCTGGAGAGGTGGAAAGGTTCAAAGCAAGACTTGTGGCAAAGGAATACAGTTAGCAAAAAGATATTGACTATCAGGAAACCTTTTCTCCTATAGTCAAGATGATATCTGTGCTCAATATTGCTGCTGCAAGACATTGTCACATCCACCAAATAGATATGTACAATGCTTTCCTTCAAGGAGATTTGACTGATGAGATATACATGGAAATACCTAAGGGATTTGTGAGCCAGAGGGAGTCTCAATCAGCATGTAGACTCATCAAATCACTCTATGGATTAAAACAAGCACCAAGGCAATGGAATGCCCAGTTAACAGACGCATTGATCAACCTACAGTATAATCAAAGTCAACATGAATTCTCTTTGTTTGTGAGGAAAACTGATCAAGGTACTGTGATTATCCTAATATATGTTGATGATATGCTAGTGACTGGAGATACTCTAGAGCTTATTCAGAAGCTAAACAATCACTACAACAAGTGTTTAAGAAGAAAGATCTAGGTGATCTAAAGTACTTTCTTGGATTGGAGTTTGCAAGATCAGACCAAGGTATTATAATGCATCGGAGAAAGAACTCTTTGAAATTGATTTATGAGCTTGGCCTTTTAGCAACAAAACCAGCTACAACACATATTGGCATTAATGTTAAACTGAGAATAAGAGAGTATGATGAGCATACAGACACTAGCAAAAGAGATCAACTACTGGAAGACATTGGACCCTACCAAGGACTGATTGAGAAATTATTGTACCTAACCTTTACTAGACCTGACATAGAATTTAATGTACAAACACTAAGTCAGTATCTTTAGCAACCAAAAAAGACACACATGGAAGCAGCCTTGAGGATTGTTAGATATGTGAAGAATCAACCAGGTCAAGGTGTGTTAATTTCAAATAAAGACAACCAAACTATCACAACATTTTGTGATGTTTACTGGACATCATGTATTCACTCTAAAAGGTCTGTATCTGGTTATCTAATCAACCTAGGAGAGTCAATAATCTCTTGAAAATCAAAGAAACAAGTAGTTATTTAAAAAAGTTCTGCGAAAGCAGAATACAGGAGCATGACAACCACAATGTCTGAGCTTATTTAGATACTTGATGTACTAGAAGAATTGGACATCAAGATCAAGATGAATGTTAGCATCTTTAGTGACAGCAAATTAGCTATCCAAATAGCTCTAAACCCTGTCTATTATGGAGGACTAAACATATAGAGATAGACTGTCATTTTATCAGGGAGAAAATACAACAAGGTAAGGTGAAGCCTCACTATATCTCAACCAAAAACCGGCCTGCAGATATCCTAACAAAAGACTTGTCAAAAATGCAGCATCACTATCTTAAGTCCATGTTAGGGGTGCTTAATATCTTCACAGCCCCTAACTTGAGGGGGCGTGTTGGATAATAGTTGTATATGAGCATATGATTAAACAAATAGATTTGTGAGTAAAAGAATATGTTAAGCATAGTTAACAGAAATAACTGCCAGTGACATTCTTGTAGTTACTATATTTCACAGAATTAGTTAAGGTTGTTAGTTAGTTATCCTAATCAAGCTTAGTTGTTAATGAGTTGAGTTAACTATAATCCTAATGTATATATATACACCTAAGGATTAGATTGTAACTATCACTTGATTCATTAATGTAATCACAAAGCTCTCTCTTTTTCTCTTCTTTCCCTCTCCTTTGTATCATCCTCTTCCTTCTTGCTTATGCTTTAATAATCATTTAGAATGATCTAATTCAGTTCAAAGCACAATATGGATATTTTTCTCTTTTCATTTGCAAATACAAAATATATTAAGAGAAACTAGTACTAAAGTTGCTATCATATGGACCAATATAAAAAACACCGTGATTTGCAAGTTATTACTTATATTCATTCATTCATTTGGTAGGTCCACTATATATATTCCAAAGAAAATGAAATTTGAACTACACAAGAATATTAAGCTAATATTTTACAAACGAGGTGACATTCCATAGAGAGAATAAATTAAATAATACAAATATCTTCACTTTACACTTAATAATTAAAGGAGTTATAGCTAGTGAAAAATCTTAGCTGTTGTTCTTTTTTTGATATTTGCTTCCGTGCGGACAAAAAAGAAATTCATCAATGTTAATTCTATCATATCATTATGTACGTCTTTGTGTCTCTTTGATGTGAGTTTAATTTGTCTTTTTAGCTATAAATACCCCTTAAAGGCAAATTAAAGACCCACACAAATATTTTTCACACGAAATGAATCATATAATATACTATGTCTGATTTCTTGTCTTCATGTACTGAAAACTTTTTATACATTGGAAAGTTTGTTCATCACCTACTTATAACTTCTCTTATGTATCGGAATGTATAAGGATTTGTGCGTTCTCCAGAACCCTGTGCTTCGAGTTTAATCGACCCATATATATATATAGGAGGCGCATAGACATAGATAGATACATGTTTTTAGTATGACAAAAGTTATTTTCTTAAAACATATTTTTCACATAAGAAAATCATTTTCCGGTATTTGTTACTAGTAAATGACTTTGAAAAAACACACTTTATACTATCTAAAGAGAGAAAAACTATTTCCTTCCCTCGTGGACATAAATTGTTTTTCTTATGACTATCTTAACTATTAACTTAATAATAACTAGATTCACTAATTTGTTAACCTTTAGTATTCATCCAAAAATTTCATCAAAACACTCTCCAATTTGTTAAAATTATTAGTATTAATTTTTAATATATATGTTTAAACAATATGTTCTACTCAGGAAACTTTAATTTTCATATTCAATATGTGGATGCATATAATAGGACAAAAATTGGACCACCTTACCAAACACAAAGAGATATTCATTATATATATTCTTCTTAGAAATTAAACAATATGGTCCAGAATTATAGCCATTACAGCAAGTCATCACAAGATGGTGATTGGAAGATAACTGTCCAGATGGCAATCAGAATAAGGCAAATTTGTTCTTGTTACTTTCTAAATTAATAATTATAAGAACCCATTTAAGCTTATGACCAAGTAAGGATTATAGTTCTTAAAGCAATTATGAGAAATGATTGCTTAGTGCAGCCTTTACTATCATCACCAGTATGAGAGAAGAGTATAACTGATTGCTTTTTAGTCACTTAGCTATGTGATTGGCTTCTAACAGTGAATAGGGTGCAGTAGTAATAAAAAGATAGGAAGATTAAGATAATTGTTGGGATAAATATACACCTAAGTAATTAATTACCTATATATTGATAAATGCAATCAATAATTTTGAATCAAGGATAATAAAAAAGAAATAATAAATCTAGAATTGAAATGCAATCAATTAATCCAAAGAAACAATGAAGAAAATCTAGGAACTAATTAAATTAACATTCAAATATGAGAAATAATCCAAATGAAGAAGAGATATAAATTCATACATGAATTACCTACTTGTAGTAATTCATGAGAGGTTCAATAGGAGGTATGGGACAATCCCCAACTCTCAAAAGAGTAATTCTACACTCATCATTCTTGTGGACTCTACCTCAGAACCGACAAGCCCGGCCTAGTATATTTGACTAACATCCACAACAGGCCTACACAACAAAGGCCTCCCTGCCATCAACTTATACACCGACTGACATTGAGGCAGCTATGACCACAATGTCACTCAACACTCCACACGAAAATTGGTATATTGACACATGCACTACATCTCACATGACGACATCACAATGTACTCTCTCGTCTTATTCCAATTTGAGTAATTTAAATTGAAATATTATTGTTAGTAGTGGACAAGGCATTCCCATCCGTAGTTATGGTCATTCCTCCCTATCCCCACCACATCCATCACTAATCTTAAAAAATGTCCTACATGCCCCTAAACTCATTAAAAATCTAATCTCCGTACAACGTTTCACAACTGATAATTGGGTTTCCCTTTACTTTGATCCTTTTCGTTTTACCGTAAAAGATTTATGATAGGGAGACGAATAATGAGATGTGACAGCACCGGAGATCTCTATCCTATTTCAAACTCCGTCAACAATCCAGCCTCAGTTCCCTCAATCTTTTCTACTCTTTCGCCTTCCTTATGGCATCCTAGATTAGGACATCCGGGAGACTCTGTTTTACGCTCCCTTAGGAAAAATAATTTTTATTAATTGCAATCGTATTTCTAGGACTCCAATATGTGAATCTTGTGTTTTTGGAAAACATGTCAAATTACCATTTTCTGCATCCACAAATTGTACTTTAATGCCTTTTGATATCATACATAGTGATTTGTGGACATCCCCTATTTTGAGTACGGTTGGCCATTTTTGGACGATTATTCTAACTTTCTATAGACTTTTCCAATTGGAAATAAATCTCAGGTCTACCCAATTTTTTCTTCATTTAGTGCTTTCGTAAAAACACAATTTGAAAAGAGCATTAAATATTTTCAATGTGACAATGGTAGGGAATTCGATAATAACCAATTCAAACAGTTTTGCTCCAAAACAGTCTTACCTTTCCTTTTTTCTGCCCTCACACATCCTCCCAAAATGGTAGAGTCGAACGAAGAATCCGAACCATAAACAACCTCATTCGTGCCCTACTTGCTCACGCCTCAATTTCCCCTCAATTCTGGCATTACGCACTTCCCATGACCACCTATCTCCTAAACATAATCACAAACAAGTCTCTAGCTCAACTGTTTCCCACCCAAGTTCTGTTTCGTAGGAACCCCTCCTAACAACACTTGCGTATTTTTGGATGTCTTTGTTACCCTCTCCATTCGACCACTCACAAACTCCAACCTCGGTCTTCTCCGTGTGTATTTTTGGGTTACCTGCCAATCACTGTGGTTACTCGTACTATGACTTGTCGATCCGTAAAATTATTATTTCACGTCATGTCCTATTTGATGAGTCTCAATTCCATTTTGCCTCTCTACACTCGCCACTTCGACATTCCTATGACTTCCTAGATGATGGCATAAACCTTTTTCTAATTTATCATTTACATAGACTGTTGTCCCAAACCCCGGCACCCGCCACCACCTCAGCCAGTTCGAGACTAGCTGCCCACCCGGTTCTGCCGATGGTGGCCTGGAATAGCCCACCTCAGGGTGATTCCGTAGGCAACTCTCGGAAAATCGAGGTTCGACCAGCCAGTACCATCATTCCTGCCCTTCCTCCTCTTCCCGACAGTCCCGCAGCAAACCCCATCCCGTCCCGCGTCCCGCGATACACTCTCGCACTATGGAAACCCGTGCCATGCACGAAATTCATAAACCTAAATGGATGTTTAACCTTTCTGTTTCAGTTGTCCTTCCCCTATCCCTCATAACTCGAGGGATGCCTTGTCCGACCCTAATTGGAAAGTTGCAATAATTGACGAATATAATGTTTTTATTTATAATAAGACGTGGGACCTAGTATCCCGTCCACCTGATGCTAACATTATTCATTCTATATAGATTTTTAGACATAAAAGGAAATATGATGATTCTTTTGAAAGGTACAAGGATCGTCTTGTAGGTGATGGCATATCTCAATAGGTGGGAGTGGACTGTGATGAAACGTTCAGCCCGGTCGTAAAGCCCGCAACCATCCGGACCATTATCATCATTTCCATATCCAAGTCTTGGCCCATTTATCAATTTGATGTCAAGAATGTCTTCTTACATAGAGATCTTCATGAAATGGTATATATGCATCAGCCTATAGGTTTTAGGGATCCTATTCATCCAGATTATGTGTGTCCATTGCGAAAATAGCTCTATGAACTAAAATAAGCTTTTCGAGTATGGTACCAGCGGTTCACTGATTATGTTTCCTCTATCAGTTTTTCACACAGTAGATCTGATCATTCCCTATTCATGTACAACAGGGGCACATACATGGCTTACCTATTATTATATGTTGATGACATCATTCTCACCACATCATCTAGTGCTCTCCGCCGGTCCATTATGTCTCTCATTTCCTCTGAGTTTGCTATGAAAAATCTAGGCCCTCTGAGTTATTTCTTGGGCATCTCTGTCACTCGACATTCTAGCGGCCTATTTCTATATCAGAAGAAGTACACCGAAAAGATCCTTGATTGTGCAAGCATGATATCTTGAAAACCATCCCACATGCCTATAGACACCAATTCCAAGCTCAGTACAATTTCTGGCCCTTCATATTCAGACCCGACTCACTATCGTAGACTGGTTGGGGCCCTACATTACCTCACATTCACGAGACCTGACATATCCTATGCCGTGCAACAAATCTGCTTGCACATGCACAATCCGACGGAAGAACATATGCATACCCTCAAACGTATTTTACGATACGTCCAAGGTACACTTCACTTCGAATTACATCTATACAGGTCTTCGCTCACTAGTCTCACTGCATATTCTGCTGACTGGGGTGGATGTCCTGACACCAGACGCTCCACGTCTGGTTATTGCATTTTCCTCGGAGATAACCTATTATCTTGGTCTTCCAAAAGGCAACATACATTATCCCGATCAAGTGCAGAAGCAGAATATAGAGGTGTTGCCAACATCATCTCTGAGTCTTGTTGGATCTATAACCTTCTACTTGAGCTTCACTACCTGATTCAAAAGGCAACACTGGTTTACTGCGATAATATTAGTGTGATATATCTTTTCGGCAATCCTGTCCAACATCAGCGCACTAAACACATTGAGATGGACATTCATTTCGTTCGCGAAAAAGTGGCTCGTGGTCAAGTTTGTGTCCTTCATGTTCCTTCCAGATATCAGATTGCCGACATCTTTACCAAAGGACTTCCGCGCATACTATTTGATGATTTTCGAGCCAGTCTCATTGTTCGAGAACCTCCCACTTCGACTGCGGGGTGTAATAGAATATTTTCCAATATTTTTTCATTAATTGTATTAATTGTATATCTCCTATTTTATGTAGAATTATAATCTTTTTATAATTAGGTTAATTAGTTACCTAATTTGTATCAAAGTACATATTTTTATAACCTTATATATATGGTAAATCATTCATCAATAAAATCAAGGGAACCTATTCCATTACTATATATAATTCCTAAAAAATCTATCATTAATTCATATGGTAGGTCCATTATATATGTTCCAAAGAAAATGAAACTTGAACTACACAAGAACATTAAGCTAACAATTTTACTAATTAATGAGGTGACGTTCCAAAAAGACAAAATGTTAAATTACTACAATGTCTTCACTTTACACTTAATAATCAAAGGAGTTGCCTAGTGAAAAATCTTAGGTTATGGATTTTAATTTTATTCATTTTTTTATGTTTGCCTAGGTGTAGACAAACAATTTCATCAATATTACTTCTATCATATCATTCCGTACGCCTCGAATTCTTTGATGTGAGTTTAATTTGTCTTTTTAGCTATAATTATCCCTTAATATGCTTCTTTTTTTCTTCTGGTGTGGCCAAAATTCTGCTTGTCGGTACAACATAATCTTAAGCCTACGAGTAAAATAGTACATCTTAAAAAAAATTACAAATTCGTATGGGAAAATGTACTTTTGTAGAATTTTTCGTAGGAAAAGAATTAAAATAACATTCTAGAATTTTTCTATGACTCAAATCTGCTAGGATAAGGAGCCCCATTTGCTTGGACACATTTTATTTTAAATCAATAATTCTATTGCATATATTTGTGACATTCAATTGTCAAAAAGTTTGCATATTGATTTGCCTCGTCATATATGTTTAATAGTGGTGTTGGTAATTTCCAGCAAAATTTACAGTCTTCAATATATAATAGCTTTGAGAGGCTGATATTGTATGTCCATGTCCTAACACATGCTAAATCAACATGTGATATCAAAATATATTGAAAGCGGAATTAAATTAACACATGCTGATCTATTAAAAGTCTGACTAAATAATCATTAAGTGCGGAAAATACTAAATAAGTCTGAACATAATAAAAGTGTCAACACGACAGACATGAAAATCTGATAAACTCTGTCTAACTACTACTCTAGTCTATGAAGCCTCTAAAGAGTACTGAAAACTGACTGTTGCCGGGACAAGACCCCCGGTATACCTGACTGACTGTAATAAACTATAAAGACTGCTAAATAAATGATAAGGCCATGAAAGACTAGGGCTCACCAACTCAGCTGATACCAGAGATTCTAGCATGCTGATGTGTTATCCTGTAAATTGTTACCTGCATCGCGAGATGCAGGCCCCAGACAAAGAGACGTTAGTACATTTGAATTGCACTAGTATGTAAAGTAACTGAAAGAAAGAACTGTAAGACGGGTGCTCGGGAAAAGACAACCCAAATAAATAAACATGTAATAAATATTGAAACTGTAACTGTAACTCATAATTGAAATGAACAAGAGAAGTGAAGTTATGGATACTTCCTGTTCTTCATCTGAAGCACATGTTTAACTGTATTTATATAAATATGTGGGACCTTGGGTCAATAATAAATGCGCAAACTATGGCCTTGGCCAAGTAAGTACGTCAGTCAATGGCCTTGGCCAAGTATACGTATACATGAGACTATGTCCTTGGGCAATCACATATGTTAAATATTCATTAATTATTATTAAGAGACTGGGGTTACTGGAATAATGAACATAACTGAACTGAGACATGTATTCATGCACTGAGTATGAGACCTGAAACCTTAACTGTTTCTAAAATCTGCTGAGTTTCTAGACTGAGACTCATAGATATCAAACACGAGTCTATGTTGATTACGTTCTGAGTTCACAAGGTTCGAATGACAATCGTGAACGAATTACTAAACTAGAGAAAAGAAGTTCTGTGACTATTCAGGAAACTAAGGCATGACTATGTTCTAAGGCAATTCGTAATAGTCAATAAAACACATTGCGTAGGGAGAATCATCAACATTCCCAAACATAGAGAGTTAGCCTCACATACCTTAACTTTCTACTCTTGAGCGTAATACAAAGTTCATCGCTTCCTTTTGACTTTAATTTATATCAATATATGTTAATAGAATCAACGTTAGCAACAATTCTCATATTTTGGCCATCTAAGCATTTTATCAAACACTTGGTGAGCATAAAGCTCCACAACTTTCATTAATGAGGTTTTCTTCACTCAATTCCATTCTATTACTTATAGGTGATTCTACAATCTCAATTAGATGTAATTAACATCATTCTTCACCACCCATAAGATTACAACAATCCTAGGTCAACAATCCAAAACCCTACCATAGTTCATACAATTCTCTTTATCAAAACCATTAACTTATCTCCCAAAAACTCATCAATTCACAACTACAAATGATTAGAACGGAAAAGGATTACCTTTTTGATGTTCAATCTCCTTGAATTCGAATGCTAGGGTTTCCACGTCCAGTGATAATGTCTCTATCAAGGTTCTATGGATTAGAAGGGTTTAAACATGTTAGAAGGGTATTAGAGACTTGAATTCACGCTAGAACCGTTGAAGTACTTACCTTGTAGGGTTCTTGAGGTATGGGACTTGTTCTCTCTGACTTTAGGGTGATATTTCGTGATTAGGGGTGTTAGGAAAATAAAACCCAATCCTAAATATAAGTTAAAAATACGAAAATTCGATTTTTGATCTGTAAACTGGCCCATTCGCGACGGACCAGCGATGCAGGGCCATCACAGGACCCCTTGCAGGTCAAAAGTTCATAGAGGGTGATTTCCTGCCATAGGCATGCGACGTGGGGCCACCGCACGCGCCTCCACGTGCGACGCATGTCCATCGTGGGTCGCCCGTGTCGACTTCTGTTAGTGTTTTTGTAACGCACATAACGTTTTTTATAGAGCTCTGTTCGAACCCCACAATATACCGTTGAAACGTTGTTTCAAAGATCTACAACTTTCATGTTTTAAGTTTTCTCAAATACTCAACGTATATTCACTAAATCGGGATGGAAGGTAGACCTGCCGTAAACTTAACCGGTTCTATTGAATCTTAAGCACCTCACTACTTGTCTTGATTTCAAAATTATTTTCACCCAAACTCATCCCGATAGCACTTCACATATCTAAAATATCACTCTAATTTTCATTTAACACATCCACGCCTAATCCGAATTTACGGAATATTACATTATCTAAGTAGCCCATCATTTATTTTTCTTAATCATCTCTAAAAATTCCTCCAAAAACAGCATCTCCGATTTGAGTCTCGACACTGCCATCAATATTTAGTTTAATCTTTACTGCACATAGGGGAAACCAAGCGATTAGTTTGACTCGTTTGAGAATTGAAATCTGACTGTAATTCCCTAACATAATCACTAATATGTTTGCATATAAATTCAGCAGGTAGATATATATTTAGATCAAATTTTATTTCTCTCCTTTCATATATGCCACATAATAAAATATATAACTGTAACATATATTCCCCTTCGTATGTATATACTCTTCTTAGAAACAATATGGGCCAGAGTTATAGCCACTACAACAAGTCATCTCAATCTTTGTTTATTTTCAATTGGTATTCAAAACTGGTATTGAAATCCGATTAAATTTAAATATATCTGAAAATTCTATATTAAGAGGTAAAGTACTTAGTAACAACGGCAATTTCATATTCAATATTCGAACTTGAAACTTCTAACTAAATAAGACATCTCATGATGGTGATTGAAGGATAAGTGTCTGAATGCTCGAAACATCTCTGTTTCCATATGGCAGTCAAAATTAAGGTAAATTGTTCTTATAGGAACCCATTTTATAGTTAATTCTTGAAGCAATTATGACAAATGGTTGCAAGTGTAGGCACCATCATCACCAGTCTGAGAGAAGACTATAACTGATTGCTTTTTGCTCAATAAGCTATGTATTGTCCCCTCCGGTCCTAAATATTACTCCTTCTCATAAAATACGTATATATATTTGATATTTCTGTTGATGAAATAGAACGAAACTCATTTTTACTACAAGTTCTTAATAATATGATCATGACCTGTCATTATATACGACTATTTTCACTATAAAAAGAAGAAAAAAGCTAGTAAAGTAAATTAGAATCAAATATGCGTTAACGATTTTTATCATTTATAGCATATATTTTATTTTGTTAGAAGCATCCTTTGAATATTTTGGTCTTTTGTTATCTTTTTGAGTTATGAAAAAAGAAAAGGAAATAGGCTCATCACATTCATAAAGAGGGAATATGAGAATTTACCTTTAATTGAGTGTGTGAGTCAAATAAATTGAAAGATTCGAGAAGAAAGATATGAGTTATTCGTGGAATAATCGAGATATGCATACAGACTATAGACAAATCTAATAGTATAAATGTGAATTTCTAAATTTGTTTTGGATACAACTCACTGAATTTGCTAGAAATATTGAACTATGAACCTTGAGTTCAATAGTCAGAACATGAGTCATGAACTCGTAAAATTAAAATTGTGAATCTATTGTTTGCGCAAACTGACACAAACACCGTTATTAAGATAAAATTATAATAAAAATAAAAACAAGGACCACCAGGATGTTGTAGTGATAATGCAAGTATAGAATTTTGGAGCAGCACGTGTGCAGTCGTTATCACTTGCAATGGGAATAGAATGTTTGTACAACAATAATTAATCTGACCAAGTATCTGAAGTAGATATCCAAAATTCCATTTGCAAATAAAGTATGAGAGGTTTTTATTTTATTTAAAATTAAGTTGGTGAGTAGGGTTGAGTATTAAAAAGGAAAGTTGTACTATGTTGAATAATTGAATAGAATGTAAGCTAGAAAAGAGAGGAGATAAGCAATCTGTTGATGGGAAATTAGTGAAACATCTGTCTTATTCTATTTCAAATGTTAAATTACTGTTGAATGGAATAATGACAGTCGGATTTAGAATTTTTTTGGTGAATTATACTAATTAAAATTCTTTTGTGACAACAAGAACACATACACTAATCAATAGGTCAAGTTCCCACCCCACAATGGCTGATGCTGGCTACGCAAATGTTAGCAGCTTTCAAGTTTCAAGAACCAGTTGCATTACTAGGCAAATACGAATTTCTGATGGACTTTTCGTCGAAAATTCATTAAAAAAAAGTGTTCATCGCAAACTCAGTGCCGGAGATTGAGAGCGTACAGATTGACAAGGAACTGACACCTATACATAATTTTTTGATGATCGAGAAATCCTTATGGAGTCGACCCTTTAAGCCAGCCACGACCTTCGAAACTATTTTTCACTTAAATACTGGACTTGGTAAAGGGCTCAAACTTGTAACTTAAGACACTAATCCCTCAATCTTTGCAACTGAGCTAACATGGGGACACTGACACCTATACATATTACCCTATTTTCCATCCCCCAAACGGCCAAACCCCTTGCCAACAGGAGCTCAATAATGCTGATGATAATTACTCTTGACTAAAAGTCTAAAACCATACAAAACCCACAAATGGAACAGAAAAATGATCAAGCTACTAAATGTCAAAAATATTATAAGAGCCTGGTCCTTATAAAAGCCCACAAACCCATAGCACTTGGCTGCACTGCTAGACAAAGAGTGCAGAGAAGTAGAAGAATGGTGTTGCACTGAGCCTTCATGTAATAACATTGACATTTACATCTTCTAAAAGATGCATTTCATTTTCCAATAGACAACTACTGAAAGAATAATAGCAAATTTTCTGAAGGAGAAGTTCCTCAGTTTCATCCTCGTGCTCGAACAGGTAGATAGGAATTGAAGCACAAGTTCAGAAATCAATTAAATCATAATAAGAATCTGCCCAAGGAAGAGATAAATTATGACTAAATGTTTGGGGGGAAAATTCACCGCAGTTACAATGAAGAAAAAAATGCCTCGACAAAATCCATAGAGTTAAATTGCTGTACATTGACGGCATCATCAAGTAACTTCAAACAACAGGTAATTGCCGATAGCAAGACTAAATTGGTAATTTAGAAATGAAGTAAATAAACTGATATAACTAGTTAAAGTACAGTGACAGTAAAAGCTCATTACGCAGTCTGGGTATATAAGTTAAATCCATATGCAAATGTTAGTTTAATCAGTCTTCAACGCAAGCAACTTGGGCTCTTGTCAGAGAATTTTGTCTTGCGAAAATAAGGTAAATACCTAAGTTAATCCTTCACAGCCTTAACAAGTAACCCTGTGGGTGACTCAACAGTTTTGAGATGGCCTGATCCTAGCAAATCTCTGAGATGAAATCTCATATCTAGTGGAGAGAGTCGAAGGCGCTTCTTTTCCAGAGCAGTCATTGCCATCTCTTTGTACTTTCTACGGTTGAGAAAAGACATAAGCTCCTTTCTTCCCTGATATAAAGTTGAAAAATGCTAGTAAATCATAGTGGATGCCAAGCGAAAAATATTTGCATAGAACATTTGTTTTGGTATTATAGAAGTCATTTTCCATGGAAAATATATATGTAATAATTAGCAAATCGGAGAGCATTTGATCATTTTTGAGTACTAAAGATTGATAATTTGAGCAAATAATATGACGCTAAAATTTAAGATAGAATTGTAAGGAAAACGATTTCAGCTCATAAGTGACGGGGAATCATTTTCCCATTTTGATGGAAAATTTCTTCCATCTTGAAAATGAAATTACTTCCTCATGAAAAGCATTTTCCTGAAAAAATGACTTTTGTCGTACTAAACACACCTGCACAGATAAACATGAATCTTGATTGAACTTGAAATGGGGAGTAAAGACGGAGATGTCAGACCTGCGTTAGGCCCTTGAGAACTGATCCAATATTCGGAATTGCAAACCAGTACATGTTTGGATCGATAAGTTGTCGTGTCTTACAGGGAATACAAGGAAAAAACAAGAACGAAAACAGCGTGAGAAAGGAATTTTACCAATCAACCAACAACCAGAACTTAAAAGATAGAAAGCTAAGGACAAGTAATGAAATTGGGATAACAAAAGAGATACTATTTCAATGTAATGTTAGATTATGACAAATATAATGCTCTTTATCCAACAGTTCTAAGTTCTAGGTTCTAACCCAGTTAGAATGCTTAGAAAAATATGTAGAGGGGCAGAGTCTAATACATTTAGAATGGCTTGTAAAAAAGTCACAAAGGCAAAACACAAGTATTAGTACTTAACGTTCTACCAAATCTCATATCCAATATCTATCATTTTCATAAAACTGGTTTCCATTCGTAATGGGCTTCCTAATTTGATTGTACCAGAGAACCAAACATAGCATTTTTACCAGTACAAAAATTTTGGTCAATATTTAGGACGCTGCAGCATTAAGGGTATAATAAAGCAAATGCTGAAATAAGACGAGCAGCTCAATTTACAAGACAATGAAAAATCTGATTCTAGCTTACCAGAAGTCCAGCATTAATTAAGAGCGAGATGTGCTCTTCCTTCACCTTGCCCCCCAACGACAGAAGTGAACGCTAAAGCCACCAGAAAAGAAGAAAGAAAAAGGAAAAGCTATCGTGTAAGCACAAATATTGAGCTGTTCTAATCCTTTACATCATATAAGAATAAAGAACCAAACATGTCATGCGCCTCCCCTTAGCGTATACTTTAAAGCTATTATCCAACAATTAAATCATAAACTGAAGTACAGGACCTTATAAACAAAGAGTCTCATGCACATTGATTATCCAAATATACAGATTATTGAGACCCTGCACATTTAAAGTCAGCATTTTTCTTGACAAAATTGATCCAAGCTACTCTTTTCCATTATGAACGATATCATATATATCACAAAGGTTCATTCGGAAAGGCTTAGGAAATATCTTTTCAACTTAAGGATTTAAATCATTCTTTACAAACTAAATATTGACACAGGTTAGCAACCTTGGATAGATACTGTACAACACATCTCCAATAGACATTCTATGCTTTGTGATACTACAAATGTTGATTTTATTACACTATCCCTTGAGCATACAATGGTAAACAGTTCTAAAACTTTTCATCATACAAACTACTTTCAAGAAATTAACATAGAAAGCCAGCCCAATATGATGCACCGTCATTTTAAAGGCTATTTAAAAGGCAGTTGGATCCGGAAATAGCAAAAGATCCTCAAGGTCACCAACCAACTTCATAACATATTAATTTTTAGGTTCCCATCAACTGCCTTCTGGACAATTTATACACGCCACAAACAAGTTTGCAAGCGGTAATTGCGTCCCTTACTTGGCTATATAGAAAAGTAGTGTCTCATCATTACCTCTGTATTAGGGCCCTGTGAAGAAACTCCCTACGAGGTGAAAGTATATCCTTTTCTAGACAAGCGATGGAAATTACACACTTAATATGTCTTAGATAGTTTGAACCAAGAAGTGTGAGGTAAGGCTTCGTACAATAGACCCTTGTGGTCCGGCCCTTCTCCGGACCCCGCGCATAGCGGGAGCTTAGTGCACCGAGCTACCCTTTTTATAGTTTGAACCAAGAAGTAATAGTTGATCTCCATATATAGATCTAAAACCAGACAAAGCTGCAACCCCTGCTTCTCATTACTTTGCGGGAAACTCCACCTATGTGAGTTATGCGAAGGCCAAGTTATAGTTAGCCCTAAGCCTGGATAAAGGAGGAGGTTACGATAGGCTGACAACCAATGTAACGTTATCTGACTATGAAGAATTGATTGAAACCTCGCTCCTAGGGCTTTGCTCTAGTGGTAAGAGTGCAACTCATGATGTGTGGGTTAAGCGAATGTCATTGGTTTGAACTCTACCACAGATAAAAGCCTGATATTTAAGTGGAGATGAGTAGAGGAATGGGCCCATTATCCAAGTTTCAAACCGTGCGCCACTGGCCCTCGGGGATTTCTCGGTCATAAAAAAATCACTTGAATCCTCACAAGCTTGAAATAGCTGACACCAACTATTTGGACTGAGATGTAGTTGATCAATACTAATCAGGAAGACAGGATATTGTAGCTGATCCGGGGTGTATTCCCTAGATTTAGGCTTTTTCAAAATTTCAGGATTACTTTTTAAACTACAAAACAACAACAATAATATACCCGGTATAGTCCCACAAGTGGGGTTTTGGGTAGGGTGGGGTGAACGCAGACATTACCCCTACCTTTGTGAGGTAGAGAGGCTGTTCCCAATAGACCCTCGGTTTTTTCAGAACACGGTGTGAAAGAATGCCAGAGTAAAAAGCTATGATGAAAATATTGGAGATTGTTAAACTACAAAGTAAAATCTAAAAAAGCATAAAAACCACATTTCGGGGCTTTATACATTGCTAAACCTGTCCGTTGCCATCATGCATTTCTAATTATTAATTTAAGAGATAAAAATCTAATTCAATTCCATCAACATGCTGAAGACTGACTCACTCTCTGACAACAGCAAAAAGTTAAGACTATCATAAGAATAAAGTGTGCATAGCATATATGTAGCCCATGTCAGAGAGGAGCATACTTTAGGAAAAAACTGCATTAACATCTGTTGAAAGAATGCAACATTGCAACATAAGTTATGTCTTTATAGCAACTGTCAAGGAATGCCCTAAAACAGAAATTACAGAATGTTAGCAGATCAATCAACCATCAGGAATAAAAAGAACAATATACTGTGAAAACTCCATCTTTAAGCCAATGCACTAATTGATAAGGAAATGTAAAAAACAAAAGAGAACAGAAGGAAGAAAATGAAAAGGACCCAATCGATTTTACTTCAATTTGAAAATATAGCAGAAAAAACTAGAGCAATAGGTTATACCAGAATGAGTAATTTTAGAAAGAACTTCACCGTAACAAAGACTATAGGACCTCTCAAGTTGGTGTAATACAATTGGCTTATGAGGTGCAAGGAGAAAATGCATATTTAAATTTGGGGCAATGTTATAAGACAATTTTTGCTGGATATCAGTATGGAAAATATCAGGTGTGTACGCACAAATAAACTAAAAAGAAATCTGATTCACTGTTACATGGCTTTGAGAAGGTCACTCACAAGTTCTTCATGTCCAATATTGGGGTCTAGATTTGAATGAATTACATGCTTCTTGAACCATTGGAAAACAGAAAGGTCTTCTTGCTTCTGTGCTTCCAATCTTTTACTGACACGTTCAATCTAAACAAGTATTCGAGTCAAGTTTTATTACTAGGAAGTTAACTCTCAAACAAAACTGATGATCAATTAAAGCTACCAAGAAAAGTACATAAGCATTAGACTCCGCCAATATGATGAGAATGTAATAGTTAAACGTCAGGGTGGTAATGACATGCAGGTCGGAGGGGGAAGGCGAGGATGTATGAAGTTTTTGAAATGAAATACTTTGCGGAAAGTAAAAGTTAAGCCACCAACCTGACTAAAGTAGTCATCCAAAAACATTATAGCATGATCATCCTGTCCAGTACTTAATTTGAAAGTACGTAGAACTCTTTCCCTCCTTAGAGACTGTGAGGCACAGATACACTCAAAACATCTGTTAGCTGTTATCAGATCGGTGCAATGCACACAAAGGACAGACAGGAAAACATCAGAAGATGTAAAGCGATAAGTAATTGGTCATTAGAACTAAAAATGAAATCTAAGAGCTATCTATGACAGACTCCACAACCAGTGAAATCTTTGCACCCACAAGATACAATTCTTCCAACTGCTTTGGACCAATTTTTGTGCGAAAATAATCTTACATGAGGTAAAAGATGACTAAAGAAGAACACTCATGATTTCAGAAAAGACAAATTTGTGATAGTTGACCAACAATTTCAGTAAATACCTCTAACTCTCTGTCCACTTGTGTCCGGTCCTTTACACTGCTGTATAACTGTGACCGCAAAATAAAAGGTTGAATTGAAACCTGAAAATATTTTAATTTGAAGGGTTGAGATATTATAGAACTCTAGAAGGGTATACTGATGCAAACGTTGACTTGCAAAGCTTCAAAATACAGTGCTATAGTAAAACAACCAGAAACATTGCATTGTTTGGTATGATATAAAATGTTCCCTTAGAAATTGATTGACCTCATATTATCACTTTCCACGGTTTGTTTATCTTAAATTGCTAAAATATCTTCACCAGGAAAGATTTTTATCGAAGGGGATATAGCTTGCGTCCAAGTGGCAACTCATTTTGTGTTCCAACATCTCGACTCTTACTACGTATCACTTGTTTCACCCATCATCACCCCTCAACCTTTGCAAATGTTCCTTCATGTCAAACCAAAAAGGAAAAAGTGATACTATTACTAGTTTCATGTGTAATATATATTTATTAACTATTTCCATAGAAACTGTGAGATCAGGGTCTTAACGCATAAAATTAACTTACCTACACCCGGTGTTTACCAACCCAATAAATGCAAGGCATGTGTCTTTCATACACACATTTATTACTTAGTCATGGTTGAGTGATATGTATTCTCACTTTAATTAGTAATTGCTCAAGATAATTTGCTTGGTTTGGTTAAACACTGCGTGTAGATAAGTATTTACCCCTGTAAGGTCTATACAATGAGCGCTAGAATTAGCTTATGAGCTTCATAAAGTTAACCATCCACAACTGTCATAACGATGAAAAGGTCGTTTATTTGAATCGCGTCATAATGTCGTTCTTTTTCAATCCGCTACCTCTCATACCCTCATATTTTGCCCTCAGTGGACTTGTTCTATTCAATGTGACACAGGAATAGTTTTTGCTTCCTTCACTATAACTAGTCAGAAACATGAACATAACTAACATTTAGGTCTCCCATACAAGAAAAATTGAATCTTGCATAAAGTTCTGTATTACTAATACAGACATTTGGCTTCTGGCATAAATCTCCACATTATATCATCAGTGTGTTATTAACACAAAACATTTAGTTTCCAACATAACAACTAACACAAGCATAACTTATGGGGGAGTATTTTATCTATGTATTATTATAACTGCATAGATAAGAGCACCTCAAAAGACAAAAGTACCTTTAAAAGTCAGGCAACATGGTTTAGTGAGTAAACAGGATCTTTTGTTATAGACCTTTTGGTCCGGTCCTTTCCCAGACCCCGCACATAGTGAGAGCTTAGTGTACCGGGCTGCCCTTTTCTCTTTTAGAATAGACATTATAATGTCATACAGTAAGAGTACTTAGCATCTTTTAGTTTAAACTAAAACTTGTACGTACAAGTGTATATTAATTAGTAAAGCTAATTCTTGATTTCTACATACTCCTGCATTATTTCTCACACCCATTTTTCTGGCTCTAATATTTACAAGCTTTCAAGGAATCGAATGTTTTGATGACAAGGGAACCCGCAGCCGCTACCCACCAACGACGGCCCCTTCTCTTTACCTTGCTTGCCGATGGCCCTTCGTAAGTGCGCACAGGTAAACCCCGTTCCTAGATAACCCGCACTAGGCAAGCCCCATGCGACGAGCTTGACCCAAAAGGCAAATCCCGTTGTCGTAGGCAGGGGGGAAATAGGGAGTTTCGAACGTGAGACCTCCATTATGGAAGCCCCATGCTCAACCAACTGAGCCACCCTTGCGGGTGGAATGTTATCAAGCATAGTCACTAATTCAGATACTCCCGCCGTCCCAAAATGTGTTACTTTTCACTTCCCGAGAGTCAATTTGACTAATCTTGGAAGCTAAATTAGATTAGATTAATTCAATATATTAAAATTAAGATAATGGGGACCAATACAAAAAGAACTATATAAGTTGCAAATTCTCGTATCAATATGGGAAAATATCCTAAAAAGTTAGTCAAAGTTCATGTAGTTTGAATCACGAGAAGCGAAAAACACATATATTAAGACGGATTTAGTAGTATTTATGGTTCTACTTTTCACTTAGCTACTGCCTTTCATAGTTTTCATGTTATTATAGGTAGAGTTTAAGAAAGTAAAATAAATTTTTGAATCTTGTGGTCTTAAACTAAAGATAAGTAGAATGTACAAAAATGTCCTTTAACCTTGGGGAAAATTACGCTCTGTGTCTAATTATGAAAATATTTACGCCACGTAGCACATACTTTGTGTACAAAACACCCATTTTTGCCCATATTTTTGTATAAACACCTTTTAAACACTATTATTCACTTTAAACAAGGTTGATATATTATGTATAATATTGTATATTGCGCTGCGTGGCGTAAATATTTTCCAAACCTGTATCCCTTAATCTTGTGGTCTTAGACATGTCACGTGGAAAGTTGAAATTAAAGAGTTGTCAAAAAAGGAAAGAGGCAATTCTTTTTAAAACAAACTAAAAAGGAAAGTAGGACAAATAAATTGAGACATAGTACTAACTAGTACTTCCCCCGTCCCAATTTATGTGCACCATTTGACCATGCACTGATGTAAAATAAGATACGCGGAAGATTATAAATTAAAGATAGCAAGATAAAGTAACGATAGATTGATGAACGAAAGAACAATCTCACATTTGAAGTAAATTAGAGACCAACAAATATATTTGCAATCCTCTAATTTGAACAAACAACTACAAGATTAAATTCAAGGGAGAAGAGAATTGAGAGAAGTGAAGAAAAAGAAAGTTTAAGAGAGTTTGCTTCTTGTTTTAACTCTAATGCTAATCCTTCTTCTTCTCCTAGTTGTAATCTCACTTTTGTAGGTAAGTTTGAAAATGAAGGCATCAAAGAAGGAATAATGAAAAGCCTTCTACCTTTGAGGATTCAAGAGTTGGCCGAGACACCCACTACTTCTTCAAGTGTTCAAGTGAGCTTTAATGATAAAAACAAATGTAAAGACGGAATTTCAGGAGCATTTCAAGGTAAAATGGCTAACCCTAGTATATTATTTCCTTTAAGTAAGCTTGATGAAATTTTTTAATTTAGGTGAAAGTCATTCTTCTTTTGAGCAAAATGAATCTTTTCTTTGTGAAGAAAGTAATGTTGAATGTTGTAGTCAAGCACTAATTGAAATTACTTGTGCAAATCATTGAGATGATGTTGGATTATCAGTGTAGGTTACTCTTTTGTGAGTTGGGAAATTGTCGCATACCTCCTCTTGAACATATCTTGAATTACTACAAGTAGGTATTCATGTAAGAATTCATTATCTTCTCCCTTTGGATTATATCTCTAATTTGAATGTTAATCTAATTAGTTCCTAGATTTTTTTCATTGTTTCTTTGAGTTAATTGATAGCATTTTAATTCTACATTAACCCTTTCTTTCTTCATATCCAAGATTTAAGATTATTGGTTGCATTTACATATGTCAAGGTGTTTAATTACTTAGGTGTGTGTTTACACCAACAATTCTCTTAATCTTCCTATCCTTCTTATTGCTTTCCATAATTGTTCTTGGTGTTCATGTGAGGTTGAAGAACCCATGATTTTCGAGCTCATTTCACATTAGGCATGAAGTTTAAGAAATAAAGAAAGATTTTGTTACGTTTACCAAATTGTTATTACTTTAGTGTCTACTTTTGTTGACTTTTATTCACAATAAGTACCTCTTCAAAATTAAGTGGGATCCAACAAGAATAAAATAGGGATAGTGCCACTAAATAGTTGTCAAATAAAAAAATGTGATAATTCTTTTTGGACAAACTAAAAATGAAATGATGACACATAAATTGGGTCGGAGGGAGTACTAAACAGCTCACTTCATAACAATTTTTGTATCATAATGATTACACCAAATCTAGGTATATTATAACTATTCACTTTGTAACAATCTTTGTATTGTAATTCTAACTAACTAGTCAGTGAAACTTTACATTAATTATATTCATGGTTATTAAAATAATAATAATAATAATAATAATGAAAAAGAAAACAAAAACAAAAAAAGTAAAAGAAAGGACCTTATCAATTGGGGGAAACTGAGCACGCATCATACGAAGAGCAACCAGTGTATCACTGAAGTTGAAATTTTCCTCAAATGATAGTAATTCAGCATCGTTTAGTTCCGATTCGGGCTCGGGCTCGGGCTCGTCGGCCCGTTGGCGTTTTCGGCTTGTTGATGGGCTTGAATTTTCCATTGTTGTACGTATGAAAATTCGATAAACAGTTTAAAAGGGCCCCGGTCCCACTATGCTCGGATTCGGAGAAGTGCCGAACCACGTAAGCAATCTTACTGGCTGTTTATCCGTTAAACAGTTTGATTTCCTTAAATCTTAAATCTGCTCAACAAACATACCGCAAGCCACAGGGAATTGTTCGAGCATAGTCCCAAATGTCAAATTTGCCCTTGTTACCTTGTACTGTCCAATTCCCTTTTTTTTTATTAAGTACGTGTTTGGCAATAGAAATCACAAAAAAAATCATTTTTTTTGGAACTTTTGTTCCGTTATAATTTTTTTTAAAAAAATATTTAATTGTTTAATATACTAAAAGTAAAAATATGATTTTATGTGTTTTTTCAAATTCAAAATACAACTTCAAGTTTTGTATGTATTTGAATTTTTCATGATCAAAGTTTTTAAAATAAAGCGAAAAAAAATAAAAGAATAATTATCATGGTCAAACGGGTTGTAAGAGTACTCGAGTCATTTGTAAAAAGAAAAGTCTTTGTTTTTTTACTTTTGATCCAAATCAAATGAAGAGTAATTTTAAATCATAATTAGAAGTCGGGGATGAATTGGGATCTCTTTTCTAACTGAATTTAGAGATTTTAAATACACACATTTCACGTTGAAGCTCTATTAATAATAAGGAAAAATACGAAACAATTACTAACGATGATATGAATAGACCAAAAGCAAAACATAAAATTGAGCAATGTGGAATAATTTTTCCTTTTGATTTACGTCGAGGCGCCTACCATCTTTTAAGGAAAAATCCAAATACACCCCGCACTCTATAAAATATTTCAATTGAATCATAATGGGTTCACTACTAAATAGCTTAAGATTGAATCATAGTATTTAAATCTTAAATCTGCCTCTAATACGATCATACATACACTTATGTCGCCGTGTCTTCTCGTATTTGCCCTTTCTTTTAACAAATCTTTAGCTAGCTAGAACTTGATAGTTGAAATGTCAAAAATATTTCAAGAAAAAGACTTAAATTTATTTACTTTTGATTATGATTCAACACTACCCTCCATTAATATTTCAAGTTGAAGCTCTATATCTTTTAACCCTTTTCTCTATATCTTATAGTGAATTCAATTTTCAATCTATTTGAGAAATCTGAATAATATGAAGAAGAAAAAGTCAGTGAAGTCCTTCACCAATACATAGGAATTTAGAGAACACATAGATTCCAGGTGACAATTTGAGCCTATATTTAGAGACTTAGTCCATTTAATCCATATTTTAGTGAATTTGGTCGCCCATGTTTTTGATTGGTAAATATGGGCTTCAATTCTCTTGTTAACCCATAAAAATATGGGTAAATATAGATAAAATTTGAGTACTCGTTTATGTGAATCACTAGACTCAATAACAACTCATTTTCCTCAAAATAGGAGAAAATGTAAATTTGAGGAAAAATATTTTTCGGATCGATAAAAAATACATCAATGCACCCCAACCCCAACCCACTCTCTGTCACCACCCCACCACCTACACTTACCCCCTACCCTACCTACCCACCACCACCCCCTGCTCCCTACACCCCACACACCTCTCGCCTCCCCTACTCTTCCTCCCCTTCCAACTCCCCACCCACACCCACCCCACTATCACCATCCTGCCTCCACATCCCTCCCCCTCCCGAATTTCTTATTTTATATATTTTATTGTACTTTTTCAGACACTACGTTGTGGGATTTCACTGGGTACGTTGTTATATATTTCATTGTACTTTTGTAAACAATTTATGAAAAAAAATTAAAAAAAATCTTACTACCCACCCTGACCCTTACTCCACCACCAACCCCTGCACCTTTCCCCCTCCCCCGCACACACACACATTTTTTATTTCATATCTTTTATCTTACTTTTATAAAAATAATTCTGAAAAGTGGAAAAAAACTACCCCCACAACCACCACCACCCCAACACACACCACACATTATTTATTCATATATTTTACTTTTATTAAAATATTATAAAAAATGAGAATTTTTTTACCATATCACCACCCCAAACCCCTACCCCACTACCCTGCCTGCCCCGTCCCCCCACACAGACAACACACATTATTTATTTCATATATTTTACTTTTATAAAAAAAATTATAAAAAATGAGAATTTTTTTACCCCACCCCCACCACTATCCCGCCTGCCGCCCCTCCCCTCCCACACAGACACCACACATTTTTTATTTCATATATTTTACTTTTGTAAAAAAAATTATAAAAAATGAGAAATTTGTTTTTACCCCACACACCCCCTACCCCCACTCCCACCCCGAACACATTTTCTATTTCGTATTTATATTATCTTAATTTTATTTTAAAATTTATTAAAAATGATATTTTTTTCTTATCTCACCCCCCCCACCCCACCCCACCCCACCCCAAACACACACATTTTCTATTTTATATATTTTACTTTATAAAAAAATAGAAGAAAAAAAATCATTTATATAATTATAAATATATGAAAAAATTAATTTAATTTGACAAAAAAATTTATAACATTACACTTGAAAAAATATTACACTTATATAATATGAGTAATATGGGCTAACCCATAACGAACCAACCAATTTATCACCCAATCCATATTTACCCACATTTTTATGGGTAGATTAAAACCCAACTCATTTTTATTCGAACTAGTTTCAACCAAATCCATCCATTTGTCACCCCTAACCTAGATTAGTTCGTTTATAAGCCACTTTTGCCCAATTACTTGAAGCTATAACTGCACCTATAATGTGTTTCTTCTTACATATTTTTAAACTCAGCCCTACATTGTTTACATTTCAGCTGTTCAGAAAAAAATTAATGCAGCATTTCAAGACAGTATTATAAGCATTATCTGCCTTGAGAAGCAAGCCAAAACGCTTCTTGAGAAGCACTCTCTGCCTTGAATATTTATCATCTGGTGAAAACCGGGCTGCAAATAGACGAGTTAAAGATCGGTTACAGAAGAATTGGCATCAACTACATCTGCTATATGATTACCTCAATAAAGTCACAAGTGCACACTGTCACCATACACAAGCACACAAACGCCAGAGAGAGATAATAGTTTACCTTGGTGAGCAGATTCAGTGGCTAATCCTCATGGACGAAGCCTCACATGCCCTACTAGGGGTTATAGACCCCAACAAAAAAAATTACTATTATTATATTAACAATTGTCAAAAAGCCTTTACCCACAAAAAACATTAGCCTCTAACCTTTTGCTACTCTTAAATTATTCAAGTCCAATAAATTTGCAAAAGGAAATTCATAAGCCCAACAAAGAAAAAAAATACTAGTCTATGAATACACAACAAAGTTAGCGTATGTGCTGATTAAAACATTATTGTTGTGGATTTAAAAATTGTATTGATGGAGAAATTTTCTTAAAAGAAAGTTTGTAATTATTGATTCTTCTAAATCAAATGCTCAAAAGAGACCTTCAAATGTTGAAATTGACTTCGACAATCTTCCGGCAGACCCTGGAAAGCGACCAATAATATGAAGTTACGAGTGATTTTATGGTGTTTTGGACAAACAACTTATGGAGTTAAATAACCGATTTTCTATGACAAATGTTGAATTGCTTCTTTTTGTTAGGTCCCTTAATCCTAGCAATTCATTCTTTGCTTTCAACAAGGAAAGTCTCGTCAAGTTTGCTCGATTGTATCCTAGGAAGTTTTCTTCACATGATCTAGAGTTACTTGATAATCAACTTGAGACTTATATTATTGATATGCGTAGTAGCATTGAGTTTTCAGAAATTGTTGGCATTGGAGATCTTGCAAAGAAGATGGTGGAAACAAAAAGACATGGAATATATCCTTTGGTTTACATGCTTCTTACCCTAGCATTAACTTTGTCAGTTGCTACTGCAAGTGTAGAGAGAGCCTTTTCTGCTATGAGCATCATCAAAGATCGACTGCGAAATCGAATATCGGACGATTGGCTTAATGATTTATTAGTACCTTATATTGAGAACGAAATTCAGTGTTGGAAATTTACCTTTGGTGGGGAGGTGCGTCCACCCGTATTTAATGACTTAAACACTAGGGTTCCGTATGTTGGAGGCTTTGTCTCTTCACACGTGCATAATCTACTAAGTGAGTAGATGATCGTAGGGCCAAGAATCGTCAAATTTCATTGAGAAATGAAAGAGATATTGGTCCACGCAGTAAGGTGTTTGAAGCATGGAAATATGGTGTGGGACAAATCTACCACATCGGTGGGAAAATGAAGAATTGTTCTCTTTATAAGTCTCAAAATTGGTTAAGGGTTTGGGACCCCAAGGGCTAACCCATGTGTTTGAAGGAGGGAGGGCCTAGATGTGCTTGGGTTCAAGGCTAAGTCCACACACGCGCCGCCGCCGCCCGCCCGTCCCATCCCGTCCGGGCTCGGGTCACGGGTCGTGGGTCATGGGTCATGGGCCTTGAGCTTCTTCTGATAGACCCCCAAATTATTTAATATTTACAGTTTGGTCCCTGGAGTTTCTGAAAAGAATTATGAATGACGGAAGGCAGAAAGTTTCTGCCTACCGTTTGGGTTGGTTTTTGGAACGTTAAAACCATTAATCTGCACTTAATCACCTCTCTAAAAGCTCTTTCAAGATGCACATTAAATCAGTGTCCCTCCCCTTATGCTATGCAGCCTTTTGACTCAATTGTTGAGACTACAAGACGAAATATACACACACAGACAAACAGAACAGAGACACAAATTTTGTCCAGAAACAGTGGACGAAAACAGAAACTCTTCATTCTTTTTTCATTCTTCAGCAAATCGTTTCGTGTTTATTTTCTTCGTCATAATCAACTTATTTGCTTTGTAGTGTTGATTAGTTGTTGTTTTATCTTGTGAGATTATTGCCCATTAACGTAAAAACATATATACAGGACAATTTTGTCTTAAAGACAAAGAGTCATCTCTCGACTCAGCCCACAGTTGTAACAATCCAGATTTATTATTTCTTGATTTCAGGTTATCAAGATTCAAGACTCAACAAGCTTGCGACATTTTTGAATATTGGCTTGTTTGTTTATCCTTTCGAATACTTGTAATATTTATTTACTTACCGTACTACTTTACATATCCAAAAAATTTAAGACAAGATTTGTATTAGTGTTCAAAAGATGTCGGTCAAAATTTGTGTGACCAAATCTGAATATGGCTGTGGTTTCTGGTAGAAGAAACTTGTGATTATGTTGTTGAAGGTCAACGTGTTCATGGTGTCACCGCTCCTGAAAGTGATAGGAACAAGCGCCCACGATAGGCTGGGGATGTCAACTGGGACAAGAGGAGAAGACTGAAGATGTGGTTCTATCGTGTAGCAGAAGACCTATATCTATCCTAGACAAAGGATCCGAATTATGGTAAGGAGGAAATGGACACTCAGTCCGATTAACTGACTGAAGTGGGCCAGAATCCGAAATTGGGATAAGTAATTTTTCTTCCTTATCAAAAATAAGATTAAATGATGTCTGATTAAAAACGGTTTAAAGTAATGAGGAATATGAAAATATTTTCTGAAATAATTTATATTCCTTACGCTTTAAAATCAGAAGTTTAATCTCATCTTCCTTCCCGTTTAAAGATTGGATTTTGTAAACAACTTAAAAAGATTTGTTCTTTTAAGTGTAATTATTATAAGTGTGTAAAGTATGTTCGCACATACGAGGAGAAAGATACATTGACTGTGCGAAAACGGTTACCACTCTTAAGTAAGCGCCAATAATTGTCTGGACACCAATCATAAGGGAAGAAGACTAAAATCTAAAGACGTTCAGCCTGTCACACTATTTGGCAGAAGATCCTTCATAGGATGATATTGGACACTCAGTCATACAAAGCCTACGGGCGACTGGAGTGGGGCCAGAATTTATTTCATAGGAAAAGTAATGGACATCTAGTGTGGTGGGCCAGAATTTCCAGGTCTCTAATGATCTGAAGGCCAAAAGAAAGACATAAAAGTAATGGACACCTAGTGAGGTGGGCCAGAGTTTTCAGGTCTTAAATGATCTGAAGGCCAAAAGAAAGGCATAAAAGAAATTGGACACTCAGTCTGCCAAAACAACTGGAGTGGACCAGAGTATCCAGATCACATATGATCCGGTTACGCCCTAACCACGGGCAAGAGGTTGTTCATATGAAGCAACGCCACCTTTAAAGTAGAAGGGGTTGGAGAGGTTGTCCTCAAATAGGACTTCAGGGAATGGGATCACTCTCAGATGAGGTGATACATGTCCCAAACTTGGTTTAAGGGACGTTGTTGGTCAAGCTGGTTTGAGACTAGTCCAACAGGTCTGTAATAACTAAGAATGGTACAGTATGTATGTAGCTAAATGAATGATATATTTGTAATCTGTGCATCTATGCCATCATAGATTAAGACACGTTAAATAGAAAGTCATTCAAAAGCTAACGAAGTTGAGATTGTTGCCTTATGTCGACATAAACTCTCAAAATAAATGTGAGGTAGGCGAAGAGGCAAAATCACATTTCCAAGTTCCGTCAAAGGAATAGCGAAAGAAGCACCGCTCCTTTAGAACTTAGTCACACCTACATGAGTGATTTGAAGTTTATACAAAATAGAGGGGGGAGACAAGTACTTTGTGACCTTCATTGATGATGGTACAACGTATTGCATCCTTTGTTTGTAAAAAAGCAAAGATAAAGTTGTTGAAGCGGATAAGCGCTACAAAGCAGAAGTTGAAAATCAACTAAGCCTACGGATTGATGAATTCATAGTAATAGATGGGGAGAATGTGAAGCATCATTCATCAAACGACTGCTCATTACTCACCTCAGTCTAACGTTGTTAGCCAAGCGCAAAGCCATACGCCCAAATTATGTGGGGCAAGGCGATTCTCAACAGAAATACGCATACGAATAAGGATAACCCTCCATGTGAGACATGAAAAGAATTTCACATACAAATGTTGTGATGTGAGGTGGCTTGGTAGAAGTTGGAATACCAAAATAGGTCAAGTTGGACCTAAGACTGTAAATTGCATATCCACTGGATCGGCAAATAACAGTAGTGCTTATCTCCTCTTGGTGTTAAAGAATGCTGAATTCTTTGAAGATAACTTTCCTTGAAAAGGAAAAAATGAGTAATTGCTCGAGGTTAACAAGAACTCGCGAAGGCCTGACTGTCCGGAACTAGACGTTCCGTATCTACAGGACTCAGAAGTTGTTGTCTATCCGAAACTTAATATTCCAGATCTACAGAACTCAGGGATTCTAGATGTTGAACCGAGACGGAGCAAAGAGGGGACAAAGACTTATTCTAGGCCTTCTAGCTTGTATGGTTGAGAACGAACCATGGACAATTAACAAAGAATTGTCATATCCAAAAGCGCTGCTTTGAAAAAAAGCTAAAGAGAGTAATAAATTCCAGCATATAGAACTATACTTGTGTAATGGTTGATCTTCCTTCAGGAAAAGAACCTTTGGGTTGTGGAAAAGAATACTCAAAAGTGAGTACAAAGTAGATGGATCTACTGATGAGTATAAGGCCTCCCCTACTTGTACATGTGCTTCCATGTGAATAACTTAACATCCAGGGCCATTGCAGTGTTACGTGGCATAAATGTTGAAACAACCTTCCTAATCGGAGAGTTGGAAGGGGAGGATCAGAGTTGGTTTCCTGGGTTGTTGGGCTTCTTTCTAAACTTTCATTTTGGTCCTTGAAATATTTACATTTTGGTCCTGGAAGTTTCAGATAAAACAGAAACAATGAATTTGACCACAGAAACATTGACTCTGAAGTTAGAAAGCCAACAGTTGGAAAACCAACAGTCTGAGAGTGGAAGTTATATTGAAACAAAAGATATGGGTATCACAGATGACATCTTAGGAATTGGATTTCTAAGACATCTAACGGACTGGTCTAACTCCAAACTCAGTTGTGAGATAATTGACAGTTTCGTTGAAGCCACCAATGGATATGAATCATATAACTTATTGGAATCATGATGCACCCATAGACAATGAGTGATATGTGCAGGTCACATGTAGTTCAATGTATTGTACACACTACAACCGACCTGGTATTGACCTACAAAGCAGATCAGTTGAACTAAGGTTCACTCGTGATTCTGGAAATAATCGATAGAAGGCGTTAAGTCGGATATGACGATATCTGAAATATTCGCTTATCTACGTATTATGGTATTCTGGATGTCCAGCGGTTCTGGGAGAACACAGTGATGCAAACTTGACATCAGATGTGAAGAACACCAAAGCCACAAGAAAATATGTATGGTGGGTCTTGGAAAATCCTCTAAGCAAACTTGCATCGCCGATTCATGATGAAATCAGAGTTTATCTCTTTATACAAAGCATGAAAGAAGTTGAGTAACTTCACGACTCCTTAGAGGACGTCCCTTATTGAGAGAAACATGTGCCTTCAGCAATTATACACTGTGGCTAGCCGGTCGGCTTTAGGAAGGACACAGATGACGGCGTCTGAACATATCTGTTAGGATCTGTCGGAGACATAAGACCGTATGACAGTTGATCATCACGGGTGTCACTTTCTTTATTACTAATCAAATGATATAGCAGACCTTTTTAACTAAGGGACTACCCGAAGATCAAAAGTGTCCATTACTTGCGGTGGTAACCCAACCATACTGACTGGATATCCCAAGAATTTGGTTCAATGGGAAAACTAAGCTATAAAAGGTTTAGTTGAGCGCTTCGGTGGAAGTAAGAGCACTTCGGATGATGATTTATGTAGAAAAACATGAATCCAAAGTTGTTCCCGCGATAGACATTAAAGTGCTACCTGCATGGTGGGTAAATGTTAAGCTTTCAAACCTTTAACGATCCTCAAACGGTTGAGGTTAAGGTTGGGGAAACTTTTAATGATCCCTAACACTTGTGAAGTGGGGTATAACAGGATACCTTGTGGGAGATCATCTATTTAAGTGTGAGGACGGGCCGCCTTAAATGAACGCACTTAAGAATCCAAGTGTGTCCATGGCCACAACGGACAAAACAATAAGAAGAAAACGAATAAGAAGAGTTATTGTGTTGGTATCATTATCTTGGCTTACACTAAATATTGACGGTTCAATACATCACGTTCATCGCGCAGTAAGTAAGTCCGGTGATATTCAACTAGGGAAGGTTCAAAGCAGAAGCTACCTCTCCTGATGCAATATCTTTTCGCTGAAAGATTGCTGAAAGTAGGCACCTTGTGTGTGCGCCAAAATCTCTTTCAAGAGGGGATTGTTGGAAATTTGCCTTTGGTGGGGAGGTGCGTCCACCCGTATTTAATGACTTAAACACTAGGGTTCCGTATGTTGGAGGCTTTGTCTCTTCACACGTACATAATCTACTAAGTGAGTAGATGATTGTAGGACCAAGAATCGTAAAATTTCATTGAGAAATGAAAGAAATATTGGTCCACGAAGTAAGGTGTTTGAGGCATGGAAATATGGTGTGGGACAAATCTACCACATCGGTCAATTGTTCTCTTTATAAGTCTCAAAATTGGCTAAGGGTTTGGGACTCCAAGGGGTAACCCATGTGTTTGAAGGAGGGAGGACCTAGATGTGCTTTGGTTCGAGGCTAAGACCACATTCGCGTCGTCGCCGCGCGCCCCGTCTGGTCCGGGCTCGGGTCATGTGTCATGGGTCGTGGGCCTTGGGCTTCTTCTGATAGACCCCCAAATTATTTAATATTTACAGTTTGGTCTCTGGAATTTCTGAAAAGAATTATGAACGACGGAAGGCAGAAAGTTTTTGCCTACCGTTTGGGTTGGTTTTTGGAACGTTAAAACCATTAATCTGCACTTAATCACCTCCCTAAAAGCTCTTTCAAGATGCACATTAATTCAGCGTCCCTCCCCTTATGCTATGCAACATTTTGGCTCAATTGTTGAGACTACAAGACGAAATATACACACACAGACAAACAGAACAGAGACACAAATTCTGTCCAGAAACAGTGGACGAAAACAGAAACTCTTCCTTCCTTTTCCATTCTTCAGCAAGTCGTTTCGTGTTTGTTTTCTTCGTCAGAATCAGCCTATTTGCTTTGTAGTGTTGATTAGTTGTTGTTTTATCTTGGGAGACTATTGTCCGTTAACGTAAAATCATATATACGGGGCAATCTTGTCTTAAAGACAGAGAGACATCTCTTGACTCAGCCCACAGTTGTAACAATCCAGATTTAGTGTTTCTTGATTTCAGGTTATCAAGATTCAAGACTCAACAAGCTTGCGACATTTTTGAATATTGGTTTGTTTGTTTATCCTTTCGAACACTTGTAATATTTATTTACTTACCGTACTGCTTTACATATCCAACAATCAGTAACGAAGCCGTTATGCAACAGTTTCAAACTATGAAATTTCGTTGAGAAAAATTGTGATTATAATTTCATAATTCTTGAACGATTTGTATTTATGTTAATTAGAATTTTAAATTATTACCTACTTTTTAAAATTTGTATAATATAATATTAGCCATTCGAAAAAAAATTGGCTAGCATCCCGGCTAATCCTAGTGGTGATTCTTTATGCAAGTATAAAACCGACGGAGATCAGGTCTCGATACATGTAAAGTAGGAGACTGGTGCCAAACAGACGGCCAGAATCTTAAAGAGAGGGGTTTGGGCAAGGCGAAAAAGGAGCAAGCATAAAAAGAGCAAAAATAATTACTAACACTCACGGTGAAGAAGTAGAGCACTTGGTAATGCTTAATGCAAATTTTCATCTTAGATGGAAGTTTTGATGCCATAACTTTATTACATCTTGTTCCACAGTGTTTGTAGATGCATCAAGGTGTTGCAAACTTATTTATCTCATTATTTCAATACTCTACGCGTAAACATACAATAATCCATTACTTTGCCATTCTTTTCATAGCATTTTGCTTAATATCATTTGGATGGACTCGAAGGGAAACCTTAGAGTAACTGATAAAGTTGTTTCCACGTGACCAGGAGGTAATGTAACTTTACTAGTTACAAGAAGGTGATTCCACGGCTTGAAGTCATGACATATTGGTCACATGACACCAACTTTACTAGTTACTTCAAGGCTCTTCTTCGGTTCAAAAATGCCCTCTAGTTACTTAATTTGATCAAAATACCAGTTTACTAATAAATATATTATTTTTTCTTTTTAAATATATTCTTTTCCAAATAAAAATATTGTTTTTAGAGAACCCGTCTCTTATTTCTTTTCTTTTAAAATCTAATCTTTAAAAATATTTTATTACGAAAAGAATGTATTTAAAAAGAAAATATTTTTTATTAGCTGAAGGCCATTTTTTACCCAATAGCATACCTATGTGGATATTTTTAGACCAAACTATTAACAAATGATATGTTTATTCAATTTCACATATTTAAGGACATTCATAACCCTTTTTATTTTCTTTTTTATTTAACTCATAATTTGGGAAGTATGGAATATTGAATAGCAAATACTCTTTATATAAAAACCCATACTCCATCCGTCCTATTTTATATGAGGTGGTGTGACTGGACATGAAATTTAAAAGATAAAGAAAGATTTTTGAAATTGATCTCCAAAATAAACTTTAGATATTTTTGTGATTATAAATCATTTCATCAAGTTAAGTTATTTCTAAATATAGAAAGATGTCATTCTTTTTTGTACCGATTAAAAAAAAAGAGTGTCATATAAAATATGACGGATGAAGTAATATAAATATTAGTACTTAATTGATTAAGCCGGACATGACACACCTTCAATTTATCGAGTACATGATTATAGATATGCGGAAATTAAGGTTGATGATTAAGATAGTTGAGTGTGTCTAGCTTCCCGAAGCAATATTAGTAGTTTGACTCTTCTATTATATTGTTTCCTTTCTATTACTGGTTGTCTTCTTTGCTTTATTGTCACTTTTCTATTATTTTATTCTTCGATTTTCATTTAACATCTACTCTTTCTTTTGCTTTAGACATCATATAATTATTTTTTATTGCTATAGTTCTGTTCTTTGTTATAGTATATTCTTTTTAAACCTGCTTTAAATTACTTTATTAAGTTGAGGATCTTTTGGAAATGTCTCTCTACCTCTACAAGGTAGATGTAATTTTGCGTACACATCAACTTCCTCATCAACTGTACTTGTGGGACTATTAGCTTGTTTGACCAAGTTTATTTTCTCCAAAAGTGCTTATTTTTTTCAATAAGTGTTATTTTAAAAAAAGTGATGTGTTTGGTCAATCTTTTGGGAGAATATAAATGCTTCTGGGGAATAGGAAAAACAGTTTTCAGAAGCTAAAAAAATAATTTTTGCCCAAAATACCTTTTTAAAAAGCACTTTTGAGAAAAATAAAAGCTTAGCCAAATATCAATTACTGCTCATGAGTGTTTTTTAAATTAATTGGTCAAACACAAATTATTTTTGTCAAAAGTATTTTTTTGAAAAGCACTTTTAAAAAAATATTTTTTAAAATAAGCTGATTTTAGAAGTTTGGCCAAACATGCTATGTATTGAGTATGTTGTTGTTGTTTAGTGATAAATACCGTGATATACAAGTTGTTTAGTGATAAATACCGTGATATACATAAACTTGTATATCACGGTTTGGCGCATTTTTGGTGTATTACATTAAGTAGATTTTGTATTAAATTAGAATTATACATTTACCATAATTGTATAATTATTGTACAAGTAGAATAAGGTTTTGGGAGTAGAATATGAATATGATTTTCCTATTATGGAAATTATAAATTGTATATATACTTTTTCATTAATGAAAATAATCAAGGGATTATTTCTTTCATGGTATCAGAAGTCTAGGTTGAAATTTTTTCTCCCCTAATTTTCGTCGGTGCCGAGCCCTCCTTGCCTCGGTTTTCATGCAAATTTTCGATCCCCAAAATTCTCTACTCCAAATCCCTCAATCACCTATTGTTCTTTCATTATGTCTACCTCAAAGAACACGTTTCACCATGCCCTTACAGTTTCTAACATCAAGAATCACATCCCTCTTATTCTTGAAATAGAAAGCGTCCAATATGCGACGTGGGCCGAACTGTTCAAAATTCACGCACGTTCGTATCAAGTCATCCATCACAAAATCCCCGCGGCTCCTGAGAACACGGAGGTGCCTAAACGCGGGGATGATCCTAAGTTGTGGACGACTCTTGATGTCACCGTCCTTCAGTGGATTTACTTCACTATTTCTACCGACCTGTTGCAGACGATTATTAAGCCGGACGTTATGGCAATGGATGCTTGGGATAGGCTGCGTGACATAATCCAAGATAATCAAAATTTCGGAGTTGTTACCCTTGAGCAGGAATTTTCCCACGTCAATATGGAAATTTCCCGAACGTTTCACCATATTACAAAAGGTTGAAAGAATTGGTGGACCAACTCCGCAACATTGGTGAACTTGTTAGCGACGATCGTCTTGTTCTCCAGATGGTGGCTGGCATCTCCGAGGCCTATAGTGGCGTTGGTACTCTCCTTCGCCAAAGTACTCATCTCCCAAAGTTCTATCAATCCCGCTTCATACTTACTTTGGAATAAGCTGGCTTGGCTAAAAAGGCGGCTACTAGTGCTAGTCCCGTGGTTATGGTGACGTCCTCCACTAATTTTTAGAATTTTGGTGACCAAACGTACCAAAACCGGTCTCAAAGGGGCAGCAAAAATAGTCAGAAAAAATAATGGCAAAAATCGCGGGGGCAAACACGGCGGTTCCTATAGTGGTAACGGTGGCAGAAACAGTGGCGGTGGGCCCCATCCCGGAAATAGTGGGCCATCGACCCACTGGTCCCAGCCTTGGGCCTCTTGGCAGTGGGCCTAGGCCAGTGGGAAGTGGCCCAACTGCCCATTTTCTCTTTCCGTTCCAGCCGTTGGCCAATGGGCTTCCCAACAGCCTTTTTGGCCCAATAACAAATAGGCCAGTGGTTCCCGAAGCAGCATTGGGTCGGGGCAGCACGCAACTGTGATTGGGCCCCGGCCTTCGCAAGCCCATCATCAGCGGGCCCCACCCCAACCGACATTGAAGCCGCGATGCATACACTTGGTTTAACTTCCCCGGACCCGAATTAGTACATGGACACTGGAGCCACTACCCACATGACATCCGATCAAGATACTCTCTCGTCTTATTCCAATTTGAGCAACAATCGTGGCATAATTGTTGGTAATGATAATTCAATTATGATTCGTGGTTATGGTCATAAAACTTGGTCTCCCCCCATCCACCTCTTATCTTGAAAAATACCCTATATGCCCCTAAATTGATTAAAAATTTGGTGTCTGTTCGTAAATTCACAACTGATAATTATGTTTCTGTTGAATTTGATTTGCTTGGGTTTTCTGTGAAGGATTTCAAGATGGGGATTCCTCTCATGAGGTGTGATAGTAGGGGAGATCTTTATCCTATCACGCATACGTCTGGTCTCTCGAGTCAAGCCTTGCCATCAACTTTTGCAGCCATTGCTCCTTCCTTGTGGCATGCTCGTGTAGGTCATCTGGGGTCGTCTATTTTGTCTTCATTTGATAAAAACAATTTTATTTCTTGTAAGGGTACACATAGTACTCCGAATTGTCAATCTTGTTCTTTAGGAAAAATTGTTAGATTGTCATTTGTAAACTCTAATTCTCATACTTTAATGTTATTTGATATTATTCATAGCGGTTTATGGACATCTCCTGTTCTCAGTTCTTTGGGTCATCGTTATTATGTTCTATTTTTGGATGATTATTCAAATTTTTATGAACTTTTCCGATAGCGAAAAAATCTCAAGTTTTTTCCACTTTCTTAAAATTTAGAGCATTTATTAGAACCTAATTCGAACGAAAAATAAAAGATATTCAATGTGATAATGACAAAGAATATGATAATGGGGTGTTTCAGGAGTTTTGTGCTAATAATGAGATTAATTTTCATTTTTATTGTCCTCATACGTCTTCACAAAATGGAAAAGCCGAACGCAAAATTCGTACCATTAATAACATTATCCGAACTTTATTGATTCATGCTTCCGTACCCCATTCTTTTTGGCATCATACTCTACAAATGGCTACATATCTCCTTACCATACTTACTATCAAAGGCTTGACGTATTCCTCCCCTCTTCATATCTTATATAATAAGACTCATTCGTATTCCCATCTTAGGGTCTTTGGGTGCTTGGGTTATCCACTCTTTCCGTCCACCACAATTAACAAACTCTAGGCTCGGTCTACCCCTTGTGTATATCCATCTAATCATCGTGGTTATAAATTCTTTGATTTATCGTCTAATAAAATCATCGTTAGCCGCCATGTTATTTTTGATGAATCCCAATTTTCGTTTGCTAAAGTGAGTAGTCCCATGCCTACTTCATATAATTTTTTAGATGACGGTGTCTCCCCGTATATTATCCACCATTTATCGGACATGTCCCGCACTCAAAATCCACCAGCGGGCCCACCGCCCGCTATGTCTACAGTACTGTCACTAACTACTATTCCCAGTCCACTGATTGGGCCAGTTTCGGTAATTTGGCCAGTTACCCAGCCCAATACTTAAACTGGTCCAGTCTCGGGTTCTGCCAGTTACCGTGTTGGGCCAGCAGGCCCACTGCCTGCTGGCCACTCCGTCACGTGTTCCAATATTTCCCAAAATTTTTCAATTCTCTCCCGAGTCAAAGACCAGTCACTCATAGTCAATGATGTATTTTTAAATCGAAGAGACATTTTAATTTAAATCCTAATGTTCTTAAATCACCCATACCCCGTAATCATGGGTCTGCTTTAAATGACCCAAATTTGAAAATTGTTATGACCGACGAATATAATGCTCTTATTGATAATAAGATGTGGGGGTTGGTGCCCCGTCCATCTGGTGTTAATATTATTCGGTCTATATGGATTTTTGCTCATAAGGACAATTCTGACGGTTCTTTTGCAAAGCATAAGGCTCGTCTTGTAGGTGACGGTAAGATTCAGCAGGTTGGTGTGGATTGTGGTGAGACATTTAGTCCGGTGGTCAAACCGGCAACCATTCACACTATGCTCATCTTAGCTCTTTCGAAAGTATGGCCCATTCATCAGTTAGATGTGAAGAATGTTTTCTTACATGACAATCTTAATGAGACCGTCTATATGCATCAACCTTTGGGGTTTAGGGATCCCAAATATCTTCATCATGTCTGTTTATTGAAGAAGTCCTTGTATGGACTTAAGCAGTCCCCACATGTGTGGTATAAGAGGTTTGCAGACTATGTTTCGACTATTGGGTTTTCTTACAGCAAATCTGATAATTCATTGTTCATATATCGTTGTGGTTCTTCCCTGGCTTATATACTATTGTATGTGGATGATATTATCTTGACTGCCTCTTCTGATGCATTACGCCAGTCTATCATGACAATGCTCAATTCTGAGTTTGCTATGAAAAAATTGGGGCCCTTGAGTTACTTTTTTGGAATTGCTATCACTCGTCATGCAGATGGTTATTCTTGTCACAACGAAAGTATGCAGCTGAGATCATTGAGCGACCTGGTATGTGATGTAAGTCCACTTCCACTCCAGTTGATACTAAACCCAAGCTAGGGACTACGACATGCTCCCCTTACGAGGATCCAACTTGCTATCGCAGTCTTGCAGGAGCTCTTCAGTATCTTACGTTCACGAGACCAGACATTACGTATGCGGTACAACAGATGTGTTTGTTTATGCATGATCCCAGGGTTGAGCATATGAATGCGCTCAAACGCATTATTCGGTACATCAGGGACACTTAACTTTGGTTTACATTTGTATCCATCATCGATGTCTACACTTGTCTCGTATACAGATGATGATTGGGGTGGCTGTCCAGACACCATACGTTCTACGTCTGGCTATTGTGTGTTTCTTGGTAATAACTTGGTCTCTTGGTCTGCAAAGCGTCAGTCGACGTTATCTCACTCTAGTGTAGAGGCTGAGTATCGAGGAGTAGCCAATGTTGTCTCTGAATCCTGTTGGTTACGTAATCTTCTTTTAGAGCTTCATTGTCCTATTCAGAAAGCTACTTTGGTTTATTGTGATAATATTAGTGTCATCTACCTTTCTGGTAATCCGGTTCAGCACCAACGCACTAAATATATCGAGATGGACATTCACTTTGTTCATGAAAAGGTAGCTCGTGGACAAGTATGCGTCTGACATGTCCCTTCCAGGTATCAAATTACAGACATCTTTACAAAAGGTCTTCCCTCGGTCCTTTTTGAAGATTTTAGGGACAATCTCATCGTACGAACTGCCCGCTAAGACTGCGGGGGTGTGATAAATACCGTGATAAACATAAACTTGTATATCACGGTTTGGCGCGTTTTTGGTGTATTACATTAAGTAGGTTTTGTATTAAATTAGAATTGTACACTTACCATAATTGTATAATTATTGTACAAGTAGAATAAGGTTTTGAGAGTAGAATATGAATAAAATTTTCCTATTATGAAAATTATAAATTGTATATACTCTTTCATTAACGAAAAATAAACATTACTAGTACTATTATATTGTTTGCTCACAGCATAAGAAAATAAGTTGGTCCGCAATTCATATATAATTTTACACAACAGACGTAGAAGAAGAATACAAGCATTAATAATTTACTAACAAAAATATTAAAAGTAAAATTTTCTTAAAGTACGTAATCATTTATATTTCCTTGAATTATCATTGGCATAGTAAAATTTCTTGGTATTCTATGGTACTTTATAGAGCAGTACGGGAAGTAATAACTATTACAAATGTTCGAAAGGATAAATAAATGGTCAATCTTCAAAACTGTCGCATGTGTGTTGTATCTTGAATCTTGATCACCTTGCAAAGCCAATGTTGAGAACTGCCGCAAGTTTGTTGTGTCTTGAATCTTGATAACCTGAAATCAAGAAACAACTAAATCTGGATGGTTACAACATTGTGTGTTGAGTCGAGGATAGCCCTATATCCTTAAGACATGATTGCCCCGTATATATGCTTTTACGTTAGCGGGCAATAGTCTCCCAAGATAAAACAACACTTTAATCTCAACACTACAAAGCCAATAGGTTGAGCCTGTCGAAGAAAACAAATATGACTCGACTTGCTGAAGATGTGGAATAGGAAGGAAGAGTTTCTCTCTACTCTTCTCTTTTGTCTCGGTGTATATAGTGTGTCTCTGTAATGTATATCTTGTGTATACGTGAGGGTTTGGTCACTGTTTTTCAGTCGAAAATTGCACTGATTTTCGCTGAATATCACTCACTGTTTTGTGCTATTTTGTGGCTATTTTTCGGGCCTGTTACTTGCTGTTTTTCGTCTCTGTTTGCTGCCTGTTTCTTTCTGTTTTTTTTGTCTATTTTCTGCCACTGAATTGAGCCAAATGAAGCTCAATATATAGCAAGGAGAAGGGGCTGTCTAACTGCCAAAATATGGCTGTTAATGGCCATTAGGAGGGCATTAAAACAGCCAAGTAATGACTGTTAATGGCCATTGAAAGGCTGCCCAACTGCCCAAGTAATGGGCTGTTAATGGAGGAGTTAATCAGCCAAGTAATGGCTGATTAATGCCTCAAAAAATAGTCCCAACGGTAGGCTTTCTACCTTCCGTCACCTTCCCAGAAACTTTGGGGACCAAACTGTAAATATTGAAACTTTAGGGACCAAACTGTACATATGAAAGAATTCTGGTCCAAACTGTATATATGAAACTTCAGGGATCAAACTGTACATCTGGCAGAGTTTTCTGGTCCAAAAAGATAATACCCCACAGCCCGTGACCCGAGCCCGGACGGGACGGGACGGGCGGGGCGGCGGCGGTGCACGTGTGGGCTTAGCCTTGAACCCAAGCACATCTAGGTTTTCCCTCCTTTAAACACATGGGATACCCCTTGGGGATCCAAACCCTTTACCACATTAGAGACTTATATAGAGGGCAATTCTTCATATTCCCACCGATGTGGTAGATTTGTCCCACACCACATTTCCATGCCTCAAACACCTTACTTCGTAGACCAATATCTCTTTCATTTCTCAACGAAATTTGATGATTCTTGGAACTATGGTTATCTACTCACTTCGTAGATCATGCATGTGAGAAGAGACAAGGTCTCCAACATGCGGAACACTAGTGTTTAATTCATCAAAGATGGGTGGACGCATCTTCCCGCCAAAGGCAAATTTCCAACAATCCCCTCTATGAAAGAGAGATTGTGGCGCATGCGTAAGGTGCCTACATTTCAGCAATCTTTCAGCGAAAAGATATTGCATCAGGAGTGGTAGCTTTCGCTTTGAACCTTCCCTAGTTGAAACCATCGGACTTACTTACTGCGCGGTGAACGTGATGTCTTGAACCGTAAGTGTTTAGTGTAAGCCAAAACAATGATATCAACACAATAACTCTTCTTATTCATTTTTCTTCTTACGTTTCTGTCCGTTGTGGCCATGGACACACTTGGATTCTTAAGTGCGTTCATTTGAGGCGGCCATCCTCGCACTTAAATATGTGATCTCCTACAAGGTATCCTGCTATACCCCACTTCTCAAGTGTTAGGAATCATTAAAAGTCCCCAACCTTAACCTCAACCATTTGAGGATCTTTTACAAGGTTTGGAAGCTTAACCTTTACCCACCATGCAGGTAGCACTTTAATGTCTATCGCGGGAACAGCTTTGGATTCATGTTTCCGTACAGAAATCATCATCCGAAGTGCTTCTTGCTTCCACCGAAGCGCTCAACTGAGCCTTTTGCCGCTTAGTTTTTCCATTGAACCAAATTCTTGGGATCTCCAATCAGTATGGTTGGGTTTCCACCGCAAAGGTTCGTATTGTCTGGGTTTTAAGCCAATTCCCCTAGACAGGCAGAATACTTGATCTCCGGGTAGTCCCTTAGTTAGTACACAAGGATATGACACCCGTGATGATCAACTGCCATACGGTCTTATGTCTCCGACAGATCCTGAAGGATATGTCCAGACGCCGTCATCCGTGTCCTTCCTGAAGCCGACCGACTAGCCACAGTGTATAACTGCTGAAGACACGGGTTTCTCCCAATAAGAGACGTCCTCTAAGGAGCCGTGAAGTTACTCAACTTCTTTCATGCTTTGTATAAAGCGATAAACTCTGATACCATCATGAATCGGTCGATGCAAGTTTGCTTAGAGGATTTTCCAAGACCCACCATACACATTTACTTGTGGCTTTGGTGTTCTTCAGATCTGATGTCCAGTTTGCATCACTGTGTTCTCCCAGAACCGCTGGACATCCAGAATACTATAATCTGTAGATAAACATTAATTCAGATATCGTCATATCAGATTTAACGCCTTCTACCGATCATGTATTAAAATCATCAGTGAACCTTAGTTCAACTGATCTGTTCGTAGGACGATACCAGGTCGGTTGTAGTGTGTACAAAACATTGAACTACACATGACCTATGCATATCGCTCCTTGTCTATGGGTGCACCATGATTCCAATCAGTTCTATGATTCATATCCATTGGCGGCTTCAACGAGACTGTCAACTCTCGACCAGTCTGTTAGATGTCTTAGAAATCCAATTCCTAAGATGCCATCTGTGATACTCATATCTATCATATCGAGACTTTGTTTCAATATGACTTTTACTTTCAGACTGTTGATTCTCCAACTGTTGGCTTTCTAATTTCAGAGTCAATGTTTCTGTGGTCAGATTCATTATTTCTGTTTTATCTGAAACTTTCAGGACCAAAATGTAAACATTTCTGAGACCAAGATGAAAGTTCAGGAAGAAGCCCAACAGTCCAGAAAACCAACTCTGATTCTCTTCTTCCAACTCTTCGATTGGGAAGGCTAATTCAACATTCATGCCACGCAAGACTGCAATGGCCCTGGATGTGAAGCTACTCACAGGGGAGCACATCTTACAACCCAAAGGTTCTTTTCCAGGAGGAAGATCAACCATTACGCAAGTATGGTTCTATATGATCCTGTAGATACGGAACGTCTAGTTCCGGACAGTCAGGCCCTCGCGGGTTCTTGTTAACCTTGAGCAATTACTCCTTTTTCCTTTTTCAAGGAAAGTTATCTCCAAAGAATTCAACATTATTTGATGCCAAGAGGCGATCAACACTACTGTTATTTGCAGATCCTGACAGATATGCAATCTACAGTCTTAGGTACAACTTGACCTGTTTCAGTATTCCAACTTTTACCAAGCCACCCCACATAATTTGGGCGTACGAGCTTTGCGCTTAGCTAACACAGTTGGACTGAGGTGAGAAATGAACAGTCGTTTAATGAACGATGCTTCACTTTCTCCCCCTCTATCACTACGAATTTCTCAATCCGTAGGCTTAGTTGATTTTCAACTTCTGCTTTGTAGCGCTTATCCGCTTCAACAACTTCATCTTTTCTTTTTAACAAATAAAGGATTCCATACGTTGTACCATCATCAATGAAGATCACAACGTACTTGTCTCCCCCTTCTATTTTGTATAAACTTCAAATCACCCAAGTAGGTGTGACTAAGTTCTAGAGGAGCGGTGCTTCTTTCGCTATTCCCTTTGACGAAATTTGGAAAGGTGATTTTGCCTCTTCATCTACCTCACATTCATTTTGAGGGTGTATGTCGAAAGAAGGCAACAATCTCAACTTCGCTAGCTTTTGAATGACTTGCTATTTAACGTGTCTTAATCTATGATGGCATAGATGCACGGATTACAAATATATCATTCATTTGGCTACAGACATCCTGTACCATTCTTAGTTATTACGGACCTGTTGGACTAGTCTCAAACCAGCTTGACCAACAACGTCCCTTAAACCAAGTTAGGGATATGTATCACCTCATCTTAGAGTGATCTCATTCCCTGAAGTCCTATTGAGGACAACCTCTCCAACCCCTTCTACTTTAGAGGTGGCGTTGCTTCACATGAACAACCTCTTGCCCGTAGTTAGGGCGCAACCGGATCATATGTGATCTGGATACTCTGGCCCACTCCAGTTGCTTTGGCAGACCGAGTGTCCAATTTCTTTTCTGCCTTTCTTTAGGCCTTCAGATCATTTAAGACCTGGAAACTCTGGCCCACCCTAATAGGTGTCTATTACTTTTCCTATGAAATGAATTCTGCCCCACTCGATCGCCTGAGGCTTTATATGACTGAGTGTCCAATATCATCATATCAAAGGAATTTTGGCCCACTCCAGTCGCCCGGAGGCTTTATATGACTCAGTGTCCAATATCATCCTATGAAGGATCTTCTGCCAAATAGTATGACAGACTCAACGTCTTTAACTTTAGACTTCTTCCGTTATGATTGGTGCCCAGATAATTCTTGGCGCTTACTTAAGAGTTGTAACGATTTTCCTTACGATCGATGGATCTTACTCCCTCGTATGTGCGAACATACTTTACTCACTTTTAATAATTACACTTAAAAGAACTGATCTTTTTAAGTTGCTTTACAATTCAATCTTTAAACGGAAAAGAAGATGAGATTAAACTTCTGATTTTTAAAGCGTAAGGAATATAAATTATTTTCATATTCCTCCTTACTTTAATCAATTTTTAATCAGACCTCATTTAATCTTTATTCTTGACAAGTAAGAAAAACTACTTATCCCAATTTCGGATTCGGCTCACTTGATCACTTCATCAAACCGAGTGTCCAGTTCCTTCTTACCATTATTTGGATATTTTGTCCTGGGATGATCTGTGCCTTCATTGCAAGATAGAAGTACATCTTCAGTCTTCTCCTCTTGTCCCAGTTGACATCCTCAGGCTCTCGTGAGCGCTTGTTCCAACCAGTCTTGGTAGCGGTGACACCATGAACACGTTCATCATCATCACTCTCTTCTATCAGAAAACCATTGCCATATCCAGATTTGGTCACACAACTTTTGACCGACATCTTTCGAACACTAATAGTATTACAATACAATCTTGTCTTAAAATGTTGGACTTCTATGGTACTTTATAGAGCAGTACGGGAAGTAATAACTATTACAAATGTTTGAAAGGATAAATAAATGGTCAATCTTCAAAACTGCCGCATGTGTGTTGTATTTTGAATCTTGATCACCTTGCAAAGCCAATGTTGAGAACTGCCGCAAGTTTGTTGTTTCTTGAATCTTGATAACCTGAAATCAAGAAACAACTAAATCTGGATGGTTACAACGTTGTGTGTTGAGTCGAGGATGGCCCTCTATCCTTAAGACAAGATTGCCCCGTATATATGCTTTTACGTTAGCGGACAATAGTCTCCCAAGATAAAATAACACTTTAATCTCAACACTACAAAACCAATAGGTTGAGTCTGTCGAAGAAAACAAATATGACTCGACTTGCTGAAGATGTGGAATAGGAAGGAAGAGTTTCTCTCTACTCTTCTCTTTTGTCTCGGTGTATGTAGTGTGTCTCTGTAGTGTATATCTTGTGTATACGTGAGGGTTTGGTCACTGTTTTTCAGTCAAAAATTGCACTGATTTTCGCTGAATATCACTCACTGTTTTGTGCTATTTTGTGGCTGTTTTTCGGGCCTGTTACTTGCTGTTTTTCGTCTCTGTTTGCTGCCCGTTTCTTCCTATTTTTTTCGTCTATTTTCTGCCACTGAATTGAGCCAAATGAAGCTCAATATATAGCAAGGAAAAGGGGCTGTCTAACTGCCAAAACATGGCTGTTAATGGCCATTAGGAGGACATTAAAACAACCAAGTAATGGCTGTTAATGGTCATTGAAAGGCTGCCCAACTGCCCAAGTAATGGGCTGTTAATGGAGGAGTTAATAAGCCAAGTAATGGCTGATTAATGCCTCAAAAACAGTCCCAACGGTAGGCTTTCTGCCTTCCGTCACCTTCCCAGAAACTTTGGAGACTAAACTGTAAATATTGAAACTTTAGGGACCAAACTGTACATATGAAAGAATTCTGATCCAAACTGTACATATGAAACTTCAGGGATCAAACTGTACATCTGGCAGAGTTTTCTGGTCCAAAAAGATAATACCCCACAGCCCGTGACCCGAGCCCGGACGGGACGGGACGGGCGGGCGGCGACGGCGCACGTGTGGGCTTAGCCTTGAACCCAAGCACATCTAGGTCTTCCCTCCTTTAAACACATGGGATACCCCTTGGGGATCCAAACCCTTTACCACATTAGAGACTTATATAGAGAGCAATTCTTCATATTCCCACCGATGTGGTAGATTTGTCCCACACCACATTTCCATGCCTCAAACACCTTACTTCGTAGACCAATATCTCTTTCATTTCTCAACGAAATTTGACGATTCTTGGCCCTACGGTCATCTACTCACTTCGTAGATCATGCATGTGCGAAGAGACAAGGTCTCTAACATGCGGAACACTAGTGTTTAATTCATCGAAGATGGGTGGACGCATCTTCCCGCCAAAGGCAAATTTCCAACAAAATTTGCAACATAATCTTTATGTACTTAATACACAAACCAAACAACCCTTTAGTACATACGAGGCAAAATACAAAGCATAATTATCCAATTAACATTTCATATTAGATCCATTAAAATTGTCACACCCGATGTTTAAAAATTGATCACTTTGAACAATCCTTATTTAACTTGTTATGCTTATTTTCGTTCACCAAAAGAAATATTGTTTTAGCAATTTTTTTGAAAATAAGTTTAAATTAATTTGATCTATATAACTGATCAGAGCTTTTTCTATACTTTAATTGAACGACTATCTCTTAGTTCGGATTGTTACGTTTGTCTACTTTTGGATTAGTTAGGCAACAAATCTTTTTGTGAAAGCACACCTTATTATTCTCATCCAACATTTATTTAATTATGATAATCATTCTTTTCTTGGAATATTCATATTCGAAGCTCTTTCTTATACTTTGGTTATCGCATTATTTTATTGTTGTTGCTGCTATGTGACCTGGAGTAACTGGTAAAGTTGTTGTCATGTGACCTGGAGGTCATGTGTTCAAGTCGTGAAAATAACATCTTGTAGAAATGTGAGGTAAGACTGCGTACAATAGACCCTTATGGTCCGGTCCTTCCCCGGACCCCGTACATAGCGAGAGCTTAGTGCACCAGACTGTCTTTTTTTTTTTATTTCGTTGTTGTTATTGTTATTTTTTGTGAATGTTATGTAATATTTTCTATATCAAATTATTTCATTGTTGTTACTGCTTTCATTTCCGTATTTTCTTTCTTAAATTGCTTTGAAATGCTTTACTTGAGCCGATTGTCTATCGGAAACAACATCCCTATCCCGTAATAAGGATAAAGTTTGTGTACATTTTACTCTCCCCAAATCTCATATGTGAGATTGCACTGAATATGTTGTTGTTATTGTTGTCGTCTTCATAATTCCAAACTCGGTGAATAATATGATTGTCCAATTTTACCTTTCAAAACATTAAAACTCTGTTTAGCCATTTTTTGCTTTGTTTCGAAATTGCGGTTGGTTATATAATTGGACTGATTTTTTGAAGAAAAAATATTTTAAAGATGAATTTAAATTAGATGCATGTCCAAACATAACTTATGACCCATTTGGCCATAAAATTATTCACTTTATTTGGATTAGTTTTCACTTTATTTGGAAATTCGTATTTGGCTACGAAAATTTCAAATCCAACTTGAAGTTGTATTGTAAATTTGGAGATAAATTATTTTCCAACTCACTTTTTACTTTTGAAGTTGTATTCCAATTACATTCAAGCCTGGACATATTTCAAATAACTTTGTAACAAATATAACCAAACACAACTCTATCTCAAACTCAAAGATGCAAGTTGTGGAAATGAGGATGTTGAGATGGATGTGTGGGCATACTAGGAGAGATAAATTAGGAATGAGGATATCCGCGATAAAGTGAGATTAGCCTCTGTGGTGTACAAGATAAGGGAAATGAGACTAAGATGGTTTTTGGCAGGGTGTGGATATCGCAAATTAAGGTAGAATATTAGTAAAAAGTTGAGTGTCTAGTTTTTGGCAGGGTTGGTGATAGCCTGGTGCACCGCGTTTGTCGTAATATTAGTCGTATGCATGTAGTTTCTTGCTTTTGGTGTACGTTACCTTCTGTTGTAGTGTGTTTTGGTTAGCTTACTATCTCGCTGTTGTTACTGTTCTATTATCTGAATGCTTTGTTTTATTTTCCTTATTAGTTGCCATAATTTCTTCACTACATATTTTTATTTTCATAGATATTTTAATTTGCGTTACTTGACCCACATGTCTTTTGAAAATAACCTCTCTACCTCAACGAGTTAGGGATAAAGTCTAATACACTCTAGTCTCTTCAGACTGACTTTGTGAGATTATACTGAATATATTATTGTTGTTGTTATTGTATAACTCTATCTCCAACACCAATATTGCAAATAAAATAAAAAATATTTGAAATCTATGGCCTAACGCCTACTTAAACTTCCAAATATTATTTCTAACTTTTTATCATACTACTACTTTTAAAAAAAAAACATTACTAGTACATTTTCTATATTCAAATGCCAACTAAATTTGAATATTGTGCCACCTTTTATAGTTGAAATCTCAATATCTTAACACGCTTAGAATCCACGTCTCTTCTTCTCCACTTCCCACCAAATATATATATATATATATATATATATATATATATATATAAATATATATATATATATATATATATATATATATTTCAAACCTTCAATTCCCACATTACTACCAAAAACGATGTCGTTTGTAGAAGACGAAGAAGAATCATTCTCACACACGCTCTTAGTAGTGCGTGAAGTAAACGTATTCAAAATCCCTCCACGCTCAACTAGCTGTGGTTACAAATGCGGCGAGTGGCTTCAAACCGATAAGATCTGGTCGGGTCGGGTCCGGGTCGTGTCATGCAAAGAGCGTTGCGAGATCCGATTAGAGGATCCGAATTCCGGCGAGTTATTCGCAGCTTGTTACGTGGCGCCGGGGCAGAGAGAGAGCTCGGTTGAACCGGTGCTCGATTCGTCGAGGTAATATTTTATTCATAAATCATAATCTATGAATATGAAAAACTGATGTGACATATAAATTTTGAAGGTGTGTTAACTGAAAAAGTAGATATAAGTTGAGGTGTCTACTTGTGTACCCCAAAGTTGGAGCACATACTTGCCAGCGGAGGCCAGTTTGAGGGCTTTTTTTTTTTTTTTATGTATTATGCCTTTTGACTTCCTATAATTTTGAATTATTTTTCCCAACAGGTACTTTGTGTTGAAGATCGAAGATGGGAGAGGGAAACATGCGTTTATAGGGTTAGGGTTTAGTGAGAGGAACGAAGCGTTTGATTTCAATGTGGCGTTGTCGGATCATGAGAAGTATGTGAAGAGAGATGTTGAGAAGGATGATGGCAATGGTGAGGCGAGTAGTGACGGTCACATTGATATTGATCCTGCTGTTAATCATCGATTAAAGGTATTGCATTTTGCTTAACATGAATTAAATGTTCTAATTATTGTGCTTAATGACTCCTGGAATTTAGTCAGTATGAGGAATAGCATTGCAGATTTTTAGTTAATGCAAATATACAATTTTTTAATATATAGTTTGAATTAGAAGCACAAGAATGTTAAGTTCATAGATCAATCCTTGATAATGACTTTGTGATGATAATCATATTGATATTCATCCTGCTGTTAATCATCGACTTGCATTTTGCTTCACAATGTAGTTTATTGTGATTAATGATGATCCAGGAGTTTAAGTCAGTAGATGAGGAGTAGCATTGCAGATATTATCTTTTTGTATAGTTAATGCAAATATATAGCTCAATTAAAAACACTCGAATGTTGAGCTCGTAGATCAGTCCTTGGTAATGACTTTGTGATGATAATCACATTAATCATCGACTTAAGGTATTTGATTTTGCTTAACAATGTAGTTATTGTGCTTAATGACGATCCAGGAGTTTAAGTTTCTAGATGAGGAGTAGCATTGCAGATATTATCTTTTTGGTTAGTTAATGCAAAAATATACTCAATTTTTAATATATAATTCAAATTAGAGCACACGAATGTTGAGCTCGTAGATCAGTCCTTGATAATGGCTTTGTGATGATAATTGGTTAGTGATGATAATCATATTGATATTCATCTTCCTGTTAATCATCGCCTAGAGGTATTGCATTTTGCTTAACAATGTAGTTATTGTGCTTAATGACGATCCAGGAGTTTAAGTCAGTTGATGATGAGTAGCATTGCAGATATTATCTTTTTGGATAGTTAATGCAAATATATAACTTTTTAATATATAGTTCGAATTAGAAGCACGCTGAGTCAAGCTCATAGATCCATCCTTGATAATGATTTTTGTGTTTCTCTTGCAGTTCACTGAGTAGTGTTAGAACCTTAGTGTGCATTTGGCTACAGGACCTCTGTAAAGCAATAAATCACAATAAATTTTACTAGCTCAGTTTGACAGGATCGATTGCAGCTTGACTTGACTAAATTTGTGATTAAATATATGCAGCTTAATTTGAAGTTGAACGAATATATGATTCTGAGTAAATGGTCTTCGAAACTAAAAAGAGGATATGAACCTTGTAGGTGCAGAAAAAACCCTCATTTTTTTCCTTTTTAAAACTTGAATAGTCTGGAATAGATACAAAAGATTCATATAGCTAATCCCATCTAATTTGTGATTTATTATGTGGTTGATTGATTGTTTTCTTCTGTATGTTTTTGGGAGGGGATGGTGATGATTAAAATGAACTAGCCCGTCTTTTCAAACACATGCACTTTTTATTTTAAATTGGGTATATGTTTCAATTTTGTACTTGTGAATTACTTCACAAGAGATTAAGTACAGTTTAGAGTTTGGGAGCATCATATTACTCGGATGAGCTCAGGAGCATTAAAGTACTCGGATTTATCGGATCTTTAACTAATCTCATTCAGCCACCTGAAAACCGAGTGCTTTGTTGTAACCTAAATTTGTTCCAGTGAGTTGGTTTTCTTTGTATGCAATTTATTCCTCCAGTTTTTGTATCATCTTGCTTATTGTGCCTTGTACATATCATGGTTTCTCTTCCATTATAAGTGATTTCTAGGTAGTGATTGTTTCACTCTATTCTTCCTGAGTTGTAGTGACGTCCTCTAATGCAGTCAGTTACTCAGTTATTCATCTAAATGAGTAACTTTTGGGTAGTTTGGTTCCTAGGAAGGTGAAACCATCAGGATAAATGTGAAGAACAAATCATCTAGTGGAACGGGCATGCTTTCTGCTGCTGTTCAATCGAAGACCATTGCTGCCATTGCGCCACCCCCTAGCGGAGCTAACAAGATCAGGTCTCCTCTTCCACCCCCGCCGAATGATCCAGCTATATCTCGGAAGACTTCTACCACTGTCAGTATTGCACTCAAGGCGCCAAATGGAAGTTCAAGGCAATCTAGTGATCCGTTTTCCAATCTCTCTCAACTTGAGGTATTGTCAGTTTCTTGCCATTTATAACACTTCCTAGTAATGTAGCTCTTTGCATATTGCTAAACCGTAAGTGAGCTCCAGAAACCCTTTGTTAATGGGGTCAGTCGACGAATAATTGCTCATATTTTTCTTGATCAACTAAATCATGCGGCAGACTTTTGGGATTGTTCGTCTACCTTTTTTTTAGATAACTGTGTGTCCAGGCGAGTTTGGGCGTACCTCCACTATTCCACCTACTAGGCTAATACCCGCTACCAACACAAGTATCGGGTAACTCTACCTACCAAAGCTTAGGCATATAGAAAGAAATTACCTAGTGTTTTTGTCTACTTCGTGTTTTTATTTCTATCTACACTAGTAAACAACCCTTTTTAAATCTTAGCTTATGGAAGGCTTGAGATAAAAAATGGTTACACAGTACTAGTCTTTAAGAGAAGGTGTTGAACTGTAGACATAATCAAGTTGATATATTCAAAGAAGAAAACCAGTGCATCTTAGCTGATGATTAGGTTACATAGGTTTGATAATTGTAGCTTTGTCATGTGTTATCAGTCATGTTTAATTTATCCTGAACTTTGGTGATTTATGTGTTACTGCATCACGAGCAATTCTTTCTTCTCAAAGTGAGCAACACTTTAATAGTAACATTTCCTTATTGCTGTCCACAGAGGAGCCTTCCTTCAGCCACTGGATCTGGTTCGAGTAAGACCACAGCAGCTGGATGGGCAGCATTTTGATATATTAAGCGTGTGTTAAATATGGCTGAGATATATGCTTGTTGTTGTACTAGGATAGAAGACTATATCACCAAATTAAAAGGGCAGCCTTGTTCACTAAGCTCCCGCTATGTGCGGGGTTCACAGAAGGGCCGGATCACATTTGGTATACCCTGCATTTCTTCATGTGATTGTTTCCACGATTTGAACCCGTGATCTACCTGGTCATCTGCGGTTGTGCCTAGGCTCCCTAAATTAAAAGAATGAGAGAAAATGTTTATGTTACTGTTTCCCCCTTTCTACTGTACTTGCTTGGTCATGTCTGAATTCTACTTCTGCTCTACATCTAATAAAATATACATTTATTTTACAAAAATGGTGGAAGTATCTGGTTGAAGTATGCTGTCATTGTTTTTTAATAATCGTGGTTCGTGCCAGCTTGAGTGGACATCGACTTATTCTATGGGTTACCAACAACTCTGTCTACCAAGGCTCGGAGGAATGTGAAGAAATCAATTAGTGTTTTGCTTTTGCTGGGATTTAAACCCGAGTCCTTATGATTTTCCAACCGCAGTATATTGTCATATTTTGGCAACAATGTGCTCAAGTTTGTTTTCTATCAAAAGCATAGAAATGTTGGATAAAGTTTTGATTTAACGAGATTTTGTACAGCCCTTGTGGTCTTTATTCTGATAGGGGAGTCATGGGTTGGTGTGAAATGGGGAATGAATCACATTGGTTATTAATGGGTACAATGAACCTCATGATTCCTTGAAGGTCAAGTTGCCATGTGAGATGTTTAGTGTTTTTGAAAATTAAAAAGATAGATTGATATGAGGCAAATCAATGTCTGAAGATTGGAAAGTTCGGAGCAAAACTCCCGTTGTGTGACTTGTGCTTATCTTAGGCACTCGTTAGATCAATATGAATAAAAATGGGCAAAGGGTTTCATCACATTGCCTCTGCACGTGAGGGAATTACATTAAATTGATATGATGAATGTAAGATATTTGTCTTTGACATACACATTTATGACTTAATCATGATTAAGCGATATGTATTCTTATTTGGCATTTTGATTTTTAATTGCTAAAATACCTTGTTAATGATTTTCTATGATGATTATATAAAAAATTCTCGAACAATATGATATCTCGTCAAGTAAATCCTTGACCCTTTCCTCTTTTACTAAGGCTACATTCAAGACTAACACCTAAGTATATAGTAGTGATTAATCTGAAAGTTAATCCTACTCTAACAACTTTACTTTTAAAGCATAATTTAGATCTTTTGGGGTGACAAATTATTGATTTTCGTTTCTAGCATTGGATTTTCATATTTCTAGCTGTTATATTTGACTATAGACAGTAGGGTTTTGTTGGGTTCAAAACAGATAAGCAAAGCAAGTGGAAGTTTAAAAATTATTTACTTACCCCAACAATTTCTTCTGGTATGTTTATATGACAATCAAAACCTGAAGTGTAAAACTTAAACAACAACACTTAAAGGTTATACAATCTGGAATCTTTACTACGGGCAAACACGCGAATGTCCCATTCGATTGCAAGCACCTTGCTATAATGTATTCCTCTGTCAAGAAAGCTAGAAAATCTTGGCAGAGGTTTGCTATAATGTATTCCTTTATCTCATCTATATTAGTCGACAACTAGACCATATTCTGAATATGTCTCTTACATTGGCCAATGACTTGGTCGACCTAATATCATTGAGAAGTTAAGTGCTCTCTCGAATATCCAATCGAGGAATGAATCCTATTCTTGGCTCAACTACCACCTTAGTTTACATCATAATGCACCAAACACAAGCCGTATCTTATTCTATAAGGAGTTTAAGCTTAGGACAGAGTCAAAGTACATTACTCTTTAAACAAGGTGCATATTGACCTCAAGTCAAAAGACATTTATCTCTCACATGCTGATAACACTCTAGATATGTATCAGCAGGGCATACCAATACTTTCCAAAAGTATCCATGTGTCCATCACTAGTAACTATTACTGGTAGCAGGTGAGACATACTACATCCTCCAAGAATGTAATGTAGACCACATGTCGACTTATAACATATCATCGATATCCCATTCTCGATGATCATTAATCGAGACTATTTTGAGAGTTACGTTCTATCATTAATATCTCACTCTATTAATGACAACGTAAGCTCAAGGGATGCACATATATAAATAATTACAAACAATCAAACAATAATTCAATAATTGAAAATGCCATAAATATTAATCTTATTAATAATACGAATGTGTTCAAGTACATTTATTCCTAATAATGATTGTCTCTAGACATACGTACTTTCATAGACAACTAAACATCGTGCAAGGAAGACAACATAGCTTGAATAACATACGTAATTGTTTAAGGTTCTAATTAAAGGCAAAAGGATAAAATATTTCTTCTCAGCTAACACAAAATTAGTTGCTCTCATGTATTCGACCGTCTAATTTTTATTTACAAAAGTAGTTGATATGCGCACTCACATCTTATGTTTGTTTTTTTTATGTTACAATAATGAATTTAATGATTAAAATTTATAAGTAAGTATTAATATCATTAAAATATTTATTGAAGGATTACTTCTATCCATTTATTGCAATCACCATCACACAGGACAGGACCGACCTTCTCTTTTCTTTGTAATTGGACTTGCCCGAAAGAAAGGAAGCTTGGCGTGAGAACCCTCTAGATTAGGGAGTTGGTTTAGTGAGGGCGACCGCGAAAGTCACCCTTCTATCCATTTATTGCAATCACCATCACACACCATTGTTAATTACTGTTATCGCGTACACTATTATCAATTTACTGTTGTCGTCATCTATCGTTATCAACTACCAACATTCTAAGCCACAATCATTGTTGATGTCAATCACTACAATAAACCGACATGCCTTCATTATCATGAACCATCATTTACAATTATTACTATCTACCGCTATTACCATCAAAATAATCTATCATTATCAACAATCACCATTATATATTACTATCATATATCATAACTATTAGTAACTACCACCATCTACCACCATCAACCATACTGTCAGTCAACATCACCATTAGTTATTACCCACAACACCATCAATAGCCAATACAAACCCCAAACGACATCTACCAACATGACAGTTAACCATCATTATCACCGACCGTCATAGAATTTTTTTAAAAACATTTTATTAATATAGTGTTACATTAATTTTGTATTTTATTAAATATTATCCCGTCTCAATTTATATGACACTTTTTTTAATCAGTCCAAAAAAGAATGACACATTTCTATATTTAGTAACAGTTCAACTTTAAATTTATCTTTATACCCTTAATGAAATAATTTATAGCCACACAAATTTCTATGAATTATTTTTTACCACAAATTTCAAAAAACTTCATTTATTTCTTAAATTTTGTGTTAAGTAAAAAACCTTCATATAAAATGGGACGAAAAAAGTATTATATTTATAGTTTTTTTAAAAGACAAGTTTTGTACATTCATATATTGATTTTTTTATAATATACTTAGATGTGTATTTAATTCAGATATTTAAATCTTAATAAAAACAAATAAGACCTTAGTCTAATATAAGCAAATCTAAAGGGACATGTCTGAAATTCCCAAACCAATAAGTCGGTGAACGGAGGAAGCTGATCCAATAGCTTTCCAAAATCACTTATAAGTTATAACCACCGAAACTACCGGTTATTAACTGTCTCTTCTTTCCCATTTTAACTTTACTTCAAAAAAAAAAAGAGAAAAAATATTGCTCTGTACATAATAATACATATTTTGTATACTTCCATACATCTCTTTCCTTATATTTGTCCATATTCATATATACAAAACTTGCAGCCCTTTTTAATTATGCATTTATAAATATCCAGATACGTTCTGCGTACATACTACCCTGCTCAGGTCACACCTTGTGAGATTACAGTGGGTATGTTGTTGTTTGTTTGTTTGTTTGTTTGTTATTCTTTTGCATTTATGTTGTTTAATTTTCTTATGGTTTTATTAATTAATCATGTGGGCAAATTTGTTACTATAATTTATGTTAATATGGGTATGGGTTTTTTGTTTGGATTCTTCAAAATAGTGTTAAAAGTTAGCCAAATTTGCATATATTCATAATTTCAAGAATGAATGTGAGTTTGCTAGATTATTCATTTTTCTTGGTAGGTTTTGTTTTAATTTGAAATAATGTTTTGATCTTTGAAATAAAGTTTGGTCTTTGATGAAAATCACCTCAGTGCTAATGATTGGATTCAGAGGCGGGGTCTGGATTTTTAGTTTATGGGTTATGAACCATAATCCGTTTTGGTTTATTTTTCATATTCTTTTGTAATATGGAGATTGGAAATACGAATTCTTCATTTGTGTATGAAACGAGTATGATGTGGGTGTGGGTATTTTGTTTGGATTCTTGAAAATGGAGTAAAAGTTAGCCAAGTTTGCATGTTATTCATAATTTGAATGTGAGTTTGCAAGATTATTCATTTTCCTTGGTGGGTTTGTTTTAATTTGAAATAAAGTTTTGATCTTTGATGAAAATCACCTCAGTACTGATGATTGGATTGGATCTTTCATATTCTTTTGCATTTATGTTCTTTAACTTTCTTATGCTTTTATAAATCATATGGGCAAGTTTGTTATAATTTATGTTAATATGGGTGTGGTATTTTGTTTGGGTTCTTGAATATAATGTTAAAAGTTAGCTAAATTTGCATGTATTCATAATTTCAAGAATGAATGTGAGTTTGCTAGATTGTTCATTTTCCTTGGTGAGTTTGTTGTAATTTGAAATAAAGTTTTGATCTTTGATGAAATTCACCTCAGTACTGATGATTGGATTGGATTGGATCTTTCATATTCTTTTGCATTCATGTTCTTTAATTTTCTTATGGTTTATTAATTATGTGGGCGAGTTTGTTATAATTTATGTTAATATGGGTGTGGGTATTTTGTTTGGATTCTTGGAAATAGTGTTAAAAGTTAACCAAATTTGCATGTATTCAGAATATCAAGATCCTCAACAATGAATGTGAGTTGGCAAGATTATTCATTTTCCTTCCTGAGTTTGTTTTGATTTGAAAGAAAGTTTTGATCTTTAATGAAAATCACCTCAATATTGATGATTGGATTCAGAGGCGGAGTCTTGATTTTTAGTTTATGGGGTCTGAACCACAATGTTCTTATGCAGAGGGTCTATCGGAAACAACCTCTCTACCTCCCAAGGTAGAGGTAAGGTCTGCGTATACTCTAGCCTCCCCAGACCCCACTTTGTGGGATTTCACTGGGTATGTTGTTGTTGTTGTTGTTGGTTCTGAACCACAATCCGTTTTGGTTCTTTTTTCATATTCTTTTGTAATATGGAGATTGGATATATGAATTCTTGAAAATAGTGTTAAAATAGCCAAATTTGCATGTATTCATAATTTAAATTTTCATGAGATCTCAGCAATGAATGTGAGTTTGCAAGATTGTTCATTTTCCTTCATTGGTTTGTTTTGATTTGAAAGAAAGTTTTGATCTTTGATGAAAATCACCTCATTCCTGATGATTGGATTGGATCTTCTGCTTTTATAATCATATTTTGAGTATCATTATGAGTGGAATAGTCTGTAACTCTCTCATTATATGTTTTGTGAAGGTTCTATTTTGGGAATATCTTGATTTTGGTATGTTTCGCATTTAACTAGTGATAAAATAAGATGGCTTTGCATTTACTCATAATTTGAATATGAGTTTGCAAGATTGTTCATTTCCTTGACGCGGTTGTTTTTATTTGAAAGAAAGTTTTGATCTTTGATGAGAATCACCTCAATAGTGATGATTGGATTGGATCCGCTACTTTTAAATAATCATATTTTAGGTGTCTTTATGAATGGAATAGTTTGTTACTCTCTCATTATATGTTTTGTTAAGGTTCTATTTTGGGGAATATCTTGATTTTGGTGAAAACCAAACAAAAGTTGGATTTCACTAATGATAAAAGCATGCGACTTTTGCATTTTCTGCATTGAATTGATTCTTATATGTGTTTTTGGTAATTATGATGGTTCGAAATGCAATCTTGATTTCGGTGGAAAACCAAACAAAAGTTGGATTTAACTACTGTTATTGTCAAAAGTAGATGGCTTTGGTATGTTTCTGAATTGAATTGATTCCTACATATGTTTTTGGTATTTATGATGGTCCAAAATGAATTCTTGATTTCGGTGAAAAAACAAACAAAAGTGCGATTTAGCTACAGTTTATTGTCAAAAACAGATAACTTTGGTATGTTCTGCATTTAATTGATGCCTTTATGCATTTGCTTAAGTGTTTGTTCAACAATTTGCTAATAGGTTTTTCAATTTTGGGGTATGAGCATAAGTCGGAGTACAACGAGTATGTGGTTCGAGGACTCCTTATTCCTTGCTTCATGTGTTGAGGATATGTGAATGGATTCAGGAAAAGGTTGGTTCCAAAAATTGTCATCAATCAAGAAAGATCCAATGGCCGGTGATGGAAAGCCACCGTCAACCAAAGAGGCTTCCAATATAACAAAGCAAAGGGTTGCTGCAGCAAAGCAATACATCGAGAAACATTACAAGGAGCAAATGAAAAATTTGCAGGAGAGAAAGGAACGGTACGATAATAGATTCTAGTTTTGTCTTCTGACTTCCCTTTAGTTACTAGACTTTCTTCTTTATACAACATTGCTTTGTTACTTAGGGTGTGTTTGGTATGAAGGAAAATGTTTTCCTAGAAAATGTTTTCATGTGTAATAAGTGGGTTTCTTGTTTTCTGGTGTTCTGTAAGTAGGCAAAAGATATTGTCCCAAAAGCATTTATATATAATTTAGGAAAATATTATGAGGGATGGGGTGGGGGTAGAGGTGCAGGGGTGGTGGGATGGGGGCTATGGTTAGTGAGGGTGGGAAGGAGGCAACCGGTGTGGAATCTTACTATGAAACTTGTTTTCCCTACTTACATTAGAGAAGTCATTTTCCTCATGTTTAAGGAACTTGATTTTCTATCGAAAATGTTTTCCAAAACATTTGACCACCAAACATGAGAAAATTGGAAAACATTCTGGAAAATATTTTCCTCCATACCAAACACATCCTTAGTCTCATTAGAGACATTTTCCTCCATAGACAGAGAGACACTCAATCGGTATTATATTCTTGACATTTCTTACCTTTCTGGCATCTATAATGCTTTAATTTCTGTTCGTCTCCTTATTCTCTTTTGGCCTGCAGTCGAATTTTACTAGAAACAAAGCTGGCAGATGCCGATGTCTCAGAGGAAGATCAAAATAACCTACTCAAATTTTTAGAAAAGAAGGAAACTGAATACATGCGACTCCAGAGGCATAAAATGGGAGCTGATGATTTTGAGTTATTAACGATGATCGGAAAGGGTGCTTTTGGAGAGGTAATGCTTCTACCAAAAACATCTAAAGTTCCTGTTCACACATCTGTCCTTGTATAATATTTATTCTGTTACTAGTGCAATTTTCTATTCTCCAGATCCTCCCCTTTTTGCCTTTACTCTATATTTTGAAGTTAAAAATTCTTACGTAAATAGTAAAATTTACAGCTCCCTATTTCCCCCTGCCATGAGAAAATATAGATGATGAATTGAATGTTATTGCTCCTCGTAGGGAGTCGTGTTAATATTTTAGGGTATCAGCATAAATAACTTTTTACTCCCTCTGTTTCAATTTGTTTGTCTTACTTACCTTTTTTGTTTGTTTAAAAAAGAATGTCACTTTCTATATTCAGTAACTCCTTACATCCAACATTCTACATGGCATATTTAAGACCACATGATTCAAAAGTCTTCTTTATTTTCCTAAACTTTCTTCTGAGTCAAACCAACAACAACAATATACCTAGTGAAATCCCACAACGTGGGTCTGGGGAGGGTAGAGTGTACGCAAACCTTACCTCTACCTTGGTAGGTAGAGCGGTTGTTTCAGAAAGACCCTCGGCTCAAGACAAAGCATAAGCACAAGCACAAGCAAAGCAAGAGAAACGGTCAGACCCAGACAAGAAATTTAAAGTAGTATGAAAATGCTGGTAACAAAAGCGAATAAGCCATGATAGCGCATTATGAAAAAAGAAGCAGTAACTAACACAAATAAATAAGATAAACAAAGTACACTAAAGATCACATAGCAACAGAAATCAAACGACAGGGAACTATAAAACAATACTACGCCTACTAGTATGATAGGCTAAGCAAGCCTACAATAATAACACTACAACTACCAGTTTGTAAGCGTAAGTAGGACTACGCTCAACTACCTACTACCCTAATCCGTGTCCTCCACAACCCCCTATCTAAGGTCATGTCCTTAGTAAGTTGGACCTGCGCCATATCCCGTCTAATCACCTCTCCCCAATACTTCTTCGGCCTACCTCTACCCCTCCTGAACCCGTCCATAGTCAACCTCTCACACCTCCGCACTGGGACATTTGTGTCTCTCCTCTGCACATTCCCGAACCATCTCAACCTCACTTCCCGCATCTTATCCGAGTCAAATCAAGACAAAATAATTGATACAGAGGGAGTATATTTATGAGCTATGTCAATGTAATCTATATTTGTGGATATGTAGTAATTTCCCACATTTATCTCTATCCCTCTAGGTATATTTGTGGTTTGTGGTGTTAATAGTCATAGGTTAACTATGCTGTTAATGTCATGCTTTTGATGGTACTTAAAGCTAGCTCTTTGTTGAATAAAAGCCAATTTGCATGATTGGTTTATCCGTTATTACAGGTCAGAATTTGTAGGGAAAAAACAACTGGTCAGGTATATGCAATGAAGAAGCTTAAGAAATCAGAAATGCTTCGTAGAGGACAGGTACAATATGATTATGCTCATCAAATGCTACAATGGTTACCACTATATTTAGTACTTACCGGTTCTTATCTTTTCATATTAGGTTGAGCATGTGAAAGCTGAAAGGAATCTTCTCGCTGAGGTGGACAGTGATTGCATCGTAAAACTGTATTATTCTTTCCAAGATGACGACTATTTGTATCTCGTTATGGAGTATCTACCCGGCGGGGATATGATGACACTACTCATGAGGAAGGATATATTAACCGAAGACGAAGCAAGATTTTATGCAGCGGAGACTGTTTTGGCAATTGAATCTATCCATAAACATAACTATATACACAGGTGGTGACTTGATTTGATACCTGATGTAGTTTCTTAGAGAAAATGACAAAAATGGTCCCTTATTTTGAGGGTAGGTTCAAAGAAAATGACAAATACTAAAAGTGTTAACTTTTGACGAACTTAAAGGGCCAAAACTGTTCAGTGTATACTTAAGGGACAATTTTGAACCTACCTTATGCTTTGTGTTTGCATTTTTTCCGAGCTTCTTTGAAACACTCTAACTTTGCTCAGCCACCTTTTATTTGTTACAGAGACATTAAGCCTGATAACCTGCTACTCGATAGATATGGTCATTTAAAACTATCAGATTTTGGACTATGTAAGCCTTTAGACTGCAGTACCCTCGAAGAGAAGGATTTCTCAGTTGGGGATAACACCAATGGAGGTTCCAAGAGTGAGAGCCTTCCGGCTCCCAAACGTACTCAGCAAGAGCAGCTAGAACACTGGCAGAAAAATAGGAGGATGCTTGTAAGTTTCTCCCCATGTGGGTACTCTCTTTCTTTGTACTTCCTTTTCCATTTCTCGTATTTTTGGAGGAGACTACTTCACGTCTTATTGGAGTATGTCATTCTCTGGTTGTTAAAGAAGATGAAACAATTGTTATTTGTTAGTCTGTTAACTTGCTGACTTCCGTAGCAGCTTTTTTTATGTGGTTTTGTTTAGATTTTGAGTGTTCAGTGAAGCTGTTCTCTTCATATATTTAATTCTCATTGTTTGCATAATCCAGGCCTATTCTACAGTGGGTACACCAGACTATATTGCTCCTGAGGTCCTGTTGAAGAAAGGTTATAGTATGGAATGTGACTGGTTAGTACACTTGTGTATTTTATAATGAGGACTTTGAATGCACATTCTTGCTTTTGTAATTTTGGGGGAATTGTTGATCTTATATCTTTCAAAATAGTAGCTCCGGTTGTAAGACTTCAACTGATTCTTTTACTGTTCTGCCCAAATCCCCTCTCCTCCCTCTCGTCTTTATTTTGCTATATTCTTTATGTCTTTTTCACTGTTTTGATTTACACTCTGTACGTCTCTCCTTTCCGCATCCATTTGCTTTAAAATTGGTTTTATTCTGTAGGTGGTCGCTCGGTGCTATTATGTATGAAATGCTCATTGGTTATCCACCTTTCTATTCTGATGAACCCATGTCGACATGCAGGAAGGTGATCAATTATGACTACCTGTATATGTTCCTTCTTTGCTTTTTGGCTTTCTCGTTGCCCTTGTACTGTCTTTCTTTTTCTTCAGTTTACTGCAATTAAAAAGGGCAGCCCGGTGCACTAAGCTCCCGCTATGCGCGGGGTCCGGGGAAGGGCTTCAGTTTACTGCAATTGATGATCAATTATGATTATTTGTACATGTTTTTCCTTTTTCCCCTTTTGGCTCTCTAGATGTCCTAAGAGATTCCGTTGATGTTGGGAATAAACCCGCCACAGAAATAATAATTACGGTATTAACAGCGGAATAATAAAGTAGCACCGAGATACGGTTAATCAACAAGAATAAAAAAGAGCGATAATGACACCAAGATTTTTACGTGGAAACCTAAAAGGGAAAAAACCACAGGCAGAGAGGAGCAACTGATATCACTATAGCAAGGATTTTACACTTTGTAGGTCTGAGTAAAATACTCCAAAGACCACTACACACTCAAAAGAAATAATCCTCTTTTAAGATTTTCCCACCTCACTACAATATCGTTCACGCACTCTATTTTTCTTCACAGACTATTTCTTGTCTGTGATGCCTCACTCTTTCTTTTCTCTCTTTGTTGGTGTGTTTTGGAATGAAGACTTGCATCTCCTTTTATAGGCTAGCAAACTTGATCTCCAAGCACAAAAAGGAAAAAGGAAAAAGTTAACCAAAATTTGTCTACCACAAATTTTGCTGTCCCCAAGAATGAATGATAGCCAAGCTTATTTAGCACATGGCTTTTGGGGCTGGACCCCATCAGTTGATTCTTCAAATAGTTTCTCCTTTCTCAAAATACTTCACCCCCCATCCCCCCCCCCCCCCCGGGTTATATTTTACATGATGGTGTTTATCTGGCCACAGAGTTGAAGGAAAAAAGAAAAAGATTTCTGCTACATACCTAAGTTCCCTTAGAACTTGTAGTGTTAAACATGCTATGACATTTCGGTGGCTATAAGAACATGTATTAAAGGGAAAAATAGGAAGTTTAAAGTTAACGAGTTTCCAAATTTAGAGATGTCATTTTTTTGTTTGGAACAGAGTAAAAAGGAAAGAGTGTCAGATAAAATGGAATACATGGAAGTTCCAGAGAATTCTATCATCTTAAGAATTTACCGTTGTACATGCAGATAGTAAACTGGAAAAATCATTTAAAGTTTCCTGAAGAAGCAAAGCTATCTCGAGAAGCCAAAAATATTATTAGCAAACTTCTTTGCAATGTCACTGAGAGACTCGGTTCCAACGGCGCAGATGAAATAAAGGTGTAGTATGGTGTGTCCTGTGCTTTTTTCCCGTATAGGGGTTAACTGCAACCGTAACCTCGAGGTTTCTTTTCTTTTCTCTATTTTCTTATCCCGCTCAGGTCCACCCGTGGTTTAAAGGGATAGATTGGGATAAAATCTATCATATGGAAGCTGCTTTTATTCCTGAAGTCAATGATGAGTTGGACACCCAAAACTTTGAAAAGTTTGAAGAGGTATCCTTGTCCGTTGTTCTCTTGAACTTTTAGTTTTAATTGTTTTACTCGTTGAAATCTTTTGGTTGGTGTTGCAGTCTGAATCTCATTCTCAGAGTTCATCAAGATCTGGTCCATGGAGAAAGGTAATCACTCGCATCATCATGTGGCATGTAATTTTACATTTTACTCCCTCCGTCCCAATTTATGTGAAGGAGTTTAATTGGGCACAGAGTTTAAGAATGAATGGAAGACGTTTGAAACTTGTAGTTCAAAATAAGCCATAAATATTTGTGTGGCTATAAAATCATTTCATTGAGGGCAAAATGGGAGGTTTAGAGTTAAATTATTACTAAATATAGAAAGATATCATTCTTTTTGGGACTAAAAAAAAGGAAAGAGTGTCACATAAATTGGGACGGAGGGAGTCACATTTTTTATGATCTTTGGGCATGGACACAATGTGTTGCGTCGCGTGCAATGATGAACATGACATTGTTTGGAGAAAGTATTAGTCACAAGCAATTTTTGGGTTTTCACAGTTTCTTGTTTGACCTTTGTTAATTTCAATCTATCTTATTCTTACCCGTCATTCTGCAGATGCTCTCATCTAAGGACATTAACTTTGTCGGTTACACGTACAAGAATTTCAAAGTCGTGAATGATTATCAAGTGCCTGGAATGGGTACTTTCTCTATCTCTGCTTCTTCGTACGCATGTCCGATTGACCATGCTCCTCTAATAACAGCTGAAAAATATCAAGCTTAATGTCCAATATGTTACGTTTGTTAATTGGAATTGAAATTCTAACTCACATTCAAGCGCAAGAAATCAAGAGGATTGTGAAAATATCAGAGAGCCCTCAAACGTCTCGGACATCATGAGTACTAATGACAATTAGTTGCCTTACAAGTTACATCTCATCTGTCTTCTTTTATTTTTGTTCGCCATTGTATACCTTAATTTCTAGATGTTTTAAGTGTTTCTCTGGTATAGTTACCCTTATAAAGCTTTGATTGATATTTACGGTCAATCATTGACTTCAATGTCTCTTTTTGTTTTAACAGTTGAACTGGAGAAGACGACTAGCAAGCCCAAGAAGCCAACAATTAAATCACTGTTTGGTAATACTTATCTATCCCGTCTGCTTGTTTATGGATACAATTCACTTTATTCTTTTTTGGAGTTCTTTCTCTTCTTGTCCACTAGGTTTTATGCTCTGGAATATTTAACAAAAGTTGTTTGTTGAATGAGTCGTGTGATCCATGTTATAACTGCTGCAGCCCTACTATGTCTTATGGTTGTCGCTTCATGATTCTTCCGAGTTAGATACAGTTAGACCTCTCTATAACAGCGTGTATATTTTTTGGCTGCTATAGCGAGATGCTGTTATACAAAACATATAATATAACATAACATGATAAATTGATTCCAAAGAGAACTTGGCCATTGTTGTTATAGATGATGATTGTTATAGAGAAGTCTGACTGTACCGTAAAAGTTAAACAAAGTAGGTTGCATGCTTGTCTTGGGTCCATGGTACGTAGTATTATTTTGCACTTCTGCAAGAGGTTGTTTCCAAGGTTTGAACTCGTGACCTCCTGATCAACACGGCTAAAAAAACAAGTTTTTAATTCGGAAACTTCAGTTACAGTACCCTTTTCCTCTAAGTAACACCAATTGTGATCTTGTATGTTTGCCTTTCATTCAACAGGGAACGAGTCAGAAACATCAGAAGACAACTCATGATCAACAATAGGAGCTGTTTGAATCTCTTGCCTCAACAACACTGAAGTTTCTGAAAATCAGAACGTAGTTGTGCGAGCTCCTTGAATCTGCTCATTAGTGCGAATGAGTACAAGTTTTGACAGTAAGAGAGTCTATAAGATCTGTATAACTGTTTACTGGAAAGATTTTGAGAGAAATAGGCTGTCTACTCTGGACAAGTCCTCTTTACCTTTTTTCAACCATTGATTAATTAACATTTTTGTTACAAATATAGATGTAATATTCAACGTCTTTAATATTGTAACTAAATATTCTTTTGCAATTAGTGTCATAATCAGAATGTAACATACACTACTAGAAAGAAAGTTTTTTTCCCACCGACATTCAGTGGAAAATTTGTGCTGTGAAACATGATTTTTCCACCTAATTCCCAGGGGAAACACATGGTGGGAAATAGGTTTCAAGACCTTAACAACTTTGGTACAATAGCATCCTATACAACAAGAGTATAGATACTATTTTGAAAAAAAATAGTAACTAAGCATACTTATTTGATACTTGTATTGTGAGATTCACCATGAATTGACTAGTTTTGCGCTCGTTTCAGCGTACTGCAACCCTTCACTTATTCGGGCATGAAACCAATAGTGTGAGCAAGTTCACATTGATGGAGTTGAGGTCCTATTTGTTTTTTCAAGATAGGATATCTTTTAGATCCTATCGTGAAACAAAAGTATCATCGTATCCCTTTCAAATATGCCAATATTCCTAACTAATGCTGGGATGTCTCTAAACGTTTGATGTTAACTACATTTAGCTTACGTACGTTGCACATGCCAATAAATTTAAAATATCTATATAAAAAATAAATTATGTAAAATAGCGATAAACGTTAAAATAACCAGGTTTCTTTGTCGGAATGCAGTGCTCCGAACAACTTGTACAAAATTATAATAAGTCAATTTCAAATTGATAATTATACATGAGACATTGTAAAGAAAAGTTACAAGTGATAACTTTTCAATTAGCAATTGTCTATCATGAATACACGATACTTCAAGAACAATAGTTATAAAATATAGGAAAAAATAATCTTGGATTAAGTGAGTTAAATGGCTAGACAATTTCTTTGCCGGAATGCAATGCTCCAAACAACTTGTACAAAAATTGTAAATAAGTCAATTTCAAATTGATAATTATATATGGGACATTGTAAAATTCTAATCCTAAAATTTATTAATTATAGAAACCTTAACGTAATCACGGCATTCTAAAACTAAAGTAGTAAGAATTAATTACTAAAAACCTTAATGGAATTTTTTTCCTTTTAGCCTACGGCATTCTAAAACTAAAGTAGTAATTATTAATTACTGAAAACCTTAACGTATATTTTTCCTTTTAGCCTATGCCATTCTAAAACTAAAGTAGTAAGTATTAATTACTGAAACCTTAACCTATTTTTTTTTTCCTTTTAGCCTACGGCAGTTCTGGACTTCTGGTAAAAGAGTCCTAAACTTAAAAGTGAATTCTAAGGAATTAAATACCAAATCTTATAATAAAGAATTTTTGTATAAGGTAAACTATACATAATTCAAATAAGAACAGATTTAATAATCAAAATTTAAGTTGATTTTAAAATTTTAAACATAAAAAAATAGTAAGCAACAATTATGTCTATTATAGAAATTTTTTAATGAAAGGAAAAAAGTTCAACCAACATTTCTAAGACCCTTCATATTTTTTTTTGTAATCAACTTTACATTTTATTACCAAAATGGAAGTATTTACAGCTCTGTTAAAAAAAAAAAAAAAGGCTACACTACACTGGATAGGCCTAGTATCAGTGCTCACCTGCAACTAGTCTACCTGACCACTTACTGCATTACATAGGATAAAAGTTCAGCACTTGCATCTTTCTATCTAGCTTTTGAATCAAACTACAAAAGGTAACACGGTGCACTAAGTTCCCGCTATGCGCGAGATTCGCGGTTTTGAATCAAACTACCTCTAGCAAAAATCTCTTGTATTACAGTCTAATTAACACCTCCCTTTGCCTTCTAGTATGCTGAAACACAACTCTATTCCTTTCCTGTCAAACACAATATGTTGTTCCTGCTAATGCCATCCTGTATATAGTGTTTGCAGCATTTTTGCTTCTCTTGTTGTTAATGTAAGAATTATGAAATATTTTCCTCAAATGTTCTCTTCCAAAAGAGTGGGTAATATATCCATATTACAATCATAATTTAGGCTAGACTTAGCCTATTTAATCTACCTACCATATACAATTGATTCTTACTATCAATCACACTAATTACTAAATAATTATAATAAATACAATCATTTAATATAATTATTCTATCACTCACCTGCAGTCGAAGCAGGAGGCAGACGTATGTTGAGACTGTCCCGGAAATTTTCAAATAAAATCAGCGGAACACCTTTAGTGAAGATATCCGCAATCTGATAGCGGGACGGGACATGTAACACACGTACTTGTCCGCGGGAGACCTTTTCACGGACAAAGTGGATATCCAACTCAATATGTTTAGTGCGTTGGTGATTGGCCGGATTCCCAGAGAGGTAGATAACACTAACATTATCATAGTAGACTAATGTGGCCTTCGGAATGGGACAGTGGAGTTCCAGGAGAAGATTCTGAAGCCAACATGATTCAGACACAACATTGACAACACCTCGGTATTCTGCTTCGGCATTGGATCTGGATAAGGTTGCTTGCCGTTTCGAGGACCAAGATACCAAGTTATCACCAAGAAATACACAATAACCAGACGTGGAGCATCTGGTGTCCGGACACCCCCCAGTCGGCATCTGTATAAGCTACAAGTGAGGATGTCGACGATGGATATAGATGGAGGCCATACTCGAGAGTGCCCTGAATGTATCGCACACTGCGTTTAAGTGCATGCATATGATCATCCATTGGATTATGCATGAAAAGGCACACCTGTTGCACAACATAAGAAATATCCGGTCTGGTAAATGTCAAATATTGCAGGCCCCCTGCCAAGCTGCGGTAGAGTGTCAGATCAGAAAATGGTTTGTCGGATGCTGCACTCAATTTGGATTTAGTGTCCACTGGAGTTGCCGAAGGTTTGCAGGTGGACATGCCAGCACGTTCCATAATCTCAGTTGCATACTTCTTTTGAGATAGAAAGTAGTGTAGTGGTCCGAGATCTTTCATTGCAAATTCCGAACCAAGCTGTGACATGATGAACTTTCGAAGAGAGTCTGATGAGGCGGTTAGTATAATATCATCCACATATAAAAGAAGAGATGCAATATTATGACCCTGACGATATATAAACAGAGAATGATCGGAACGACTGTTGGAAAAGCCAATATGAGAGACAATGATTTCTTGAGCAGGCAGACATGATTAGGATATTTAGAGTCTCTGTAACCCAAAGGCTGGTACATGTAAACAGTTTCGTTGAGTTGTCCATGAAGAAAGGCATTTTTGACATCCAACTGATGAAGTGGCCATGCTTTTGACAGAGCCAGAACTGTTCTGACAGTTGCCGGTTTAACCACCGGACTGAACGTCTCACCGCAATCTACACCAATCTGTTGTATTTTCCCATCACCTACAAGACGGGATATGCCGCTCAAAAACACCATCAGATTTTTCTTTGTGACTGAAAATCCACATAGACCAAATTATATTAGCATTAGAGGGACGTGGTACCAAATCCCACGTCCTATTTTTAATAAGAGCATTAAATTCATCATCCATATCCAATTTCCAATTCGGGTCATTAAGGGCTGGCACGGGATTACGAGGTAATGGTGATTTTGAGACTTGGGTGTGTAGGCTATATTTGGTGTTAGGTTTGACAATTCCGTGTTGACTACGGGTGACATGCCGAGGGGCTGGAGATTGGGCCAGAATTGGAGCAGTGGTAGATGGGCCAGAACTGCCAGCAGCAACTGGGCCCAGTGGCGGTAAAACTGGCCCAGTTCGCTGGGCAGTAACAGTCCGAGAATTAGCCACTGTTTTAGAGCCCAAATTATTTGGGTGATTTGGGGCGTTTGAAACAGTGGCAGTGGGGCCCGTGAAATACTGAGTCAAATACGGGGATGGGCTATCATCTAGAAAATCATATGTAGGAGGTCCGGACACATGCAATTTTGTAAATGGAAAGTGGTTTCATCGAAGAGACGTGACGACTCACAATAATTTTATTGGAGGAGATGTCGTAACATTTGTAACCTCGATGATGGGAAGGATAACCCAAAAAAATGCACGGAGTAGACCGGGGTTGTAGTTTGTGGATGGTGGTGGATGGAAAAAGAGGATAACACAAACACCCAAATAGCTGTAAGTAAGAGTAAGAAGGGTCCCGCAAATATAGCAATTTTACCGGGGCTTGATATGACAAATTTTTGTGGGGTAGTATGTTCAATAAATACGTAGCCATTTGTAGTGCCTGAAGCCAAAAGGAGGGGGTAGTGTGGCATGGGCAAGGGATGTTCGAATAATGTTATTGATGGTTTGGATTTTTCGTTCCGCCTTCCCATTTTGTGAGGATGTGTGTGGGCATGAAAAATGGAAATTTAAACCATCCGAATTGCAATAATCTCAAAATTGCCTATTATCAAACTCCTTACCATTATCACATTAAATATTTTTAACATCCCGTTCAAACTGTTTCTAGATGAATGCTCAAACTCAAGAAATGTGGAAAAAATTTGTGATTTTTTTGACAAGGGAAATGTCCACAAAAAATTAGAATAGTCATCTAGCAATAACAAATAATATCTATGGCCCGAAGAGCTCAAAACGGGTGATGTCCAAAGATCACAATGAATGATATCAAATGGCATAAGTGTCCACGAATTAGATGAAACAAAGGGCAATTGATAGACACATATTAGAACTACGTGTTTGAGTACATTTAATAAAATTATTCTGTTTGACAGAGGCTAAAACAGGTGCCCCGGATGACCCAAACTTTCATGCCACAATGAGGGTGCAAAAACAGCAAAAGTGGAAGGTAACTTGGTTTTGTGGTTGGGCGATGTAATTGGATAGAGCTCCCCCTGACTATCACATCTCATGAGAAGCGTCCCCGTCTGAAAATCCTTCACGAAAATCCAAAAGGGTCAAAAACAACAGACACCCAATTATCAGTAGTAAATTTTTTCTGGAATGGCAACTTTCATGAAGGAAATGCCTAGAATGGGCTTCTCATTTGATGCAACTACAGCCGAGTTACTGGTAAAGGCTATAAGCGAGAATCCTTCCGTCCTTGACATGATACCAGAGCTTCACGCGGAAAATAAGAAGTGAATATTTCCTTCACTTGGTTTATTCGGCTACATTATAAGAAGTGAATACTTCTGATATTTTGATTGTTTTCCGACTCTTTTTTATCCTTGAGACCAGATATTACTGCTCTCTTGATGTGATAAATGATTTGAGTTTCCCTTGAGTGTACACATTATAAGTCTAGGAATATCATTTACAGTACTCTTTAGTTATCTTTCATGTATTATCATTTTCTATCTATTTGAGAATCAATAACAACTTCCCGCAATTTAGAAATTTCTGTTGAAACAACCTTTTGTGATAATTTCTAAAGTCATGGTACATCAACCATAGTTGAAACAGACAGCCTCATCCTTGTATTCCTAAACCATATAGTATGAATGTTGTGATTTTGCTGAGGTTGAAATAGAACTGTCAACATTGATATGGTAAACTATAGATGAACGGTCAGCACCATATTTAAAATATTTATGAATATAGTTTTTGAGCTTTTCATGATCATGTCTTGCACGTGTAGCTTCATCATTGTTGTTTGTTAAAGATATTTAGGATCGACCAGCCCTAAGTCTTCAATCCATCATCCCTCTGGTCAATCTTGGTAATTGTTTCTCTCATGAGTCTATCTAGTCACGTTTAAATCCCATCCAAACACCCCTTACTGCTCCTATCTCTTCCCAAATTTCTTTTCTATCTTTTCTGTTGTTTGGTGCATATATACAGTCTTGGTTAGTTGCCACCTTAAATCTGTGTCTGTGCTTTTGAGTGATGGTTTTCAGCACAATTCCTATTTCTCATGTTCTACATGATAATTATCTCTCCTGTGCTGCATACTGCTGTCTCACCTCAATTTATACTTTGCATAATCATAAAAGGGAAGCGTGTGCTATGCTCTGTGCTCATTTGCACTTGTGCTAAGTTCAAGTGATCTCAACTTGAAGTTTAGAGTATTATATTACTGAATTATATGAGAACTTACTGGATGATACCACATAGGCAATTCTGACATTCTTGTTCTTCTATTTTCAGGGATTAATATTGAGATTTCCTCAATCCCCGCGAGTGTTTTGGTACTACCGCCTCCAGATAAAAAGAATGTCTTGGTAGTTCCTATTATGAATGAGGTAGACAGGGCAACACGTTTACAGTCTTGTTCATTGGCTACTGTTCATTTGGCTAGAGATTTTCATCCCATGGAAATACGCCATTGCAACTCTCATTTTTCATCGTTCTTGGAGTTGATGGAAGTCTGTCTAAAGCTTGGTATTTTACAAGTATTTCGTCATTTTTTATCTTGTAGAGTGTTTTTGTAACTAGTATTTCCTTTTTGTAGCTTATTGATCAACCATGAAAATGAATCATCCTATAATTTCATTGTTGGCTACGCCTTCTTCACCTTTTCTTTCATCTTTATTCATTCTTTTTTCCTGTCTTTAATCGTTGTAAATTTACTAGTCCTATGCAGTATGAAGACTTCACTCTTTTCCCATTGTCAAACTTTTAAAATATGTTTTTTCAACAGTAACTCTGTTCTTATGACTTGCTGCATTTATTCTTCAAGAGGTTTATTGATTCAGCTTCGTCGATTGTCTCAATTTTCTTATCCCGTTGAAGGCATATGAACTTTTTCCCTATAGATTTAGTTTACCTCATGATTATCTGCAAAAAGCAGAAATCTTCGAGGATGGGATCACAATGAAACTGTTACCTTACATGGAAAATGAAATGCTGCATTGGATTATAAGTAACTAATTATTCCCTTCATCACTTATGGTTCGGCAATTACTCCATTTCAGTAATTGTGGAGCCATATAGTAATTTTGAGAATGTCAAGTGTTTAGATAATGCTGTGACTCTCTTCCGTCAAATGGTTAGAAGGAAGCCTCTTCCTTCTCTTGATTTAAGACAATTCTAAATATGAAGCATTACTCTGATGTCATTTCTCTTTTACGAGAAATGCAGAAATTGGGTATCCCAATTAATGATTTCATCTTGAATATCCTGATTAACACTTATTGCTGTGCATCGTGCTGATTTCACATTTTCGATGTTACTCATTTATTTGAAGAATGACATTCCGTTTAATGTTGTCACCTTTAACACCCTATTAAGGGGAATCTTTGTTGAAAATAAGGTCAAAGATGCAATTGAATTGTTCAAAAAATTGGTGAGAGAAGATTTGTGAGCCTGAAGAAGTCATGTATGCAACCGTCATGAATGGACTTAGTAAAAGGGGTCATACTGAGAAGACTTTGAGTTTGCTCCGATTAATGGAACAAGGGAATTAAGCCTGACATATTCATCTACGGCATTGCCATAGATGCCCTTTGCAGAAATAGAAACTTAGACGTTGCTATCAACCTTTTGAACAAGATGAAGCAGAAAGGCATTCCTCCTAACATAGTCACATATAATTCAATAATTGATGGTGTGTGTAAGCTTGGTCAGTGGAAAAAAGTTAAGACCTTGTTCTCCGAGATGGTGAACCTTAATATTTATCCAGATGTGCTCACCTTCAACATCATGATAGATGGACTATGCAAAGAAGGAAAAGGCGAAGACGCCGAGGAAGTAATGAAACACATGGTCGGAAAAGGTGTAGAGCCTAATATAATCACCTACGGTGCGACAATGGATGGCTATTGTTTGCGTGGTCAACTGGTAGAGCAAGGAGAGTTTTTTATTTCATGATAGATAAGAACATTGAACCTAACATTATTAGCTATAGCATACTAATAAACGGATACTGTAAGAAAAAGAAATTGGCTGAGGCCATGCAATTGTTTTGTTAACTTTCTCAAAAGGGATTAAAACCTAATATTGTTATCTACACTACTATCTTGCAAGGTCTTCTTGAAATTGGAAGAATTGGCGATGCAGAAAAAAATTATGTCGAGATGCTATCTGCAGGCCCATATCTAATTTGTACACTCACATCACTTTGCTCAAGGGTTATTTAAAGTATGGGCTTGTTGAAGAAGCTATGTCGCTCTTTCATAAGTTGGAAAGAAAGAGAGAAGATAATGGTATTGCAGTTTATAATGTTGTCATTAACGGATTGTGCAAAAATTGTAAAGTCAATGAAGCTCATGCGATTTTTGAGAAGCTTTCTTTCATTGGATTGCTTCCGGATGTGAGAACATACATTGTAATGACAAATGGATTTTTCCTTGAAGGGTTGTTAGCTGAAGCTAAAAATATGCTAAGAAAAATGAAAGACAACAATTGTTTTCCAAACAATGTCACTTACAACGTTATTGTGCAAGGATTTCTCAGGTGCAATAAAATTAGTGACGTGACAACTTTCATGAAGGAAATGGCCGGAAGGGGCTTCTCATTTGATGCAACTACAACTGGGTATTTGGTAAATGTTGTAAAGGAGAATCCCTCAGTCCTTGACATGATACCAGAGATTCACTTGAAAAATAAGAAGTGAACATTTCTTTTGCTTGGTTTATTCGGCTACATTATGGCTGTGATACAATTTCCTTTTTATCCCTGCAATAGAAATGACACCCAATGCAATTTCAGAAGCTGATGGCAATTAGAACATTGCTTGAGCTTTCTAGGCAGCCTATTGAGGAGGTACATCAACTTTCATAATTGAGTTTTCCTACCGGTCTTCTTTTTTCTTAGAAATCAAATGTGATTCACTCTTAATATGAGAAAAAATGGTGACCATACCAATATTCTGAAAAAGGAATAATGATAAGTTTTATATGTACACATTATAAGTCTAGTAATGTTATTCTCAGTTCTATTTAGTTATCTTCAGGAACATCAAATTATTCATGTTTCTGAGTATACCCCCTCAAAGAGAAAAAAATTCTGTTGTATTTTCTTTTGCCGATTTCACCCGAATTAACTACTTGTAGTTGTCTTTTTTCGTAGGTGTCTTTCATCTTTCTAGGTTTTCCTTTTTTAATGGTTTGTGTTTGTTAATTTATCTGCAGGTTGCTGCAGGGGAAGTTGCTGGTACTGGAATGGTTGCACCGAGTTATGTTCAGAAAATTTCTTAAAAGGTTTTAAGAGTTACTATTATCTTCACAACTACATTTGTGACTTACTTTTCTTAAACTCTTTTCTTCCATGCAGGTGTTTCTAGCATCAGACTTTATGTACAACTACATGTCTAGAGATGTTAAAGCAAGCTTTGGTTATGATTACATCCTTTGGCAGGTAACCTTTTGTGGTAAAACTTTCTTCGAAAATATGACTTGATTTCCTTCAGGCTAGTGTTGGTCTTGGGCTCTTGGCACTTTAACTCCCGTGCATTTCCAGCAGCTTTGCAATTTCCTGTTGGCGTTGGAAAACCCTGGCTCTGAGATGGCTGTTGTTTTTTCCTAGTTTCTAACCTGGTGATCTGATCTTGTGAACTGTACTATTTGCTGCAACTGTGTAGAGTCTTTTGAAAAATGAAAGCTCCAAATTTCATGCCTCAATAGAGCCTACATTGCTGTCCAGTGTGCATGGATCCATTAGTTGAGGAGATGTTGACTAAATGTGGTCACATTTTCTGCAAGGGGTGCATAAAAGTATCCATTGCTGCTCAGGGTAAATGTCCTATGTGTAGGAGGAAAATCGCTATGAAAGACATCATAAGAGTATATCTTCATGCCACATGTTAATTCAAAGGTTCGTCTATCATAAACTATTTTCTTACATTTTCTTTCCTGAATAAATAAATTAGGATTTGTTCTTTTGTCTTGTCTTGTAATCTTCTCCTTACACTTGTAAGTGCTAAGGGGTCGTTTGGTTCACATTCTAGTTATGTGAGAATTTATAACATAAGGATGATTTATGCCTTGACTAATAATGAAGGAACTGTTATACGGCGAACAATAATGGATGATTTGTTATGCAATGAATGATATAATAGAAATTACCTGCTTTAAGGACGCATTTGTATTTAAATACTTCAATCTCTGAATTGCTAATACACATGTATAAAATAATATATCGATTCCTGCATAATTTGGTGCATGTATTATTTAATTTCGCTAATGCATTAGTCATGCGAGAATCATCTTTCTTATAAAGTCAGCCAAACATTGCATTAGTTATGCTACCTTTGCAGATAAGCTCATCTCATGCCTTTGACAGGATTTGGCCATCAGTAGTGTAATACACCTCTGAAGAAAGTCCATGAACTTTTGTTTGTGGCATATTGGGTTTTCTCAATACGACCATTCAGCAACCTCCAGCATAGGGCTCCCCTTCCTTTTTGATAATCGAGAGATTCTCGAGCATCAGTGATAAGGGCTCCTTTTCTTTTTTGATAATCAGGAAACCATCGGGCGTCGGTAAGACGCAGTTCAACATTCGATGGATAATGGGCTCGCTCCTCAACCTTTCTCCACGTAATTACCACGCTTTTGTTTGCGGCAGGGTTTGAACTAATGGCAGTAGGTTGATAGAACTAAAAAAAAGAGATAGCACCTTGTGATAGATTAAACTTTGAGAAACTTTAAGAACATGTGTTACTGCCAAATTCTGTTTCATTGAAATGATGGAATAAGCAAAACAATTACCAGAACCAATGAAATACGAACAAGCTTGAACCATTGATCAACTCTTCATGAAACTCTAGTTTGCCCTTCATGAAACTCAGAGTCAGATCTAGGACGAGTTCTGTGGGTTCAACTAAACGCATTGCATTTGGCTCGAACTATGTATACATATGGAAAAAAGAAACTTAAAATGTATACATACGATAAGATCGCCTCATACTAAACCTACTGGCTCTGAATCCTGGATCCACCTCTGAACATGCTAAGTAAGGCATCAGACAGAAGATTGACCATCTTTGCCTTGAGTTACACTTCGCAACCAAATTCATTATCGCCACAAAGAGTTGGATGCTAACAAATGAGGCATTAGCTGCTGCTTCTTCCTTGACTTCATACTCAATTGTTGTTTTAGTGATACATTTTTCTTTATCCTTCTCTATGAATTCAAACTTAACCTTATAAAGTGTAAATCCAAGATCAAGAAGTCTGCCTTCCACCACTTGAGCTATTTTCACCCTCTTCTCATCATCATGAACAACAAATTCTTCTTTGTGAATTATCAAAAGTGGAGTGGCTGGTGGAACTTTAGTTATCTTTACTATTTTGAAGTCAGTACTTTTCTGTTTTCAATATTTTCGTCATAGGTTTTTTACTCTTACATTTCAAAACTCTTCTGAAAATCATTTTTCTTGAGCTATTGGAAATCATCAAAAGGGTCTATTGGAAATAGTCTTTCTACCCCCCTCCCCCCACAAAGGTTTGCGTACACCCCACTCTCCCTAGATCCCACTTATGGGATCACACTTGATATGTTGTTTGTTTATATGCTAGTTAAGTGCTACGGAGTCTTTAATAGACTAATAGTTCATGCGTAGCAAAGTTATAAGGTCATTGATGGTCAGGCTAGGAGGTCCGACTCCTTAGACATATCTATAGGGAGCAGAACAGGTTGACAGACCTACTTGTGAAGGAAGAAGCAAGAAAATAACTTCTTGATCATTTTGTTTATATGTTAGTTCCTCGCGTCTTTGCTATGGAAGCTTTAATAGCAGACATACTAGGAATTACTTTTACTAGACAATTATCGGATAGTCCCACAAGCGGACTGTTCTCTAAGTTGAATGATAATGTCATGACATCTCTTTGACTTCATTATCCAAATATCATAGGGAAAAAAGGGTGTTGACATGGAAAAAACGATGGTATATCATATGTATATACCTGCAGCCTCGTTGAGATGATCTTCATATTTTGTATAGCTACGTCTTTGAAAGCTTACACTGACCAAATTGTAAAGGTCATTTTTTCTACAAGGATGAGTTATTTATCCTTGTTTCACAATGGGTTCGGACAAAAATCCAACCTTCTGCAAACATTCTGTTGTTATACGGACAAGTTGGGGCACACCAATTGAGTCATGGATGGCACTGGGGCGGGACGGTTACGGGTGAGGTGGATTTAGACCTGTGTGGATGCACGACTGCGTGAAATAAAAAGAATTAAGCTCAAAGCGGCCGTGTTGTGAGGTGAGTTGAAAGAAATCCCAGGATGTTTATCATTTTAGTTTCTCATCTGCGGTAGGATTCAAACTCGTGATACATGATGTATAAATTTGGCGCATATCACGAGTTTGAATCCTACTGCAAATGAGAACCTTGTAGAGACTTAACTTGTAGAGGAATGAGCATGTTATCCATCAATTCTGAAACCATGCGCCTGCTTGATCCTTCATTTCAATCAAGGGACATACTACTAAATAACATCTGTAATTTTTTATTCGCACCGTGGTTAAATGAATTTAAGCCTATACACAAATACATATTTTGAATATATTGATTTGGTGTAAAAACCGAATGAGTAAATTTGGTGTAGAGAAGTACGCGATTTAATAATAAGCGCCATCTCCAACATTTGATAATTAGTTGACTATTACCATAATAATAGGCTCATACAACAATTTCAGCAATACAAGGCTAAAACAAACATCTATCTACCAACAAAAGTTTGATTAGCTGCGATTTTAATAATAAACGCCATCTCCAACATTTGATAATTAGTTGACTATTACCATAATAATAGGCTCATACAACAATTTCAGTAATACAAGGCTAAAACAAACATCTATCTACCAACAAAAAATTGATTAGCTTAGGTAACGGTTACCCTGAATATTCTCACAGAATGATCAGCTCCGCAGGATGCAAGCTGCACAGACTCAGAATCTTCGCTCTTATGGGGATTTCTCCAAGATAATCGTTGAACAGTGGAGACGTGGCATAGAAATGGATCGAATTTAACAGCAAGAGAAGCATTTTGGACCGATAAATGCCCATTTTCCGCTCTACTGCTGTTTAGATTCCATAGTTCAATCAAGCCATTTTCCATTCCCACTGCAAGAAGCCCGCGATTGCTATGGCTATTGAGACCTAACCAAGACAGGGCAGTGACACTGCTTCTGAAAGGTGGAAGTGTCAAGAGTAGCTTCACCGAGGAGGTTTCAGTTTCCACGTCCCATATTTTGACAGTCTTGTCCCTAGAACCGGTAGCAAATGCATGGCCAAGTGGGTTCCAAGAACATGCCCATATTATTCTTTTATGTGCTTCTTGCTTAGCTACAAGCTGGTAATCGATCTCATCAGTTCCTGTAACACAAAGACTAGTTTGAATGCATGACAAAATAACAACTTGAACAAAAAGTTTTAGAGTGAATAGGTTAAAAAAAACCTAGACTCCGCATTTTGTGAGTTTTATACCTAAACTATTAGGTATTCACAGAACACCCCTAAACTACCATGAATACCCCCTGAATGACTATGTGAAATCACGTTGCAAAAGCTCCTCCAAAGAGTTCCACGTGGCAGTACACGTGGAAAATAATTGAGTGAATACATTAAACCCCCCCCCCCTAAACTATCACCGTTTTGCGAGTTTCATACCTAAACAATTGGGTGTTCACAAAACCCCCTAAACTACCATGAACTCATTATGTCAAGTGGACTCATTTTTAATACTTTTTTCATCTCCCATGCACCCCTCAGCAAGTTATCCTAACAATTTTGCCACGTTTCAACAGGTTTTTTTAAATCCAAATGGAGTTATAGTTCGGCTGGGAATAACAGGAATATCCAATAGTTTCGGTATACAAAACTCGCAAAATGGTGATAGTTTAGGTTTTTTTTAAACCTATTCACCCAAAAAGTTAAATCATAAGCTAACTGACTCCTAGCTTTCAAAACTTTTCTACAGATTACGGATAAAGGCAAAGCCAATAAGTATCAAACCTTTATGATTAATTCGAAAAACAGAGAAGTGGCGATCTCTTGAAACAGCCAACAGATACTTGTTATCCTGAGAGAACTCCATTTGGGTCACTGTTAAACTGTGAGACTGCAAACGGCCAACCGACTTCCAAGAACCAACTTGCCATAGCCATATTTCAGCAGCCGGTGCTGATTGAGCCTGCAGGATTGTATATCCACAGCATAATTAGTATTCACAATTCATTACGAAAATACAAACTATTTCAAAAAAGATAATAAAGAAATACTACATTAGAAGTTGAAAGGAGTGTCTAGAAGAATAACGTGAGTTCCATCACGTGTCGCTATAGTTCACAAACGTCTCTAACAACCTAAAGAAGTTTGCTGAGGTAGTAAACTAGCCCCCCCACACATAAAACAGAGGCTTCTAATGGTCCAGATATTGAAGAAAATTAACACCAAATTATGGATTGGAGTACTTCTATTTTGTTTTGTCCCTTCCCTTGGCGAGATTGATGAAGATATAGCCATGGCTTTAGTGCAGGAGGATTTCTTACGTGCTTCCTCTGGATCAGAGAACCACTTATCCGGTCTTGTATGTTCGTTTTCCTTACATTTTGTTGTCCTCTTATACTTTCCATCATTTCGTAGTAAAATATGTACCACTTAGGTCTAATATCGATATTGTCATCTGACATTCAGATATTTATACACATGATATTCATGTTTGAAAGCTTCATTATGTGTTGTTCCAATTAGAAATTACTTTGGTTTTTAATTTACTGCTAAAATAGATCTTGGGAGACTGGGTTTTCTTTGACTGAATTGATATTGAAACTAGAGCTTTTTGCTAGTATCAGTACTTATGGTGGTGCATATGGACCCAAATTTATATTCTCAAATGCGAGGTGTAGCATTTAGAGGCTCGCTTGCTGGACACTTAAACCTTGAAGCTAGAAGTCGTGCAGGCTGGGTACTTTGTGACGCTTAAGCAACAAACAATACATATACCTGAAGAAAGTGATATATGAAAATTAGAATTCTAGTAGGCGTGGAGGTGAGGCTTGGTCATTCCAAAGAAAGGAAGCTTCAAGTACTTAGGGTCTATTATCAAAGGAAATGGAGAGATTGATGACGATGTCACACATCGTATTGGGGCAGGGTGGATGAAATGGAGGCTCGCATCTGGAGCCTTGTGCGACAAAAAAGTGCCACCAAAACTTAAAGGCAAGTTCTATAGGGTGGTGATTACACCGACTATGTTGTATGGGCGGAGTGTTGGCCAGTCAAGACTTCGCACATACAAAAAATGAGAGTTGCGGAGATGAGGATGCTGAGATGGATGTGTGGGCATACAAGAAGAGATAGGATTAGAAATGATGATGTCCGGGATAAAGTGGGAGTGGCCTCGGTGGAGGATAAGATGCGGGAAGCGAGGTTGAGATGGTTCGGACATGTGCAGAGGAGAGACACGGATGCTCCAGTGCGGAGGTGTGAGAGGTTGGCTAGGGACGAGTTCAGGAAGGGTAGAGGTAGGCCGAAGAAGTATTGGGGAGAGGTGATTAGACGGGATATGGCGTAGGTACAACTTACTAAGGACATGACATTAGATAGGGGATTGTGAAGGACACGGATTATGGTAGAAGGGTAGTAGGTAGTCGAGCGTAGTCCTACTTACGCTTACAAAATGATAATGTAGTGTTATTATTGTAGGCTCGATTAGCCTATCAAACTCATAGGCGCATTAGTGCTTTGTATTGCCATGTAGTTTGATTCATGCTACTATGTGTTCTTTAGTGTAACTTGTTTATCTTATTTAGTTGTGTTAACTAATGCTCCCTGTTTTTAGAATGCACTACCATGACGTATTCGATTTTATTATCTGTATGTTCAGAATGCTTTAATTTCTCGTCTGAATCTGAACGTTTCTCTTGCTTTGTTTTGCTTTGCTTTGTCTGCTTTTCCTGTGATTATGCTTTGTCTTTGTCTTGAGCCGAGGGTCTTCAAAAAATAACCGCTCTACCTATCAAGATGGAGGTAAGGTCTGTGTACACTCTACCCTCTCCAGACCCCACGTTGTGGGATTTTACTGGGTATGTTGTTGTTTGTTGTTATCGAAGCATATTAAGACCAGAAACTAAAAAACAACTTTATCAGGGCACTTAGCAAAAGTGTAACCAAGTTGACTGCTATAATAGGAGATTCAAGTAAGCATATGACAAGGAAAAACCATGTGGTCAACTAGATGCGGATACTGGATTTCAAAAGGATGAGTGCACTATTATAAAGAGGAGGATTTAGAATTTACATTTGACAGTTTCAACCTTTAGTTTCTTACCATTAACTCATTACACTTTTGAATAATAGGTCTAATTTTTATTTTTATTTTAGTGTATATATATATAGAGGATCTTGCTAACATACTACATCAAGGTAGTAAGTTAGCAAGTTACCCATTTTCAATTTCCTTAAATATCCCCAACGAATACTTAGCAACAAAATGAACTAATGGGGCTTTTTGTCTTTTAAGCCTTATCCAATTTTCCTCCCTCCCTTTTCCTGTCTCTCTCTCTCTATTCCACTTTTTCTTCCTTCGCTGCAAACATTTTCCTTACATTTCTAATCTATTTCATTAATTTTAGTTTCCTTTTTGATGGATTTTGTTCTTAAAATGAAATTCATTCCACTATTAATTCAGTACTCAACTCAAGGCCATGTATTTCTTGGCAAATCTAACTTTGAATAATCACTCAACTTATCTCCTCCTTCACAAGAATTTCCATTAACACAAAACCCACTTCCAAATAATATTATCTCTGAAACCAATTCTAGAGAGAATATTTGCAGAAGCTTCTACTTACGTTGTAGATGGGTCAATGTTTATATCTGATTTTTTCAGAAAACAAATTAGTATGGAATTGTAATGGTTGAATCATACGAGAAAAGCAACAATTAGTAGTGGAAGAAGATTTTTTGTGAGGAATTGGGTCATAGAAGTTTCAATAGAGCGACAATAAAGTTTCAGAATATATAAGTAATATAAGAAGGAAAATTATGACTTCTAGATTGCCACAGTTGACAATGGAAAAAAGTGCTTTGTTTTTTCGACTGAACTTGGGGAGAGAACGAAAAAAAAAGTAAAACAGAGGAGAAGGGAAAGGAGGTACCTGCGTCTAACAGAGAAAAGATGGGAGGAAAGAATAGGTTGAATTTCTGGTGAAAGACATAATCGTCCCTCTTATTAAAATATTGTTACTGTATTGTTGGGGGTATTTTGGGTAAAGCAAAAATGGGTACTTTGCTAACTTGCTACCTTCATGTAGTATGTTAGCAAGAGACACACACACATATATATATATCTTAGTCCGTATCAAAACCCGAAAATGATGGGATCAGTTGAGCCAGTTGGCTATATGCTACATCGTCCATTGTACTAGGTTTAATATAGACATTTAGTTTACCTATGGCTGGCCAGTGGGCCGGGTCGGCCCGGTCCCGCCTCGAACCCGACTATTTAAAAAAAAATCGCAGTAACGGGACTCGAACCGGGACGGGACATGGTCTCGTCCCGGCCCGCCCCGGTCCCGCCCGAAACCCCCCTTTTGCAAAAACACTGTTGCACCAATGGCCATTTTACATTTTGGCAGTTGTGCAACGGCCATTTTTGGCCTCCCCCAACCCCCCTACCCCCTTAATATTTATTTTTAACCCATAAGTTATTATATTTATTTTTAACCCATAAGTTATTATATTTACACTTTAACCCAAATTTTCAACTATAAATACCTCATTTTCTCTTCATCTTTCTCACAAATCTTCCTACAATCTCTCTAATCTCTCAATACTCAATCTATCTCTCTCTACAAGTCTACATTGTCTACTAAATATTCAATTTTATTTATTCATTTAGGAGTGAAGTTGGCAACTAGCTTGAAGATCTTCCATCGAGCAAAGTTTCAATTTTAAACCTCTCGATTACACGTCAACGTTACGTCAGCGTTTGGTACATTCGTTCCTTTATTAAATTATTATTGTCTGTTTATTTTATTTAGCGAACTTAATTTTATTTACTTTAATTATTTATTAATATAATTATAATTTTATAATGAAAGGATTTAAACGTATGCTTACGGACCCTTCTCTTCTCTTCTTTCTTTTAGGATTAAATGGCTAGGCGCACTCTCGTCGATCCACCACAAAGGTTAACGACGTATTCGACCGAGTTTGGAGGTCGGGGTCATGTTTCTTCTAGTAGGGGCAACAAAGGCAAGGGTCCTATTTCTAGACAGAATCCTATTCCTACACAGATTGATTTTGTTGATACTGAACATTTTCTTACAATACCATTAGATTAAGACGAGGAGCTATTTTTTGAAACTCAAGAAAACTTTAATTTAGATGATGATCTAGATGATACACCCACTAATGTAGATGACAACACACCCACTAGTGCACCTTCAACTGAAAGGCCTCCTATCCCCCTAATATGAGACAAGGTCCAGCAAAACGACCATTAAAATCATATGCATGTACATTTTTTGATAGGGATGTAGAGAATCAAGTGCTAGATGTAAAATTTGTAAAGATGTTTTAAAATTTAAAACTGGAAAAGATCACGGTGGGACGGGGGATTTAATGAGACACATAGCAAGGGCTCATCCAGCTAGGTATGCCCAATACAAGGCTTCAAAACCAGGTGCGCAAACGTCCGCTCCATCGGGACAAGGTTCACATACTGATACTGTGCCGGACCAAGTACAGGGTCAAATTAACCCTATGACGGAGGAAATTGTAGGTCCTAAATACAATAAACATAGAGATAGGGAAGCAATAACAAAATTAGTTGTTGTGGAGAGTTTGCCTTTTTCATTTCCTTTATCTCCCGATTTTATTCATTACATTAGAGATATGTATAATCCTGCTTTTAACGATTTTTCTAGATCAACTGTTAAGAGAAATGTATTTAAATTCGCACATGAATATCAACAGTATTTACGTTATTCATTATATCATTTTAATGGCAAAGTGGCTATCACTTCTGATATAGGCCGTAGTACTAACGGCCATGATTATTTAACGGTAACTTGTCATTGGATAGATTATAAATAATCTATGCAAAAACGTATCTTAGCGTATAGATATATAGATGATAGGCACACTGATACTTTTATTGCAGAAAATATTTATCAAATGTGCGATTATTACGGAATAACTGATAAAATTATGACTATTACATTAGATAACGCTTCTTCTAACAATTACGCTATTACAATTTTAAAAAATAGTTTAACTCCATCTTTTTCATATCATTTTCATATAAAATGTGCGTGTCATATATATAACTTAATTGTAAAGGATGGTGTATCACTTTTTGAAGACATTCTTAGTAAAATACAATTTGCTATAAATTTTATTTTTAAAAATAATAGAATACAACGAAGAAAAGAATATAAAAAAACTTGTCACGATTGTCAACTACCTTATAGAAAAATTCCAGAAGAAGTACTCACTAGGTGGAATTCTTTATACGAGCAACTACTTGTTGCTTATGACTATAAAAAATCTATAACTTTATTTTTTAACTCTCATAATCAAAATCCAGCTAGCGCTAGGGTAAAATTTTTCGAACTTATTGTATTTTTAAATAAATTTTTTCAAATAACAAAAGAATTTTTCGATATATATTATCCCACTATTTCAACTATGTTGTTTTATATAGCTCTAATATTTTTATTACTTAGTGAATATATGAAAAAACCGGCTTATATGGCAGCTATTAAAAAAATATTTTATTCCTATTCCCACTATTTATATTATTGGTATTGTATTAAATCCGACTATTAAAATAGACGGTACTAAATCACTTATTGAAATATTTACGATTGTATAGAAGTACTACCTCCAAGTCCCAAAAATTCAAATCACTCACCACCTATTGAATAAACTAAAGAAGTGTTGTCTAGCGTAGAAGACCAATGCAAAAAAGTATATAGGTTTTACCAACAAGAAAGTGCTAGTAACCTACCGGCTTCCATACCATCTTCTTCTTCTTCAACACAACCTCACAAAAGACATGTTGTTTCTGTGGCTAGTATTGAAAGCCTCAGAAATAGAATGTGCGGTCGTACCGCTACTAACCAAATTAGCGAGTTTGATATTTTTGTTTTGCAGGGTTCTGTACCGTACCAAGCATTTCTCAATGAAGGACGTGAAGACTTGCTGAAATACTGGATGGGAATGAGAAGACCGTTCCGACACTTCCAATGATGGCCCGAGATGTTTTGAACATTCAAGCGTCATCAACGGCGTTTGAAAGTGTTTTTTCTGCCTGCAGATATCAAATAGGAGAGCACAGACACTCATTAGCCGGAGACAGCTTGGAGATTGTAGTATTATTCAGAGATTGAACACGAGCGGAGCGGAGAAGGTGCGGTCATCCGGAGATCAACGAAGAAGACGAAAACTACAACAAAATCTTATCCGAAGGTGGTGGAAGTGACATGGAGCAATTTGACCAACAAATACCAATTCCAACCGAAGAACCACAGGAAATTATCAAGAAACTAGAACATGTTTTTTTCAGAATGTAATTTTTTTAATTGCAATTTTACTATGTAATTTGCAACTTTTGAACAACACCACAAAGTTGCAATTTTGACAATTGTATTTGTATTACAAAAAAATCATATGTCTATTAAATAATATAAGAGACACAAAAAGAGTCTTGGGATATTTTTATTACAATATCTTGTCTTGTTTAATTACTGAGTTTTTTATATATATGTTATTTTTTAAATTAAGTGCAAAAAAAAAACGCTTGGGATCCCGACCCGATTTTGACGTGATCGGGATCGGGGCGGGACTTCGGCAAATCCCGCCCTTTCCCGTCCCGCCCCGATCCGATCCCTCCGGTCCCGAGCCCGGCCCACTGGCCACCCCTAAGTTTACCTATATAAAGGTCTACGATGATAAAGTAGAATAGGAATTTTAATATGTCAAACTTGGGATTTTGAAAGAACAAAGCAAACAAAGCAAACAAAGAAACAAAAAAAAAAGTATCGCTCAATTCTAGGGAAGAAAAAGGAAAAAATAATAAGACAAACATGAAATTTGAACCGTCGATTTCACTTGTAGAGGTGTACCCAGGGGTGGAGACAGGCATAGCCAAGGGGTTTCATCCGAACCTCTTTCGGTGAATAAAATTATTTTGTATGTATATTTAGTAGATGTTGAACCCCCTTCGACTTCTTCATGTGTTCACTTCTACAAATTTTGAACCTCTTAGTGAAAATCCTAGTTCCGCCACTGGGTGCACCCAAAATTTATCGGGTCATAGGATACTTTGTGTTGGGTGCGCGCGCGCACACATATATTGAAGTAATTTTGTAAAAATATAGCATTGCTATACATGGTCTAGGCAGAGGAGCAAGGGTTCATGTGAACCAATACCCCTCCACCTAGATACACCCCTGGACTGTCCACGTTAACATCCAAAAGAATGGGAAGAGAAACAAGGGAAAGGACGCTAAACCTTGCAGGATGAAGCTACAAGCTTTCCATCATGATCACAACATAGAGCAAACAGCTCATTCCCATGACCATAAAGTTTGTGTGACTCGGGCCATAGAGTATGCCATGCCAATTGCTCTTCAATAGGTGGCTCTGTCAAGACAACTGGAACTGCTTCAGGAACAGTTTCTAGTGTATCAAAACCTTCCGTATTGCTTTTTTCTGTTGGCGTCGATGATGCTGCAAAAGATACGGTTTAGGTGTATGAGATATTAAAACATTTAAGAGTCTTCAAAGGAAACATTCAGTAATCTCTATTTGTATCGGAACACTCTGAATGAGATTATCACAGCTCTTTAAGCAACTTAGAAAAAGACTCGGTAGCACATTAAATTAAGCCTAGTTTAGTATGTGGTTAGGAGAGACAATGACAAAAATGGTCTCTTATCTTTTGTAGTAGGTTCAAAATAGTCCCTTAAGTATCAACTGATCAGTTTTTGTCCTTTAAGTTTGCCAAAACTGAGCAGTTTTCAGAGTAAATTCCCTAAAAGGTCACTCATGTATTGAGAATTGCCTCTTAATATCACTTTTGTTTCTTTTATGACTAGAATATCACTCAACTATCACTATTTTCCACATAATATACTAAACATTGAAAACCCTCCTTCTCTCCTAGTTGCATGCCATGTCACATAAAATTTTATTTTTTTAATAATAAATTTATTTAACTCAACCCAACCCAACCCAAACCCATTTAACTAACCAACCCGTTTCTTATATCCATTTAAGCTGGTTAGAAAACATCAAACAAGCTACAGTAACATAATCTCAATCATTCAATTTAAGAGGGTGTTTGGCTAAGCTAATAAGCTGTTAATTTATTAGCACTTTTTGGATTAAGTGACACTGATATTATTGGAGTGCCACAGTTTGGTGCTGATGGACTGCTAATTGGACCTCTATTGGCTCATGTCATGGGTAGATTTGCAGGACCTGATACTAATTCTGGTATTGGTGATTTAAGGCAAGCTTAGTCAAGATTGGGACTTTCTTATGCTAAAAGGCCTGATGGTAAAGAGTCATTGTTTGGAGATGAGTCTAAAGCTGTTAGTGGTGCTCAAATTGCTAGTTTATATAGACTCAATTTTAGCAAAAATTGATGTCATTGCCTTAGGGAAAACTAAAAAGCCTCACTAATCTTGAGGTGACTAAAGAAAATATGTATTGTACTATACTAGGTCATAAGATGTAGCTAGCTTATATTGACTCAATTTTGGCAAAAATTGATGTCATTGCCTTAGAGAAAACTAAAGCCTCACTAATCTTGAGGTGACTAAAGAAAATATGTATTGTACTATACTAGGTCATAAGATGTAGCTAGTGTAAATTTCACTTTTTTTGTATAGAAATGGGCTGCAACAGATTTTCTATTCTATGGTTCTCCCAAATTTAATTTCAAAACTTATAAATTAGCAGCTCTCTTAAATCGAACGACTAAGATTATGTTAACTTGTTTGATGTTTTCTACCCGGGTTAAATGGGTATAAGACACGGGTTGGTTAGTTAAATGGGTTTGGGTTGGGTTGAGTTAAATGAATTGCATGAGTTAAATAAATTTATTATTAAAAAAATAAAATTTTATGTGATATGGCATGCCAACTAGGAGAGAAGGAGGGTTTGGTATGTTCAGGAAAATAGTGATAGTTGGGTGATAAAAGTGATATTAAGAGGCAATTCTCAATACATGGGTGACCTTTTAGGGAATTTACTCTAGTTTTCATCTCCGTCAAATATTTACCAAATTGTTAAATTTAACCGTAACTATGGGGAAAAAATGACGCAGAAACACCGGGAATTTCCGTCAAAATTCCAGAAACCGCAACATAAAAAACTATACCAGACACAAAAATGACCAAAAATACCAGAAATTAAACCTCAAAAAATTGCACTAGACTCTTTTTCTAATAAAGAAATTTGCACCACTCTTGAAACAGACCAAAAATAACATAACCTACAAAATCCGTGCTTCCAAATGTGAGTCCCCGTTAAATATTTTTCATTTTCATAGTCCCAGTCAAAACAATCAGAGTTCGATAAATATTTGACGGAGATCAAAAGTGCTCACTTTTAGCAAATTTAAAGGACCAAAACTGCTCAGTTGATAATTAAGCCTACTACCAAAGACAAGGGACCATTTTTGTCATTTTCTCTAGTTAAGAGAATGTCTTTACAGTTAATTTTGACCGGTCAACAACTCAGTTATATATCACACCGTAACATCAAAGTGATGATGGAAAAATAAATGAATATCTTAAATGTTATTATGCAAAAGTGATACCACATAGTAGACCGGAAAACTCACCCTGAACATATATAGGTTTCTGTGATAGACCTAGAGCAGACATATTTGCCCCTAATATCTGGACATCAGCTTGAATGTCGGCAGAAAAACTAGAGTTGTCTGACGTAACATGGCTCAATGTCTTCAGAAAGGATAGAGGAGATTCAAAAACTCTGGCAACTTTCTCGTCTGCACCGCCGACAAAACGATGGTTTCCTTTTCCTTTGATTACTGTGACACAATTTATGTCATGACCATGAACTTGAGGGCGAGCAATTTCATGCCAAGATTCTTCATTGTTTAAACTTGTATTATTGAGCCAAGGAGCAAATACTCTAGTTGTCTGCCAAAAAATGAAGATTGTGCTCATAAATTTGAAATGCATTCAGCAGAAGAGAAAGTAAGTGATAAAACTTAATTTTCTTTGTAATATTCTACCTTAGAAATAGAACTTATTTTCTTTACGTACACATATTCCACTTCTTTGTAATATTCTACCTTACAAATAGAACTTATTTACTGGTAACTAAAGCAAAACTTCCTTCTTATTAACAAGGTGTTCATTAGCCAGGAAAATCAGAAATGTCACTAATTTGCTGACAAATAGCTTAAATCAACGTATACCATTCCAAAAAGAAGGATTCAAGAAAAATTGAATTTCAAACTGCAACAAGACTACCTGATCATGACTGACAGACATCATATATTCCCCACATCTAGCCCAGGCAATGTCTGACACAGCAGCAAAGTGTCCAGATGGAACTTTTTGTGGCTTCCAATCATCGAAATCAACACCAACATTTTTCCATAGGTGAAAAGATCCACCATATCCATGAGCTAAAATAGAATCTGCATTTGGACTCCAGTGCCCACCATAAAATCCCAAAGCGCAGTGACTTAATTCCCCGACGGTAACTACATTCATCCAGATACCAGTTGTCTTTTCCGGTTGCCAGATCATCATTGTCTTATCCATGGATGCAGATAAAATGCTTTGAGGTTGGAAACACTCAGTCGATGGGGGCTGCCATTCCACTGAGTATACCCAATCCTCGTGTCCAATGAGGAGAGATTCCATAGAGATCTGATAAGAGGATGAGCCAGCTACAAGTACAGGACCTTTAATGTAAGATGCCAAACTTGTTTGATACTTATTGTTGTTAGCTGAAGAATCTTGTAAGGTCATCTTCCATATGCGTATGCCTTTGTCTTGAGATGAACTTACAAGTAGAAGACTAGTTTCACCATTTACATACACAGGCAATGAGAGATCTAAACTCCTAATCCAATCTGTATGGGCCTTTAACTCACAAGCACGAACAAACTAGGACATAAAAACAAAAAAACAAGGGTTTATTATTAGCAAAGGAGATGGTTATTGAAGCAAATGAACAAGAAATATGAATTGCTGTTTCATACTTTTCCATTTCTCTCACCACAATATAGATGAATTTTGCTGTCCAATCCTCCCATGGCCAGAACCAGCTGCTTGCTATTCCCTGGGAGTTCTGCTAGTGAAAGAGCAACCATAGGTTTCTGACCAACAAACAGAGAACCCGAGCATGACAATTTGCAATCACCTACAAAATCCAGAACAAACATAAAGGTAATATTAGCACTAGGGGTAAGTTTGGGCGGATCAGCCCAACCCATTTCAGCTCATCTAAAAATTGGGCTGATATGAAGCGCAAATTGACCCATAGAAACCTTATCAAAATATTTTCAAAAGTACATTTTTCCGTTGGATATGTTATATATAGCCATAATAAAGAAAGAAATAGTTTTATTAGGTACTTAAAAAATTATAAAAGAACAAACAAATAAATTAAAACTTGGTAAAAATTGGACGGGTTGGGTTATCACCCGCTTTTTAGCCCATTTCAGCCCAACCCATTTCAGCTCAAGTAACTTTTGGACGGGTCATTGACTCGCCCATTTGACACCCCTACTGATCATCCTGTAACAACTTTGTTTTATTGATAGGTTGATCGTCATGTAACGACTAAATCTAGACTGAAGCAACTAAGATATGTCCTTCTCACCTCCACGAGTTGATGGAAGTACTACTTCCCATACATTTACAGTGCCATCAGAGGATGCAGATGCAAAAACAGCTTCTTGCTGAGACACCATGATCGCTGTGATGCAGGTAACACCTTTTTTGTGGGCTTGCGGCACTTGTAAGACATATCTCCACTATCAGGCAAAAATGAATAACGAGTCAAACAGGAATACTAGCTGTGATTGAACATTAATCAAGTGTTGTTTCTTTAAATTCTCAAGCAAAAACTGCAAGCAAATGCCTTCTTAGCCACTCAAGGAAGACAAAAGAAAATTCAGGACTTAAAGAAAAGAGATGCTAATAAATTGTGTTTTTAAGACAACAAAATACGAAGGACTCAAAGGAAAATACACCTTTTTAAAGGAGAATAATAAAAAGGTCAGAAAAAAATTGTAGTTACTGATCATTCCAGTCACGTGAATATGTTTCAAGGATATTCATTTCTTCATCATTTTGTTTCCTTCGCCTCTACTTTAGAGGTAAAATAGTTCCTTAAAAATGAAGAAAATGACTTCCTAGTGAAAGTAGGGAAAACAAGTTTCATAAGTGTCATTCCACATTGATTGTCTCCTTCCTGTTAACCAATCCACCCCTCATAGCCCCATCACCACCACCCCTACTCCCAACCCCACCACCATAGTGTTTGAATAGATCATACACAAAAAGACAATATTTTCGGCTTACTACCAAACATCAGAAATAAGTAAGAAAATCACTTATTTTCAAAAAAAAATTCCCCTGGAAAATGGAAAAAAAATCCCGTGGAAAACATTTTCCTTCATACCAAACACACCCTTAGTTTATCATTTTTTTCCTATTGGGGTTTGAGGGAACTAGTGTAGGGTAACTAGAGAATGTTGAAACAAGGAAAGAACTACCTTCGCATCCACAAGAGAATACTCCCACAAAATTATTACACCTTCCGCATCTCCAGAAAGTAAAAAATGTTGTTCCATATGCTTAGCTGCAATACACAAAGCCTTTACTCAATAACTGATAGAAGCTGCATGGACAGACCTTAGGAGCATTTGTTTATAGAAGCGAGGAATAAAAACTTCTCTAGAAAAGTAAATATTTGGGTGGGTTCTCATATTCAACAATACAACACAAAAACAAAAAGAGATAACGACTACAGATTCTCCCTCACCAACAAAAAGGAAAAGGAAAAGGAAAAGGAAAAAAGAACATTTTATAAGTTGCTTATTGTTTGTACATTTAGCTTAAATATCCACTCATTACAAACATGTATAGTATTTACATATTTAGCAACTCGAGTGAAAAAGGTAATAAGTGCAAGAACCATATTCGGAAAAAAACACAAATATTATTAGCAAGTAAGAGATCTAACATAATATTAGTAAATTACGCTTCCTTAGATCCTTCATCCCCTGATTTTCAGCTGAAGTATATTGTACTATGAACGGCTAATCTGAACCATTATTTTATACTCCTTCCGTCCCGAATTAACAGTACTTTTATTTTGATAAAGTAATATAAATTACATTAACCAAGTACCAAGAAGGTACTGGAAGCAAACAACTTACAACAAATCTAAAACAATTACAATCTCAAAGCTTCTATAAAATCCATAAACTCTCCCAGACTTTCTACCACATTTCCCCTACACCAGAAATAGACCGAATTAACAGTCTACCTTAACTCAAAAAAACTGTACCAAGAAAATTGTCACTTTAGAAATTCAAGATAAAGTTCGGCAATTGTTTCCAACTATAACATTGATGCAAAGTATTTAAGAAGTAGAAATCGATCTACTTCTATTAAATAGGGGTAACTTAATAAACTATAGCTTGTATTTACTCCCTCTGTTTCAAAATAAGGGAAAACGGGGTGTGCCCAAGCTAAAAACACCACCATCAACAACAACAACATACCCAGTGAAATCCCAAGTGGAGTATGCGGAAGGTAGTGTGTACGCATAGTTATTTCTGGGAGACCCTCGGCTAAAAACACCACTTAATATGAAATGGAAGGACTATTGTTTTTCTTAATGAGCATGAAAAGAGCTACTGTTAGAATGAGACGGAGGGAATACCACTTTTAGCAACAAAAATTGTACTTACTTCAATCACCTAACTATCAAATTTTACAACCTAACTAACTATCAAGATCAAACATAAGCATCTAAGGTTACAAAAAAGAAAAAAGGAAGTACCTTTGAATGCAAACTTGCTATTAGGAAGCCAAAGGGTACAATTCACAGAAGCTTTATGAGCAGGGAGTGTAATCAATATTTGAGCAGTCTGATTAAGAACAAACAAAAACATCAATTTCAAAAAAAAAAATAGAGATAATGTTCAAAAACAAGCCTGAACTATAACTTTTTCGCGAGTTTACCACCCCAACTATCAGCTGTTCCCTTTTCCTACCTAAACTATCACCATCTATGTATTAAAACACACCTAGTTTATAGTTCAGGCAAGAAAAAGGAAAAGGGAAAAGCTAATAATTGATCTAATCAGCTTCGATGAGTGTTTTAATATATAGATGGTGATAGTTCATGTATCAAAATTATACAGCCCAACATACAATATTATGCCACATAGCCCAAAATACAATATTATACAACATTATACCTAGGGAAAAGCTATGCTTAATGTATCAACCTTGTATAAAAGTGTGTAAAAGGTGTTTATAACAAATATAGGCTACGTGGCATAAATATTTTCTCTCAATAGACAAAGCTAATAGTTAGGTCTAATCAGCTTCGAGTTGTGTTTTAATACATAATAGTAGAGAAAACAGACATAAATGGTCCCTTAACTATGAGGGTAGGTTCGAAATTGTCCCTTAACTATGCATTTATCAGTTTTGGTCCTTTAAGTTTGCCACAAGTTAAAAAAATTATCCCCCTTAACTATGAGGGTAGATTAAAAATAGTTTCTTAAGTATGCACTTAACAGCTTCGAGTTCTGTTTTAATATAGGAATATGGAACAATTGATAATTGGGTATCTGAAACTCGCGAAAAAAGTGATAGTTCATGTATGTATTTGATTGAGTAAGTGAAAAATTAAGGAAAAAAAACCTTTGGATCGAAAATGGCAACAGCGTTTTGAGCACCGAATGAAACTAAACCAGAAGCACCCCATGAAATGTTATTTACTACTCTATTGCATCCTGCTCCTATGAACACTCTCTCTACTTCCATATTTTCGAGACTTACAGGGAATTCCGAGTGTGCGAGCAGTGAGACGACGGAGAGCGGTGGAGCTTTTACTAGTTGTAAATTCTGTAGAGCTTACAAATCTTATTTTCAAAAGCCCAAATAGGCCCAAAACTGTATTCACTTTTTTTACAGAAAAATTTGCAGATATAGAAATTTAGTGAGTTGGGCTTGACAATACCAAACGTCAGATACCGTTTTTGAAGTTACATAAAAATTTATTAGTAAGGTTTCTTGTCCCGTGAGTGGATTCTCGGTTTTTTAATGAATCTTAACTATTACCATTTTCTATTATGGAGATGTGTGGGTAGAAGAAACAGTATATTGATAAATAAAGTTTTTTTCGAAGTCAAAAGTGATTAGGTTACCATTAGTTATATATCAACGTTCCAATAAAAATATTTGTATGCATAAAAAATTCCAGGTTCCTCAAGGTAAATGCATTAAAAATGGATAAATTTTAGCGGATGATGCTGCTACGGTTGATGGCGAACTTGCTTTGGAAAAAAAGTATTAATGTCATTTTTGGTTGAAGTTTAGAGAAAATAATTGAGGTTCTCTCATTTATGAATTAAGTTATTTCTGTCTCAAATTCATGCATTATGTTTGAGGTTGTCCAAAGTGCTACACGTACACAAAAATTAGAAGTATATAATTTGTAAAAGGGTAAGAAAATCGGTAGCATTACCAAAAAAAAAAAGTTATCTCGTTTTAATGTTGCGTTAGAAAAATTGTAGAATGACATAGGAAAGCATTAAATTTTATTGAGTATTTAAATTTTGGGGAAATGGTCAAATATATTCTTATACTTTAGTTTATTAGTCAATTTTCCATTCGTTCGCAAAAATAGTCAGATATACCCCCTCCCATTACGAGTTGGACCAAATATATCCCTACCATTAGCAAAGTATTCAAAAATACACTTTTAAAAAAAATATTCTGAAAATTTAATTTTTTGTAATTAAAAAATCTGGAAAATAATTGTTCAGAATTATTTTAGAAATTCAAGATAAAAATCTGAACAATTTTCTTGGGACAATTGTTTTGAGCTAATTTTGAACAATTATTTTTATCTTGAATCATTACCATCTATGTAATTAAAATCTGAAAATATTTTTAATAAAAAATCCAAATTTTCAGAATATTTGTTTTAAAAAAATGTTTTATAAAATCAAGAAAATTTTATATTTTTAATAAAAGTCATTTTTCCAGATTGATTTTAATTAGAAAAAATAATTTTTCAAATTATTTTTAAAAAAAACTGTCACGGAGACACCACATAGAATAAGTTATATAATATGTTAAAAATGAGGCGTATTAGTGTGTATTTCTCTATATAATATGTGTATAATTTGGGTGATTTGTAGCATTTAACTTATTATATGTGGTGCCTACGTAACAATACTTTTAAAAAACAATCTGGAAAAAATGGTTTTTAATAAAAATATGAAATTTTCTAGATTTTATAAAATTCATTTAAAAAATGAAATATTCTGAAAAATTAGATATTTTATTAAAAATTTTGGAAAATTATTTTTTTTAAATCAATTTTTTCAGATTTCTTTTGAAAATTAATCCAGATTTTAAAAAAAATATTTTTAAGACACTTTATTTTTTCAAAAAATACTTAACAGATTTTTTAATTAAAAAAATCCAATTTTTCAGAATATTTTTTTTAAAAAGGGTATTTTTGAATACTTTGAGTCTTTGCTAATGGTAGGGGTATATTTGGCCCCAACTTGTAATGGGGGATATATTTGACTACTTTCGCTAACGGGGGCAAATTTGACTAATAAATTAAAGTAGAGAGGTGCATTTGACCCTTTTCCCTTAATTTTTTTATTTCAATTTTTTAAATTATAATGAATTTTTGGTTCTCCGAGGATGCTATGCTTAACCACTTAAAAAGTACCATCTCTGTCAAAACGTTACTATTAATATTTAAAAACTCATTGTTTTTCTTTATTCGTTATTTGACATTTTCAACTAATAGATAAAATCTTTTTGTTATTTTCTTATATGATAACATTAAGAAATAGTGAATTTCTTTTCAACCATTTCAAATTTTTGTTTCCATTTCTCAAATCTTTAACACTAGAAATATTTTAGATTTTTAAATATCAACTCAAATCTTCATATTAGTAAATAAATTTTTTTTACAACAAGATATAAGGTAATGTATTGCAAATATATGACTAACACCTTATTAACTTGAATTTATCACATTTCACCTCAAAGAAGACCAAGGATTGATGGATCACATCAATCTTGGAGCAAAATTATGTACATAGAACTTATGGAATCATGTTTACAATAGGTGATTACTTTCAATCTACCTAAACAATGGTAGCACAGTTACCTGGTACATGTACGGTGGTGGAAGGTAGTAGGTACTCGATGAAATAGTCGAGATGTGCACAAGTTGATTCGGACAATTCCTACACTAAAAGAACGCATACACAGAACCACACGAGAGAGTAAAAAATTTCATGACGAGATGAAAGAAAGCTATATCAATATTTTATCAAACAACTAATATATTGTAGCTTTTGGGCAGACAACCATTTGTCACACAATGTACAGGAAGAGAAGAAAAATGAATAACCAAAAACACAATGTACTTGATCTGTCAGCAAACAGTGCATTCAAGATGCCTAATAATTTGCTTGAATCGAAATTAGTTCATCATTCACCAGTATCGTGTAATAGCTCCTATAATGTATTCCGGTTTTAGTTTCTCTAATTTTTTTTAAAGTAGCTCGAACAAAGTTGGACTACAATTTTTGTGGCTTTAATTGTTTCACCAAATCGATAAGTTTGAACTGCCAAGAGCTTGTGAAAGATTACACTTGATTTATTGAGCTTGGTTGAGATTATGCTGATAATTCAGAGCTTGAGTGTGTATTTGCCGGTCATGGTCAATCCCAATGTGAAGACTAGCACAACGTTAACTAGGCTCGCAATTTCTAGTGAAGGACGCATGTTAGTGAAACCTGACTCTGTAGTTTTTTATTTTATTGAACAACCAAGAAATATGTTGTTTTTAGCTTCAAAACTCGGTGGATATTTGAGCCTCCTTTCTCTATCCTTCTCCATTTAAATACCAAATTCGAACTCATGATGTGCGCTTACTACACATTCTTCGTTGTTACACTACATTTATTGTTAAACTAAAACCCTAGGCTTCTTTTTTTCTTTGGCTCCATAGGTTTCTCTCTTGAACAAGCATGTGGGTAAAGGAAAAGAGCAATAAAGTAACAATTTGACTATATCAAAAGAAAATGAGAATAAACCTGCTTGATAAGAAACTGCAAGGATACTACTACGCCTAAGAAACTGCCGGGATACTACTACGCCTACTAGTATGAAAAGATACATGAGACAATGCTCTACTACCTATTAACCTTGCATCCTAATTCGTATTCTCCACAACCCCCTATCTAAGATCCATATACAATATATGGTGCAAAAATTCATCACTATTTGAATCAAAGATCCTGGGGTCCTAAATGGAGCCTACCTTAGAAAGCCCATTTTGCTATTGAAAATGTCCAAATATATTCCTAAACAATTAAAAAGGTTCAAACATACCCAGATGTGGCTTCCATTGTTAGTGCGAGGGACATATTTGGACATTTTTAATTTCAGGGGTATATTTGAGACAGAAGATAACGTTGGAGGCTTCTATGAGCTGATAGGTTAACAATGGACATATATAAGACAAATCATAAAGGCGTAAGATTGTATTAAGAAGACAATGATCCCGAAGACACCAAAATGACATCTAAGCAATCAAAATGTAATGGATATTTTCAATTAATCAACTACTAATATAGCAATAAAGTTAACACACACTCCAAAATGTCTAGGTTCAAAGACTTGTTCTATTTAATCCTATTGCAATCTTGAATTCCATTTTCGAGTTCAATTCAAGATTCGTGAATAGTATTTTATTGTTAGCTAGACAACAAAATAATTAAACTCAAGATTAAATAAATACACCAATATAATAAAACAAATAAGCGTCAATTCAAACGTCAACATTCATGTAGCTCCATAACCGTAGAACTCTGAAATAGCCAAGCATGGTCATGACCAAAATCTCAATTAAATTCCAAAAATACATACAAATCAATGAAATAGGGGAAAAGGAAGAACTCAAAACAAATTCCACGGTCTTCAGGCTTTCCGACGGCTTCCTCTCTCCTCCCAAGCGTGTTCCATAACGTAAAAGGTGCAATATTTCCTTATGTGTGTGTTGGAAAAGTCGTGGGACAAAAATAGCCATAGCCTAGTTCCACTGAGTTTCAGTTGTTCTTGCCAAAACGCTTGCTTCGCGCACTATCCAGCAAGCTAGAGGTGATTCTTCCCAGTTTCTCTTGCTGGCTCGCTTGCCCCGCGAGAGGGAAAACGAGCTCCTCCAAGATGCTCCTTTAGATTTTTCTTTCTACTCGCTGGGTTTCTTCCTGGGTTCACAAAGCTGCTGAAATTTCGCCAACTCCCATGTGTTTTCTCGCTAAGCAAGAAACATGGCAAGCTCCACTTTGATCAAAATTGTCCAAGTTTTTCTGAAGTGTTCCTAATATCATCAATTAACACCCAAAGTCAATGCAAAATCATCATTGTGTCAGCATCCACTAAATCATCTTTGCAAATACTCTCAGTAGAAAATGGATATTCAATATCTTTTTTGTTCCTAAGGTAACATACATTTCATTAATAGAGTACCAAGAAGGTACTGCAAACAACAAACAATACTGAATGTTGTATAAAGAGACAAATGTTGAAACTCAAGGAGTCATGACATTGACTCTGGTCTCTGAATATCAGTAATCTTTCAGTTTCAAATTTTAAGCGGCATTACTATATAATGCTTCAATTCACACGGCCAAGGTCAAGGCAAGAGTAGAATGCAACAAGAAAATATCAAAATGAATGAAAACATAGATCACTTCTTCTTGCATTGTCCTATAACAGAAAAGATTTGGGAGATGATCTTTTGCCTTCCTGGGATTCAATGGGTAATACCTGGCCTCACGGAAGCAAATATTAGCTGTCAGAGATAGAGAGTTGGGAAATCTATCAAGAATACTTGGCAGATGGTTCCATTTTGTATCACCTAGAGTATTTCTAAGGCGAGGAATTAGAGGTGTTTTGATGGAGTCGCAACTCCAATTCAAATCTTGTAATCCCGACGCTTACCAAGGAGTAATGACATTGACTCTGAATACCAGTAATCTTGCAGGTTTAAATTTATGTCAAGCCTCCAAGCAACCTTATTTTATAATGCTTCATTCACACAGCCAAATCAAAGCAAGACAATGCAACAAGAAAATATCATATTGGAAATTCATACACTTTAAGTGTACTTTTATTATTCATGAATGAGAAACAAAAAATTACAGTTGATATGCAATTGATTCTAGAGACAAGATTTTTTCTTGATAGAACACGATTACATTGAAAAACTAAAGAGAGAAGTAATTAGATATATGTTACTCCTATCTTATAGTTTCCACAGGATTCAATATTTCATAGACAATAAAATATTCAAAATTCAAAAACTAATATAGAAAAGAAAATTCCTAAACTCCACTTGTGGGATTACACTGGGTATGTTGTAGTACATAAAAACAAGGAGGTCACATCACCAACTCTAAAAGCCTGTCAAGAAGAAGCTGATATCTTTTAGAAGTGGTTTAATACCTCATTCTCTAATGATTCCAACAATTGCCATCTTATTCAGCTTCTACAATTGCATCAGATGCCATTTCTTTTGCAGGGATATAAAGGAAACTGTATGATAGCATAGCCGAATAAACCAAGAGAACGAAATATTCACATCTTATTTTTTGAGTGAAGATCTGGTATCATGTCAAGGACAGAAGGATTCTTGCTTATAGCTTTTACCAGTAACTCAGCTGTAGTTGCATCAAATGAGAAGCCCCTTCTAGCCATTTCCTTCATGAAAATTGCCATTTCACTAATTTTGCTACACCTGAGAAAACCTTGCACAATAACATTGTAAGTGACATTGTCCGGAAAACAACCGTTGTCTTCCATTTTTCTTAGAATATCTTTAGTTTCATCAAACAACCCTTCAAGACAAAACCCATTTATCATTACATTGTATGTTCTCACATCCGGAAGCAATCCAATGAAAGAAAGCTTCTTGAAAATAGAACGAGCTTCATCGAGTTTACCATTTTTGCACAATCCATTAATGAAAACACTGTACAATGCAATACCAATATCTTCTCTCTTTTTCCAACTTAGTAAAGAGTGACATAGCTTTTTCAACAAGTCCATACTTAAAATAACCATCGAGCAAAGTGACATGAGTGTACAAATCAGGTATGGGCCCCCGCAGATAGCATCTCGGCATAAATTTTTTCTGCATCGCCAATTCTTCCTACTTCAGAAACACCTTGCAAGATAGTAGTGTAGGTAACAATATCAGGTTTGGATCCCTTATGAGAAATTGCACCAAACAATTGCATGGCCTCAACCGGTTTCTTTTTCTTACAGTATCCGTTTATTAGTATGCTATAGCTAATAATGATAGGTTCAATGCTCTTATCTATCATGGAATCAAAAACCATCCTCGCTCTATCCAATTGACCACACAAACAATATCCATCCATTATCGCATTATAGGTGATTGTATCAGGCTCTACACCCTTATCGGTCATGTGTCTCATTACTTCCTCGGCATCTTTGGCTTTCCCTTCTTTGCATAGTCCATCTATCACTACGTTGAAGTTCTACACATCTGGATAAATATTATGATTGACCATCTCAGAGAACAAAGTCTTAACCTTTTCCCACTGACCAAGCCTACACAAACCATCAATTAATGAATTATAGGTGACTATATCTGGAGGAATGCCTTTCAGCTTCATCTCGTTCAAAAGATTGATAGCAGCATCTAAGTTTCCATCTTTGCAGAGAGCATCTATGGCAATGTTATAGATGACTATGCCGGGCTTAGTGTTCCCCTGTTCCATAAGATGCAGCAAACTTAAAGTTTTTTTAGTATGGCCCCTTTTGCTGAGGCCATTCATGACAGTTCCATACATGACTTCATCAGGCTCACAAATCTTCTCTCTCACCAATTTTGTGAACAATTCAACTGCATCTTTGACCTTATTTTCAGCAAAGATTCCCCTTAATAGTGTGTTAAAGGTGACAACATCAAATGGAATGGCATTCTTCAAGTAAATGGGTAACACTGAAAATGCAAAATCAGCACGATGCATCAGACAATAATTGTTAATCATGATATTCAAGATGGAATCACTAATTGGGATACCCAATTTCAGCATTTCTCGAAAAAGAGAAATGACAGCAGAGTAATGCTTCATATTGAGCATAGTCTTAAATAATTTACAGAAACTGACAACATGAGGAAGAGGGTTCATTCTAACCATTTGACGGAAGAGAGTAACACCATCATCCAAACACTTGACATTCTCAATCTTGCTATTTACTGAGTAGGCTCTGATAATTGTAGTTGCCGAAGCAGAAATGGAAGTAGCATTCCGCAGAGAAATTCTCATCATCTTCAATGGCCAGTGGCAGAGTTGCCCTAATTTTAGAAAAGAGACAAAAATGGTCCTTATATTTGACTGTATCTTGAGTTTTGGTGCTTTAAGTTTGACGATTAACATTTTAGTTTTCGTTAAATATTTATAAAACTTTGTCCTTTAGATTTGACACGAACTAAAGAAAAGGAAATTAGTAGAAAGTCACATTTAGTGATACAATTTTTATATCTTTTGTGATTTTTGATTTATTTTTAAAGTTTGGTGCAGATTTTTGATGCGTAACTTTCGCTATTTTTTTATACGTTTTTATGTGTCTAGTGTAGTTTCTTGGTATTAATAATTAAATTCTTTTTTTTAATTTCACTTTCTACCTCAAATTTAACGGACATAGCTCAGTAAATATTTACAAAGACTAAAAATATTAATTTTTGACAAACTTAAAGGTCCAAAACTATCAAGTTCATACTTAAAGGAACTATTTTAAATCTGGCCCAAACATACGGAACCGTTTTTATCATTTTCTTGGGACCAAAACTAAAGGCGTTTTTTGTTTCTTTTTATCACTTGCTGATGTTACCAATGCCAAGTTATAAATAATTAAAGTGTTCGCAAGAATAATCGAACAAATTACAGCACATGTAGATGAAAGCAAAGGAACTAATCTTTGATTTGAAAGTCCAAATCCATAATCAACAAGATTAAAACCAAAGAACAGGAAAGTGAAACACGGGGGTGGGTCTTTGGGAATTTTTGGGATGGGTTTATTGTTGGAAATTAGCCTTTGGCGGGGAGATGCGTCTGTCGCGCCCTATTTTGACCTTGCTCGGGTCAAAGCGGAGCACGGACGTGTCCGGTGATTCCTGGGTAAAAAGGGTTGAGGAGTCGCCACCTAATTATTTTTACGGTGAATTAGGACACCTAAATATTAAACTAAGTGCTGCAATGTAAACTCCATTTTTAAGGTCTGCGAAACTAATGAGATTCTAGGTAAGGGTTCTTTATTATCCTAAAGGGAAGGGGTTAGGCATCCTTTAAGATCCGCTAACTTGCGTTATCCCACAAACTCAGGTTAATTATTTGCTAGAAAAATACATGTTTTACAAGTATAATAGATTAAAAGATGTTTGCAAATAATTAGTAAATGATGCATTTTATACAAAAGGTATTCAGATAACATAAAAAGAAAGATACATGTAAAGTTTTGAAAATATGCATTTGTGACAATAAATTATTTATACTATCAAAGAAGTAAAATTTTGGGAATCATTGAATTGTAAATTGACAAAAAGATAAACTTATCCGGAATGATTAATAAAGCAAATAAAGATGACAAAGTTGTTTTTGAAAATTTTGAATACGCGTGACGAGCCAAAAATAAATAAACTAGCGAAGGATTTCTAAGTTTGAATTCAACCGAGCCTACAAATAAATGAGCTAGCGACGGGTTTCAAATCTTAAACTACCTTATGAATTAATCCTAAGTTTGCCTATTCTAAGCATTTCAATAGTTACATACGTATGATAAATAATATTACAATACAAAGCGGGATAAAAGTCAATTAAAGAAAGAAATAAAATAAATAAACTCCGAGGAATAATTCGTCGTTATTTACTTTAATCCCTCGCAAGTCGTCAAAAACAAACGGTTAGAAACAGTTAAATACAAATAACTCCATATCCGCATTCAAAACGGTGAATGTTTTTATCATGAGGGCTCGGACTTAAATTTTGAAAAGAACATTCCAATCACGTCGTGGTCGCAAACATATGACTAATGTAGTTTATTTTGATTGCCTCGCCTACTAAACGTGTTGGTCTCTCGGTGAAATAGAAAGATCACTATAATCACGTCGTGGTCGCGAATATATAACTTGTTGGTTATTTTAGTCACCTCGCCTACTAAACATGTTGATCTCTGATAAAAGATTTAAGTCTTCATCATTGCCCGAAGTTATATTTCCGTCTTTGCAATCGTGGAGGCCTCAAAATCGACGGATATTTTTCATCGGCCGGTGTAGTATCGTGTTCAAATCAAGAAAAATTAAAATGAAACAAGAATAAAGAGGGCGAGGCGACAAGCGAGGAAAACAGAGGCGTAAAAACAGTTTTCGAAAATGACGCGGTGTCTAGTTTAAAACAATAAAACAAAGAAGACAAGAGAACAAGAATTTGAACCGAGCAAAGGAGTCAAATAGAAAGCAAGACTAAAAGACGCAGATTTATTCAAAACAAGAAACAAAGAACAAGAAACAGTTGATATCCGCTGCAAGGATCTTTAAAACAGTAAACTAATAAAACGGTAAGATATCCGCTGCACGGATGATTAAAACAATTAAACTGGAAAAAATAGAGAATTAATGCTAGAACAGAAAATGAAAAGTGCGATCTCGATTTGAATTTCATCGGCCTAGATGCCATATTAATAAGACAATAAAACAAAGGCAAAGAAACGAAAGCGTTGAGCAATTAAATTATCCGAACCAAATTCTGAAATGGTGGAACCGGAACAGGATTAAGAGGTATTTATGGAAAAATCCAACCCGGATCATGAACAGCGACCCGAATGAAAATCAGAAATTCAGATTTTTTAGATAACTAGCAAACAGGTATGAAAATGCCATAACTGAAATACGCCAAAAATCGGGTCGACCCGATCCGGGTCAGTGACCCGACCCGAATCAGATGCCAACCCGAATCAGACTTTTTTTCAATTTTTCAGATAACCAATAATAACCACAGCAACAATGCAAGAAATTTGGAAATTCAAACCTGTCGATCTGACCCGTCAAGAATCTGACCGAATAGGAGATTCAACCCGACATCAAATAATTCCATCAATTCCAGATAACCAACATACAAAAATATGAAATGCAAGAATTCTGAAAATATCCAATCGGATCGACCCGATCCGGTCGATGTGACCGACCGAATCGATGATCCGAATCCGAAATCAAATGATCCAAACCCAAATCGATTTTAACACCAAATTCAGATAACCAATAACAAGAATATGTAATGCAAGAATTTCAAAATGTTACCCGAACGGTCGATCTGACCGTCGTTGACCAACCCGAATCAAATTTTAACACCAAATTCGGATAACCAATAACAAGAATATGTAATGCAAGAATTACGAAAAAATGTTATCTAACTGGTCGACCCGACCAAATCGATGAAGAAAATCGAGAATCAAAATGGGAAAACAAACCTTTCGACTTGATTCTTGGATAATAAGGAAGGCAAAATGCTTACAATCAAGAATACAACAAAATATTTATATCCAATTTGGGACCTCCGAAAAATCCCTTTGAAAATCCTCCCAAAACTGTTCAATCCCCCGAAAATCTCCTCCCAAAATGAAGAACAATCATGGGGTATTTATAGGTGGATTCCCCCCCAAGAATCAAGTTTGAAATTCGAATTAAAGGTAAAGATTTCTGAATTTTGGAAGCGGATTTTAGGGGGTATGGGCGTGGGGCGAAATGACGGGAGGTGGTGGTGGCGGGGGGTTGGTGATGGCAGGGCGAGGTGACCGGCGACGGGGGGTCGCCGGTATGGGGGGTGTGGGGTCGCGGCTTGAGGGTAAGGGTTAGGGTTTTTTTTATTTTTTTGGGATTTTTGTTTGTTTGGGGATTAAAAGAGGTTGGGGTGATGGGTCCGGTTTTTCGTTTGGGCCGACGGGTTGGGCGATTCGGTTGGGCGACGAGTGGGTTGTGGGAATTGGGTTTAATTGTTTTGGGGAGTTGGGCTGGTCAGTTGGGCTTGGGAATTGGGGGATTTAATTGGGTCAAGCGAATTGGTTTTTGGGTGGTGGATGTTTTGAATAAAAGGGGAAGGGATGTTGGGCAGTAGGAGTTGGGTTGTGGGAATTAAATTTGGGAATTGGGCTTGGACGAAAAATGGGTTTTAATTTTAGGTTGGGTAGAAATTGTATTGGGTTGGGAAATGAAATGGGTTAGGAATTTAAAAAATAAAAGGGGTTTAATATTAAAACATATTTATATATATATATATATATATATATATATATATATATATATATATATATATTTCTTGTTTTGTAAAAGATGTGAATTATTTAAAATAACATAACGACGTGATAATAATAAAATATAATATTTGCAAAATATTTAATGCTTAATAAAAAGGAAATGCGATGCAATTTTGCGAGAATAAAATAACATAGAATTTTTGGATAATTTATGATTATTATAAAAATGCAAATGATATAAAATATGCGAATAATAATAATAATACGAAGATACACACATATATGCCTATATTTTAAAATTATTTTAAAAGTGTCAAAATATTAAAAATTACGAATAAAATCATAAAAGATGGGACAAAATTGGGTGTCAATAGATGCCCTCTTTGGACTGAGACGATGAAAGAGTTTTCGCCAAAGAAGTTGACTGAGTAGTTAATTTTGTCCCGATCATCGGACTGCATGGTAAGAAATAGAATCCCTGGGAAGTGAAGTTGCAAAGATGGTGCACATTCAAGAAACAATGCCCCAGGTCGACCTAGGATGACACCGTCGCAGATGTGAGAAACTAATGGAAAAGAGCGGATCGACGTCAAGTAGGTCGTTGACCAAATTGCCTCGGTTCATTGTAGAAGAGATAGTCCCACGCCGTGATGAAGTTCCCGTAGCGATGTCTGTGATGAAGTTCACGCAAATTGAAAACTCCTGCAAACTAAAGCTTAAGATATAATTAGTGTATAATCACGAGAAAATATTGTAGAGAAAATAACTTGGAAATACCCGCATTAGGACTGAAATTAAAATACCCTTGTTATAAGGTGGGCGCTGACCGAAATTAAAATTCCTTGTTATAAGGTGGGCGCTGATCAAATTAAAATTCCACTTGTTATAAGGTGGGCGCCAATCGAAATTAAAATTCCTTGTTATAAATCAAGGCGTGATCAAATTAAAATTCCTTGTTATAAGGTGGGCCGATCAAATTAAAATACCCTTGTTATAAGGTGGGCGCCGATCAAATTAAAATTCCCTTGTTATAAGGTGGGCGCCGATCAAATTAAAATTCCTTGTTATAAGGTGGGCGCCGATCAAATTAAAATTCCTTTGTTATAAGGTGGGCGCCGATCGAAATTAAAATTCCTTGTTATAAGGTGGGCGCCGATCAAATTAAAATTCCCTTGTTATAAGGTGGGCGCCTGACTGAAATTAAAATACCCGTATTATGAGGTGGGCGCCTGAAATGACGTCGTTGGATCGACGTGTTGTGTTGAAGACGTCGTTGTAATGTTGTTGACGTCGCTGTTGTATAGACTTTGCTGATGTCGTCGTTGTATAGACGTTGATGATGTCGTCGTTGCATAGACGTTGATGATGTCGTCGTTGTATAGACTTTGCTGATGTCGTCGTTGTATAGACGTTGATGATGTCGTCGTTGCATAGACGTTGATGTTGTTGTTGTTGTAAAGAATAGTTATCGTGCTGCCGTAACGTCAATAACGTTGTTGTAATGCTGTAAAGATAGTTGATGTGCTGCAGTAACGTCAATGACGTTGTTGTAATGCTGTAAAAGATAGCTGATGCGTTGAAGACGTCATTGTAATGCTGTAAAAGATATTTGTTGTGCTGCAGTAACGTCGTGGACGTTGTTGTAATGTTGTCCGGTTGTAAGAGATGTAAGTGACGTCCTTGCCGTCAGTTTGTTGTAATAGGGTTCCACGTTGTGCTGAATCTTTTGCCGATCCAAACTCATGTGGACTGTGAATAGAAATGTCGTCCTGGCACGGGCGATAATGTGACGCGACGTCTTTGCCGTCGGGTTTGCCGTGTTGTCGTTCCTTGTGATTCGAAATAACATCTTTGCGCAGACATAATAGTCGGGACTCTGTAGGTCAAGATGATGTCTTCGTATAAATGCAAAACAGGAACGTAATCCTTGTAGTGAGTTGTGGTGCCGAAATTCTTTGGGGAATTGATCATAACTGATGTGGCTTCCTGCTTTTTCAACCTGAAGAACCTGTACTCAAAGAAAATTTGTGAGTTTGGGGAGGGGCGGTTGATTCGCGTTGACTTTGTAGCTTTGGCTCTTGATAGCTGCATGTCCTGCTGATTCGACCAGAGCCCCTGCCTGGTTCCCGCCTTGGCTAACCGTTAATGAAAACATTTGTTGAAAATAATTTGTTTATAAGAAAGTATGCTTATCATTAAAAAGTTCTTGTCGAACTGCTAATGAAAATATTTGTTGAAAATGATTTTGCTTATAAGAAAGTATGCGTATTAGTAAAAAAAAATCTTGTCAAATTTTAACGAAAATATTTGGTGAAAATAAATTGCTTATAAGAAAGTATGCATATATGTAAATGTCTGTCGAGCAGCGACATGCGGTGAAACAAAGCAAACGTCTTATCCAAAATCCTCTTAGGCTGAAGACTTAGTTTGCCGATGTTTTTCCATGTTTATCGGCGTCCTCCGACAGTGATCCCTTAAAAATGCCCCAGTTTCCGATATGTGAGAATGACGATCTTTTGAACGGACAAACGAGTCTTGTGTAGATTGCTTGCCTGTCCTATCAGGGTGATCAGATGGGTGCATTTTGTCTTTTGTGAGATAAAGGAGAAAATATTTCCTAATGGTGGGACCGAAGCCGATTTAGGCCGCCTACGTATCCCCATGAGGGAATCAGGTCGTGACGTAGTTCATTACAAGCAAAAGGAGATTGTAAGGGTTTTTCTAAAGATGGGGCCGAAGCCGATGTGGTCAGCCACGATCCCGCCGAGGGAATCAGGTCATAACGTAGTTCAGGTAAGCAAAGGAGATTGTAAGGATTTTTCTAAAGATGGGACCGAAGCCGATGTGGCCGCCTACGTATCCCGCCGAGGGAATCAGGTCATAACGTAGTTCAGGTTACACGAAAAAATCCTAAATGTAGTATCTTTTCACCGCATCTGCGTTGATAGCTTTTGGCCAAACTTCGTCGTGCATTTCAGCTAGGATTAGTGTTCTTCCAGTCAGCATTTGGTGAACCGTGTAAGGCCCTTGCCAATTCAATCTTTTCTTTGGCTTCATCCTGGTGTAGGGATATGCGTTTTGACACCAATTGCCCCGGTTAAAAATCTTTGGCCATTCTATTCCGATAAAGTTGCCGGACAAAGCGTGTTCATCACCTTTCCGTACATGATTTTGTATCTACTTGGTCACGAAAGATATATCATTGCCCCAAAGAGAAGTCCCGATTGTAGTCACGGTAGCCCAAGAGTACAAAGGGAAATAACCTGAGCCAATGCTTGTATTTATCAATCATATTGATGTTTTGATCCATATCCGACTTTGGTTTATTCTGAAAAATGCCCCAATTCTTCCGACTGTGAATCTTCCTTATATTCTTCGAAGTCTTGCTCGTTGTTTTAGACTTTGTTTGCTTGTTTCATTATATGTCACATATTGCCGACAAATTAGTTTGCATGATGAAAAAAAGAAAGGAAAATTATTAAACAAAGCAGATTTTAAAATAGCAAAAGCAATGAAGATTTGTCATTTTAAGCTTTCAAAAGGTGGAGGCAAAATACATTAAACTGCATAAAATGTGGTTCAGGCCTCAATTTAAATCGCATTTTCATTAAGTACTAATACAATTTGGATAGGCAACATTGGGAAATAACAGATGGGGTGCTCCGCCGCTTTAATCAACACGAATCAACTTTTGGGGAAATAATTAAGGCAAAATGAATCTCCTGAAAAATGAAGAAAACCAAATTAGTATAAGGTGAGTAATTATTGATTCAAATAATATACACATAGTGGAAAGCAGTAGAAAATAACAAAATGATTGTAAGACAATTAAATGCGCATCCTAATATGCATGGGGCCTCCCTTATGCCAGAGGTGGGCCTAAACGCCAGATATGCGGGATTACGACAGATTTGATCCAAGCTGCTAAACTGCAATGCTTTGTCGGAAATGAGAGAGAATGAATGTACATTTTCCAATTTGAGATGTCATGATTAGTCTTGAATTAGTCTATCCTTATCACGCTACACATAATATGATGATTGGTCGTTGGGTTGTGAGACCCGTAGACATCTTTGGCGGATTTCTTAATTGTGGAGTCGATACCAAGGATCGACCCACCTAAGGTGTATGCATGCATGACTTAAAATAAAGGGTGGTATAGCTCTATCTTAAATTTTCTAAGATTTGGTGACTAGACACAAGGTTCCCGAGCGGACTACTCGAGTGAGAAGGCTACGCGCCACCAGATGGTCCGGTCACTCCGCGCATACGCCAACTCTCCTAAAATTTGGTAGATTGAAAGAAATTTGCGGGTGCGCAAAACACACCTCGCGTGTAGTGTGTGATAGTGTCAATTTTTCAGAGTGGAAGAAATATGAGCGAAATGCCAATTTAAGATAAGCAGTAAAAATATGGAAATTTAAAACAGTTATGCATGCAAAAAATTTTACAAAGGAAACAAATCAAAGCATTTCGTCAAACAAATAGTGAAAGTAAAGCACAATTATAATTAACCTGAATTTTGCTATGGTTAAGAACCTGAAAATTCCCCAGCGGAGTCGCCATGCTGTCGCGCCCTATTTTGACCTTGCTCGGGTCAAAGCGGAGCACGGACGTGTCCGGTGATTCCTGGGTAAAAAGGGTTGAGGAGTCGCCACCTAATTATTTTTACGGTGAATTAGGACACCTAAATATTAAACTAAGTGCTGCAATGTAAACTCCATTTTTAAGGTCTGCGAAACTAATGAGATTCTAGGTAAGGGTTCTTTATTATCCTAAAGGGAAGGGGTTAGGCATCCTTTAAGATCCGCTAACTTGCGGTTATCCGGTCAAACTCAGGTTAATTATTTGCTAGAAAAATACATGTTTTACAAGTATAATAGATTAAAAGATGTTTGCAAATAATTAGTAAATGATGCATTTTATACAAAAGGTATTCGTGATAACATAAAAAGAAAGATACATGTAAAGTTTTGAAAAATATGTATTTGTGACAATAAATTATTTATACTATCAAAGAAGTAAAAATTTGGGAATCATTGAATTGTAAATTGACAAAAGATAAACTTATCCGGAATGATTAATAAAGCAAATAAAGATGACAAAGTTGTTTTTGAAAATTTTGAATACGCGTGACGAGCCAAAAATAAATAAACTAGCGAAGGATTTCTAAGTTTGAATTCAACCGAGCCTACAAATAAATGAGCTAGCGACGGGTTTCAAATCTTAAACTACCTTATGAATTAATCCTAAGTTTGCCTATTCTAAGCATTTCAATAGTTACATACGTGCGATAAATAATATTACAATACAAAGCGGGATAAAAGCTGAATTAAAGAAAGAAATAAAATAAATAAACTCCGAGGAATAATTCGTCGTTATTTACTTTAATCCCTGCAAGCTGTCAAAAACAAACGGTTAGAAACAGTTAAATACAAATAACTCCATATCCGCATTCAAAACAGTGAATGTTTTTATCGCGGAGGGCTCAGACTTAAATTTTGAAAAGAACATTCCAATCACGTCGTGGCTGCAAACATATGACTAATGTAGTTTATTTTGATTGCCTCGCCTACTAAACGTGTTGGTCTCTCGGGTGAAATAGAAAAGATCACTATAATCACGTCGTGGTCGCGAATATATAACTTGTTGGTTATTTTAGTCACCTCGCCTACTAAACATGTTGATCTCGGATAAAAAGATTTAAGTCTTCATCATTGCCCGAAGTTATATTTCCGTCTTTGCAATCGTGGAGGCCTCAAAATCGACGGATATTTTTCATCGGCCGGTGTAGTATCGTGTTCAAATCAAGAAAATTAAAATGAAACAAGAATAAAGATGGCGAGGCGAAGCGTGAAAACAGAGGCGTAAAAACAGCTCAAAATGACGCTGTCTAGTTTAAAACAATAAAACAAAGAAGACAAGAGAACAAGAATTCAACCGAGCAAAGGAGTGAAATAGAAAGCGATGCAGAAAAGACGGTATTTATTCAAAACAAGAAACAAGCGATGCGAAGAAACGGTGATATCCGCTGCAAGGATATTTAAAACGATAAACTAATAAAGCGGTAAGATATCCATTTGCCGCGGATGATTAAAACAATTAAACTGGAAAAAATAGAGAATTAATGCTAGAACGAGAAAATGAAAAGTGCGGTCTCGATTTCAATTTCATCGGCCTAGATGCGATATTAATAAAACAATAAACAAAGCAAAGAAACGAGCGTTGAGCAATTAAATTATCCGAACCAAATTCGAAATGTTGGAACCTAACAGATTAAGAGGTATTTATGGAAAAATCCGACCGGATCATGAGCAATGACGAATGAAAATCGAAATTCAGATTTTTTAGATAACTAGCAAACAGTATGAAAAATGCCATAATCTGAAATACGCCAAAAATCGGTCGACCGATCCGGTCGATGACCGACCGAATCGATGCCAACCCGAATCGGACTTTTTCAATTTTTCAGATAACCAATAATAACTACAAAGCAACAATGCAAGAAATTTGGAAATTCAAACCTGTCGATCTGACCGGTCAAGAATCTAATTCGAATAGGAGATTCAACCCGACATCAAATAATTCCATCAATTCCAGATAACCAACATACAAAAATATGAAATGCAAGAATTCGAAAATATCCAAATCGGATCGACCGATCCGGTCGTTGACCGACCGAATCGATGATCCGAATCCGAAATCAAATGATCCAAACCCAAATCGATTTTAACACCAAATTCGGATAACCAATAACAAGAATATGTAATGCAAGAATTACGAAAAATGTTACAGAACGGTCGACCGACCAGGTCGATGACTAACCCGAATCAAATTTTAACACCAAATTCAGATAACCAATAACAAGAATATGTAATGCAAGAATTCTGAAAAAATGTTACCCGAACCGGGTCGACCCGACCCGAAATCAGTGAAGAAAATCAGAGAATCAAAATGGGAAAACAAACCTTTTCGGACTTGATTCTTGGATAATAAGGAAGGCAAAATGCTTACAATCAAGAATACAACAAAATATTTATATCCAATTTGGGACCTCCGAAAAATCCCTTTGAAAATCCTCCCAAAAATCTGTTCAATCCCCCGAAAATCTCCTCCCAAAATGAAGAACAATCATGGGGTATTTATAGGTGGATTCCCCCCCAAGAATCAAGTTTGAAATTCGAATTAAAGGTAAAGATTTCTGAATTTTGGAAGCGGATTTTAGGGGGTATGGGCGTGGGTCGAAATGACGGGAGTTGGTGGTGGCAGGGGGTTGGTGATGGCAGGGCGAGGTGACCGGCGACGTGGGGTCGCCGGTATGGGGGGTGTGGGGTCGCGGCTTGAGGGTAAGGGTTAGGGTTTTTTTTATTTTTTTGGGATTTTTGTTTGTTTGGGGGATTAAAAGAGGTTGGGGTGATGGGTCCGGTTTTTCGTTTGGGCCGACGGGTTGGGCGATTCGGTTGGGCCGACGAGTGGGTTGTGGGAATTGGGTTTAATTGTTTTGGGGAGTTGGGCTGGTCCGGTTGGGCTTGGGAATTGGGGGGATTTAATTGGGCTGGGCGAATTGGTTTTTGGGCTGGTGGATGTTTTGAATAAAAGGGGAAGGGATGTTGGGCCAGCCGAGTTGGGTTGTGGGAATTAAATTTGGGAATTGGGCTTGGACGAAAAATGGGTTTTAATTTAGGTTGGGTAGAAATTGTATTGGGTTGGGAAATGAAATGGGTTAGGAATTTAAAAAATAAAAGGGGTTTAATATTAAAACATATTTATATATATATATATATATATATATATATATATATATATATATATATATTTCTTGTTTTGTAAAAGATGTGAATTATTTAAAATAACATAACGACGTGATAATAATAAAATATAATATTTGCAAAATATTTAATGCTTAATAAAAAGGAAATGCGATGCAATTTTGCGAGAATAAAATAACATAGAATTTTTGGATAATTTATGATTATTATAAAAATGCAAATGATATAAAATATGCGAATAATAATAATAATACGAAGATACACACATATATGCCTATATTTTAAAATTATTTTAAAAGTGTCAAAATATTAAAAATTACGAATAAAATCATAAAAGATGGGACAAAATTGGGTGTCAACAGATGCCCCTCTTTGGACGGAGACGATGAAAGAGTTTTCGGCCAAAGAAGTTGACTGAGTAGCCAATTTTGTCCCGATCATCGGGACTGCATGGTAAGAAATAGAATCCCCGGGGGGAAGTGAAGTTGCAAAAAGATGGTGCACATTCAAGAAACAATGCCCCAGTGTCGACCTAGGATGACACTGGTCGCAGATGTGAGAAACTAATGGAAAAGAGCGGATCGACGTTCGAAGTAGGTCGTTGACCAAATTGCCTCGGTTCGCTGTAAGAGATAGTCCCACGCTGTGATGAAGTTCCTGCGCGATGCTGTGATGAAGTTCCTGCAAATTGAAAACTCCTGCAAACTAAAGCTTAAGATATAATTAGTGTATAACTGCTGAGAAAATATTGTAGAGAAAATAACTTGGAAATACCCGCATTAGGACTGAAATTAAAATACCCTTGTTATAAGGTGGGCGCCTGACCGAAATTAAAATTCCCTTGTTATAAGGTGGGCGCTGGTGAAATTAAAATTCCACTTGTTATAAGGTGGGCGCCAATCGAAATTAAAATTCCTTGTTATAAATCAAGGCGTCATCAAATTAAAATTCCTTGTTATAAGGTGGGCGCCGAAATTAAAATACCCTTGTTATAAGGTGGGCGCTGATCAAATTAAAATTCCACTTGTTATAAGGTGGGCGCTGGTGAAATTAAAATTCCACTTGTTATAAGGTGGGCGCTGATCAAATTAAAATTCCTTTGTTATAAGGTGGGCGCTGATCGAAATTAAAATTCCCTTGTTATAAGGTGGGCGCTGGTGAAATTAAAATTCCCTTGTTATAAGGTGGGCGCCGATCAAATTAAAATACCCGTATTATGAGGTGGGCGCTGAAATGACGCCGTCGTTGGATCGACGTGTTGTGTTGAAGACGCGTCGTTGTAATGTTGTTGGCGTCATTTGTTGTATAGACTTTCTTTGATGTCGTCGTTGTATAGACGTTGATGATGTCGTCGTTGCATAGGCGTTGATGATGTCGTCGTTGTATAGACTTTCTTGATGTCGTCGTTGTATAGGCGTTGATGATGTCGTCGTTGCATAGACGCGTTGATGTTGTTGTTGTTGTAAAGAATAGTTATCGTCTTTGCCGTAACGTCAATAACGCGTTGTTGTAATCTTTGTAAAGATAGTTGATGTCTTTGCGATGCGCCAATGACGTTGTTGTAATCTTTGTAAAGATAGCCGATGCGTTGAAGACGTCATTGTAATCTTTGTAAAGATATTTGTTGTCTTTGCGATACGCCGTGGACGTTGTTGTAATGTTGTCCGGTTGTAAGAGATGTAAGTGACGTCCTTGCCGTCAGTTTGTTGTAATAGGGTTCCACGTTGTGCTGAATCTTTTGCCGATCCAAACTCATGTGGACTGTGAATAGAAATGTCGTCCTGGCACGGGCGATAATGTGACGCGACGTCTTTGCCGTCGGGTTTGCCGTGTTGTCGTTCCTTGTGATTCGAAATAACATCTTTGCGCAGACATAATAGTCGGGACTCTGTAGGTCAAGATGATGTCTTCGTATAAATGCAAAACAGGAACGTAATCCTTGTAGTGAGTTGTGGTGCCGAAATTCTTTGGGGAATTGATCATAAGTGATGTGGCTTCCCTGCTTTTTCAACCTGAAGAACCTGTACTCAAAGAAAATTTGTGAGTTTGGGGAGGGGCGGTTGATTCGCGTTGACTTTGTAGCTTTGGCTCTTGATAGCTGCATGTCCTGCTGATTCGGACCTGTAGCCCCTGTCTGGTTCCCAGTCTTGGCTAACCGTTAATGAAAACATTTGTTGAAAATAATTTGTTTATAAGAAAGTATGCTTATCATTAAAAAGTTCTTGTCGAACTGCTAATGAAAATATTTGTTGAAAATGATTTTGCTTATAAGAAAGTATGCGTATTAGTAAAAAAAAATCTTGTCAAATTTTAACGAAAATATTTGGTGAAAATAAATTGCTTATAAGAAAGTATGCATATATGTAAATGTCTGTCGAGCAGCGACATGCGGTGAAACAAAGCAAACGTCTTATCCAAAATCCTCTTAGGCTGAAGACTTAGTTTGCCGATGTTTTTTCATGTTTATCGGCGTCCTCCGACAGTGATCCCTTAAAAATGCCCCAGTTTCCGATATGTGAGAATGACGATCTTTTGAACGGACAAACGAGTCTTGTGTAGATTGCTTGCCTGTCCTATCAGGGTGATCAGATGGGTGCATTTTGTCTTTTGTGAGATAAAGGAGAAAATATTTCCTAATGGTGGGACCGAAGCCGATTTAGGCCGCCTACGTATCCCCATGAGGGAATCAGGTCGTGACGTAGTTCATTACAAGCAAAAGGAGATTGTAAGGGTTTTTCTAAAGATGGGACCGAAGCCGATGTGGCCGCCTACGTATCCCGCCGAGGGAATCAGGTCATAACGTAGTTCAGGTAAGCAAAGGAGATTGTAAGGATTTTTCTAAAGATGGGACCGAAGCCGATGTGGCCGCCTACGTATCCCGCCGAGGGAATCAGGTCATAACGTAGTTCAGGTTACACGAAAAAATCCTAAATGTAGTATCTTTTCACCGCATCTGCGTTGATAGCTTTTGGCCAAACTTCGTCGTGCATTTCAGCTAGGATTAGTGTTCTTCCAGTCAGCATTTGGTGAACCGTGTAAGGCCCTTGCCAATTCAATCTTTTCTTTGGCTTCATCCTGGTGTAGGGATATGCGTTTTGACACCAATTGCCCCGGTTAAAAATCTTTGGCCATTCTATTCCGATAAAGTTGCCCCGGACAAACTGTGTTCATCAGCCTTTCCGTACATGATTTTGTATCTACTTGGCTGCGAAAGATATATCATTGCCCCAGTAGAAGTCCTGATTGTAGTGCGGTAGCCCAAGAGTACAAAGGGGAAATAACATGAGCCAATGCTTGTATTTATCAATCATATTGATGTTTTGATCCATATCCGACTTTGGTTTATTCTGAAAAATGCCCCAATTCTTCCGACTGTGAATCTTCCTTATATTCTTCGAAGTCTTGCTCGTTGTTTAAGACTTTGTTTGCTTGTTTCATTATATGTCACATATTGCCGACAAATTAGTTTGCATGATGAAAAAAGAAAGGAAAATTATTAAACAAAGCAGATTTTAAAATAGCAAAAGCAATGAAAATTTGTCATTTTAAGCTTTCAAAAGGTGGAGGCAAAATACATTAAACTGCATAAAATGTGGTTCAGGCCTCAATTTAAATCGCATTTTTCATTAAGTACTAATACAATTTGGATAGGCATGATTGGGAAATAACAGATGGGGTGCTCCGCCAGTTTTAATCAACACGAATCAACTTTTGGGGAAATAAATAAGGCAAAATGAATCTCATGAAAAATGAAGAAAACCAAATTAGTATAAGGTGAGTAATTATTGATTCAAATAATATACACATAGTGGAAAGCAGTAGAAAATAACAAAATGATTGTAAGACAATTAAATGCGCATCCTAATATGCATGGGGCCTCCCTTATGCCGGAGGTGGGCCTAAACGCCAGATATGCGGGATTACGACAGATTTGATCCAAGCTGCTAAACTGCAATGCTTTGTCGGAAATGAGACAAAATGAATGTACATTTTCCAATTTCAGCATGTCATGATTAGTCTTGAATTAGTCTATCCTTATCACGCTACACATAATATGATGATTGGTCGTTGGGTTGTGAGACCCGTAGACATCTTTGGCGGATTTCTTAATTGTGGAGTCGATACCAAGGATCGACCCACCTAAGGTGTATGCATGCATGACTTAAAATAAAGGGTGGTATAGCTCTATCTTAAATTTTCTAAGATTTGGCTGACTAGACACAAGGTTCCCGAGCGGACTACTCGAGTGAGAAGGCTACGCGGCCACCAGATGGTCCGGTCACTCCGCGCATACGCCAACTCTCCTAAAATTTGGTAGATTGAAAGAAATTTGCGGGTGCGCAAAACACACCTCGCGTGTAGTGTGTGATAGTGTCAATTTTTCAGAGTGGAAGAAATATGAGCGAAATGCCAATTTAAGATAAGCAGTAAAAATATGGAAATTTAAAACAGTTATGCATGCAAAAAATTTTACAAAGGAAACAAATCAAAGCATTTCGTCAAACAAAGAGTGAAAGTAAAGCACAATTATAATTAACCTGAATTTTGCTATGGTTAAGAACCTGAAAATTCCCCAGCGGAGTCGCCATGCTGTCGCGCCCTATTTTGACCTTGCTCGGGTCAAAGCGGAGCACGGACGTGTCCGGTGATTCCTGGGTAAAAAGGGTTGAGGAGTCGCCACCTAATTATTTTTACGGTGAATTAGGACACCTAAATATTAAACTAAGTGCTGCAATGTAAACTCCATTTTTAAGGTCTGCGAAACTAATGAGATTCTAGGTAAGGGTTCTTTATTATCCTAAAGGGAAGGGGTTAGGCATCCTTTAAGATCCGCTAACTTGCGGTTATCCGGTCAAACTCAGGTTAATTATTGCTAGAAAAATACATGTTTTACAAGTATAATAGATTAAAAGATGTTTGCAAATAATTAGTAAATGATGCATTTTATACAGGTGCGTATTCAGATAACATAAAAAGAAAGATACATGTAAAGTTTTGAAAAATATGCATTTGTGACAATAAATTATTTATACTATCAAAGAAGTAAAATTTTGGGAATCATTGAATTGTAAATTGACAAAAAGATAAACTTATCCGGAATGATTAATAAAGCAAATAAAGATGACAAAGTTGTTTTTGAAAATTTTGAATACGCGTGACGAGCCAAAAATAAATAAACTAGCGAAGGATTTCTAAGTTTGAATTCAACCGAGCCTACAAATAAATGAGCTAGCGACGGGTTTCAAATCTTAAACTACCTTATGAATTAATCCTAAGTTTGCCTATTCTAAGCATTTCAATAGTTACATACGTGCGATAAATAATATTACAATACAAAGCGGGATAAAAGCTGAATTAAAGAAAGAAATAAAATAAATAAACTCCGAGGAATAATTCGTCGTTATTTACTTTAATCCCTGCAAGCTGTCAAAAACAAACGGTTAGAAACAGTTAAATACAAATAACTCCATATCCGCATTCAAAACAGTGAATGTTTTTATCGCGGAGGGCTCAGACTTAAATTTTGAAAAGAACATTCCAATCACGTCGTGGCTGCAAACATATGACTAATGTAGTTTATTTTGATTGCCTCGCCTACTAAACGTGTTGGTCTCTCGGGTGAAATAGAAAAGATCACTATAATCACGTCGTGGCTGCGAATATATAACTTGTTGGTTATTTTAGTCACCTCGCCTACTAAACATGTTGATCTCGGATAAAAAGATTTAAGTCTTCATCATTGCCCAGAAGTTATATTTCCGTCTTTGCAACTGTGGAGGCCTCAAAATCGACGGATATTTTTCATCGGCCAGTGTAGTATCGTGTTCAAATCAGTAAAAAATTAAAATGAAACAGTAACAGTAGGCAGTAGGCAGCAAGCAGGAAAACAGAGGCAAAAAAAAAAACAGTTTCCGAAAATGACGCGGTGTCTAGTTTAAAACAGTAAAACAGCAAGAAGACAAGAGAACAAGACTCGAACCGAGCAAAGGAGTGAAATAGAAAGCGATGCGAAAAGACGCGGTATTTATTCAAAACAAGAAACAAAGAACAAGAAACAATGCTGATATCCGTTGCAAGGATATTTAAAACAATAAACTAATAAAGCGGTAAGATATCCATTTGCCGCACGGATGATTAAAACAATTAAACTGGAAAAAATAGAGAATTAATGCTAGAACGAGAAAATGAAAAGTGCGGTCTCGATTTCAATTTCATCGGCCTAGATGCGATATTAATAAAACAATAAAACAAAGTGCCAAAGAAACGAGCGGTGAGCAATTAAATTATCCTAACCAAATTACGAAATGTTGGAACCGAACAGGATTAAGAGGTATTTATGGAAAAATCCGACCGGATCATGAGCAATGACCGAATGAAAATCGAAATTGATTTTTAGATAACTAGCAAACAGTATGAAAAATGCCATAATCTGGAAATCGCCAAAAATCGGGTCGACCGTCCGGTCGATGACCCGACCGAATCGGATGCCAACCCGAATCGGACTTTTTCAATTTTTCAGATAACCAATAATAACCACAAGAATAATGCAAGAAATTTGGAAATTCAAACCGGTCGACCCGACCGGCCGTCAAGAATCTGACCGAATAGGAGATTCAACCCGACATCAAATAATTCCATCAATTCCAGATAACCAACATACAAAAATATGAAATGCAAGAATTCTGAAAATATCCAAATCGGATCGACCCGATCCGGGTCAGTGACCCGACCCGAATCAGTGATCCGAATCCGAAATCAAATGATCCAAACCCAAATCAGATTTTAACACCAAATTCAGATAACCAATAACAAGAATATGTAATGCAAGAATTCTGAAAAATGTTACCCGAAACGGGTCGACCCGACCCGGGTCAGTGACCCGAACCCGAATCAAATTTTAACACCAAATTCAGATAACCAATAACAAGAATATGTAATGCAAGAATTCTGAAAAAATGTTACCCGAACCGGGTCGACCCGACCCGAAATCAGTGAAGAAAATCAGAGAATCAAAATGGGAAAACAAACCTTTTCGGACTTGATTCTTGGATAATAAGGAAGGCAAAATGCTTACAATCAAGAATACAACAAAATATTTATATCCAATTTGGGACCTCCGAAAAATCCCTTTGAAAATCCTCCCAAAAATCTGTTCAATCCCCCGAAAATCTCCTCCCAAAATGAAGAACAATCATGGGGTATTTATAGGTGGATTCCCCCCCAAGAATCGAGTTTGAAATTCGAATTAAAGGTAAAGATTTCTGAATTTTGGAAGCGGATTTTAGGGGGTATGGGCGTGGGTCGAAGTGACGGGAGTTGGTGGTGGCAGGGGGTTGGTGATGGCAGGGCGAGGTGACCGGCGACGTGGGGTCGCCGGTATGGGGGGTGTGGGGTCGCGGCTTGAGGGTAAGGGTTAGGGTTTTTTTATTTTTTTGGGATTTTTGTTTGTTTGGGGGATTAAAAGAGGTTGGGGTGATGGGTCCGGTTTTTCGTTTGGGCCGACGGGTTGGGCGATTCGGTTGGGCCGACGAGTGGGTTGTGGGAATTGGGTTTAATTGTTTTGGGGAGTTGAATGGTCAGGTTGGGCTTGGGAATTGGGGGGATTTAATTGGGGTGGCGGGAATTGGTTTTTGGGTGGTGGATGTTTTGAATAAAAGGGAAGGGATGTTGGGCCAGTAGAGTTGGGTTGTGTGAATTAAATTTGGGAATTGGGCTTGGACGAAAAATGGGTTTTAATTTAGGTTGGGTAGAAATTGTATTGGGTTGGGAAATGAAATGGGTTAGGAATTTAAAAAATAAAAGGGGTTTAATATTAAAACATATTTATATATATATATATATATATATATATATTATTTTTTTTCTTGTTTTGTAAAAGATGTGAATTATTTAAAATAACATAACGACGTGATAATAATAAAATATAATATTTGCAAAATGTTTAATGCTTAATAAAAAGGAAATGCGATGCAATTTTGCGAGAATAAAATAACATAGAATTTTTGGATAATTTATGATTATTATAAAAATGCAAATGATATAAAATATGCGAATAATAATAATAATATGAAGATACACACATATATGCCTATATTTTAAAATTATTTTAAAAGTGTCAAAATATTAAAAATTACGAATAAAATCATAAAAGATGGGACAAAATTGGGTGTCAACAGCGTCCACCCATCTTTGATGAATTAAACACCAGTGTTCCGCATGTTGGAGACCTTGTCTCTTCGCACATGCATGATCTACGAAGTGAGTAGATGACTGTAGGGCCAAGAATCGTCTAATTTCGTTGAGAAATGAAAGAGATATTGATCCACGAAGTAAGGTGTTTGAGACATGGAAATGTGGTGTGGGACAAATCTACCACATCGGTTGGAATAGGAAGAATTGCTCTCTATATAAGTCTCTAATTGGTAAAGGGTTTGGGACCCCAAGGGGTATCCCATGTGTTTAAAGGAGGGAAGACCTATATGTGCTTGGGTTCAAGGCTAAGCCCACACGCGCGCCGCCGCCGCGTGCCCGTCGGGTCACATGTGTGGGTGTGGGTGTGGGTGTGTCTAATATTATCTTTTTGGACCAGAGAACTCTGTCAGATGTACAGTTTGATTCCTGAAGTTTCATACGTACAGTTTGGTCCCTGAAGTTTCTGGAGACTTTTTCTGCCTACCGTTGGACTGCGTTTTGGAGCATTAACCAGCCATTACTTGGTTGATTAACTCTCAATTAACTGCCCATTACTTGGGCATTTGGGCAGCCTCTTTCAATGGCCTTAATAGCCATTACTTGGCTGTTTTAATGGCCTCCCTTAATGGCCATTACAGCCTTGTTTTGGCAGTTGGACAGCCCTCTTGCATGCTATATATTGAGCAGTTGTTGGCTCAATTTAGGACTGCACAAAAAAATGTTGAAAACAAGCAAAAAAACCACACAGAATACGTGACTGAAATTCAGCACAAAACAGTGAGAAAAACAGCCACAAAACAGTGAGTGAAATTCAGCGAAAATCAGTGCAATTTTCGACTGAAAAACAGTGACCAAACCCTCATGTATACACAAGATATACACTACAGAGACACTATATACACAGAGACAAAAGAGAAGAGTAGAGAGAAACTCTTCCTTCCTATTCCATATCTTCAGCAAGTCGAGTCATAGTTGTTTTCTTCGCCAGGCTCAACCTATTGGCTTTGTAGTGTTGAGATTAAAGTGTTGTTTTATCTTGGGAGACTATTGTTCGCTAACGTAAAAGCATATATACGGGGCAATCTTGTCTTAAGGATAGAGGGTTATCCTCGACTCAACACACAACATTGTAACCATCCAGATTTAGTTGTTTCTTGATTTCAGGATATCAACATTCAAGACACAACAAACTTGCGGCAGTTCTCAACATTGGCTTTACAAGGTGATCAAGATTCAAGACACAACACACATGCGGCAGTTTTGAAGATTGACCATTTATTTATCCTTTTAAACATTTGTAATAGTTATTACTTCCCGTACTGCTCTATAAAGTACCATAGAATACTAACAACTTAAGACAAGACTGTATTGTAATACTATTAGTGTTCGAAAGATGTCGGTCAAAAGTTGTGTGACCAAATCTGGATATGGCAATGGTTTTCTGGTAGAAGAGAGTGATGATGATGAACATGTTCATGGTGTCACCGCTACCAAGACTGGCGGGAACAAGCGCTCTCGAGAGCCTTAGGATGTCAACTAGGACAAGAGGAGAAGACTGAAGATGTGCTTCTATCTTGCAGTGAGAAGGCACATTCTGTCCCAGGACAAAGATCCGAATAATGGTAAGAAGGAACTGGACACTCAGTTTGATGAAGTGACTGGAGTGAGCCAGAATCCGAAATTGGGATAAGTAGTTTTTCTTACTTGTCAAGAATAAAGATTAAATGAAGTCTGATTAAAAATTGATAAAAGTAAGGAGGAATATGAAAATAATTTATATTCCTTACGCTTTAAAAATCAGAAGTTTAATCTCATCTTCTTTTCCGTTTAAAGATTGGATTGTAAAGCAACTTAAAAAGATCCGTTCTTTTAAGAGTAATTATTAAAAGTGTGTAAAGAATGTTCGCACATACGAGGGAGTAAGATCCACTGACTGTGCGAAAACTGTTACCACTCTTAAGTAAGCGCCAAAAATTATCTGGGCACCAATCATAACGGAAGAAGTCTAAAAGTTAAAGACGTTGAGCCTGTCATACTATTTGGTAGAAGATCCTTCATAGGATGATATTTGACACTCAGTCATACAAAGCCTCCGGGCAACTGGAGTGGGCCAAAATTCCTTTGATATGATGATATTGGACACTCAGTCATATAAAGCCTCCGGGCGACTGGAGTGGGGCCAGAATTCATTTCATAGGAAAAGTAATGGACACCTAGCAAGGTGGGCCAGAGTTTCCAGGTCTTAATGATCTGAAGGCCTAAAGAAAGGCAGTAAAGAAATTGGACACTCAGTCTGCTAAAGCAACTAGAGTGGGCCAGAGTATCGAGATCACATATGATCCGGTTGCGCCCTAACCACGGGCAAAAAGTTGTTCATGTGAAGCAACGCCACCTCTAAAATCAAAGGGGCTGGAGAGGTTGTCCTCAATAGGACTTCAAAGGAATGGGATCACTCTAAAAAGAGGTGATACATGTTCCTAACTTGGTTTAAGGGACGCTGTTGGTCAAGCTGGTTTGAGACTACTCCAACAGGTCCGTAATAACTAAGAATGGTACAGGATGTCTATAGCCAAATGAATGATATATTTGTAATCCGTGCATCTATGCCATCATAGATTAAGACACGTTAAATAGCAAGTCATTCAAAAGCTAGCGAAGTTGAGATTGTTGCCTTCTTTCGACATAAACCCTCAAAATGAATGTGAGGTAGGCGAAGAGGCAAAATCACATTTCCAAATTCCGTCAAGAGAATAGCGAAAGAAGAACCGATCCTCTAGAACTTAGTCACACCTACTTGGGTGATTTGAAGTTTATACAAAATAGAGGGGGGTGACAAGTACGTTGTGACCTTCATTGATGATGGTACAACGTATGGAATCCTTTGTTTGTTAAAAAGCAAAGATGAAGTTGTTGAAGCGGATAAGCGCTACAAAGCAGAAGTTGAAAATCAACTAAGCCTACGGATTGAGAAATTCGTAGTGATAGAGGGGAGAATGTGAAGCATCGTTCATTAAACGACTGTTCATTTCTCACCTCAGTCCAACGGTGTTAGCCAAGCGCAAAGTCGTACGACCAATTTATGTGGGGTTGCTTGGTAAAAGTTGGAATAATGAAACAGGTCAAGTTGTACCTAAGATGGTAGATTGCATATCCACTAGATCTGCAAATAACAGTAGTGCTGATCGCCTCTTGGCGTCAAAGAGTACTGAATTCTTTGAAGATAGCTTTCCTTGAAAAAGGAAAAATGAGTAATTGCTCAAGGTTAACAAGAACCCGCGAGGGCCTGACTATCCTGAACTAGACGTTCTGTATCTACAGGACTCGAAAGTTGCTGGCTATCCGGAACTTAATATTCCAGATCTGCAGAACTCAGGAATTCTAGATGTTGAACCGAGACGGAGCAAAGAAGGGGACAAAGACTTGTTCCAGTCCTTCTAGCGTGTATGGTTGAGAATGAACCATGGACAACTAACAAATAATTGTCATCTCCAAAAGCGCTGCTTTGGAGAGAAGCTACAAAGTAGATGGATCTACAGACGAGTTCAAAGCCTCGGCTACTTGTACAAGTGCTCCCCTGCGAGTAGCTTAACATCCTGGGCCATTGCAGTCTTGCGTGGCATGGATGTTGAAACAACCTTCCCAACCGGAGAGTTGGAAGAAGAGAATCAGACTTGGTTTGCCGGACTGTTGGGCTTCTTCCTGAACTTTCATTTTGGTCCCTGAAATATTTACATTTTGGTCCTGAAAGTTTCAGATAAAACAGAAATAATGAATCTGACCACAGAAACATTGACTCTGAAATTAGAAAGCCAACAGTTGGAGAATCAACAGTCTGAAAGTAAAAGTCATATTGAAACAAAGTCTCGATATGAAAGATATGGGTATCACAGATGACATCTTAGGAATTGGATTTCTAAGACATCTAACGAACTGGTCGATAGTTGACAGTCTCGTTGAAGCCACCAATGGATATGAATCATAGAACTGATTGGAATCATGGTGCACCCATAAACAAGGAGCGATATGCTCAGGTCACGTGTAGTTCAATGTATTGTACACACTACAACCGACCTGGTATCGGTCTACAAAGCAGATCAGTTGAACGAAGGTTCACTGATGATTTTAATACATGATCAATAGAAGGCGTTAAGTCGGATATGACGATATCTGAATTATTCGCTTATCTACAGATTATAGTATTCTAGATGTCCAACGGTTCTGGGAGAACACGGTGATGCAAACTGGACATCAGATATGAAGAACACCAAAGCCACAAGTAAATGTGTATGGTGGGTCTTGGAAAATCCTCTAAGCAAACTTGCATCGGCCGATTCATGATGGTATCGGAGTTTATCACTTTATACAAAGCATGAAAGAAGTTGAGTAACTTCACGACTCATTAGAGGACGTCCCTTATTGGGAGAAACCCGTGTCTTCAGCAGTTATACACTGTGGCTAGCGGGTCGGCTTCAGGAGGACACGGATGACGGCGTCTGGACATATCTTTCAGGATCTGTCGGAGACATAAGACCGTATGGCAGTTGATCCTCACGGGGTGTCACATCCTTGTGTACTAACTAAGGGACTACCCGGAGATCAAGTGTTCTGCATGTCTAGGGGAATTGACTTAAAACCCAAACAATACGAACCTTTGCGGTGGTAACCCAACCATACTGATTGGAGATCCCAAGAATTTAGTTGTTTCTTGATTTCAGGATATCAACATTCAAGACACAACAAACTTGCGGCAGTTCTCAACATTGGCTTTGCAAGGTGATCAAGATTCAAGACACAACACACATACGACAGTTTTGAAGATTGGCCATTTATTTATCCTTTCGAATATTTGTAATAGTTATTACTTTCCGTACTGCTCTATAAAGTACCATAGAATACTAACAATTATTTTGTAAGGTGGGTCGGGTTTAATTGTGACTATCTTTTAAATTGAGAAAATGAAATATTCATGTAGATGTCACCTAGGATAATAAAGGTGTAGACAGAAGAATTAACAGTTTATGGATAAATATGTGCCCAAAGTATGATGGTAAGGGCAAATATAACATTTTTTGAAGAGTACATGGGCGACCCTTTTCGGTTCTGGAAATGTGAAATTATACACAAATCTATATTGGTTAAATATAATTGACAGAGTACAAAGGGGAACTACATTCTGCAACATACAAGTAACTCGGCTGTAGTTTCATTAAATGAGAAGCCCATTCCAGTCATTTCCTTCATAAAAGTTGCCATTTTAGTAATTTTGTTGCACCTGAGAAAACCTTGCACAACCACATTGTAAGTGACATTGTCTGGCAAACAATACAGTTCCCTACCGAGACAAACTCTCAACGGATCCTCCGCGCGTTGGGAATACCTCTTTCGTGCGTCTTTCTCGTGGCGGGAACAGAACAACAGGGAAAGACCCGTCCCAGGGAGAGCTTTATTTATTGTTGAGAGAATGGGGAGTGAATCGAATTCCGTTTCCGTTCTTTGGGGTCGGGTAGACTAAGATGAAATTTATTTTACAGTTGTTCCAGGGATATTGGTATAGAAGTGGAGTGCACTCCTTATATCATAAATTAAAACGTCAGTATGGTACCCTGGTAGACGCGCAGACCGAGTGAGTTTCCGCCGATCCAGATGTGCCAGAGATTGAGGACTATGAGGGTATTTTTCTTAGCATATCTTTAGCTTCATCTAACAACCCTTCAAGATAAAATCAATTTATCATTATAGTATATGTTCTCACATCTGGAATCAATCCTATTAAAGTAAGTTTCTCAAAATAGCACGAGCTTTATCGATTTCACGATTCTTGCACAATCCACCAATGATAATACTGTAAAATATAATGTTATTATTTTCTCTTTTTCTTTCTAACTTATGAAAGAGTGACATCGCTTCTTCAACAATTCCATACCTAAAATAACCATTGAGCAAAGTCCCATGAGTGTAAAAATCAGGTATGGTCCCCGCCGATAACATCTCATCAAAGAACTTTTTTGCATCACAAATTCTTCCAACTTCAAATAAACCTTGCAAGAGAGTATTGTAGGTAACAACATTAGGTTTTAATCCCTTTTGAGAAATTTCATGAAACAATTGCATGGCCTCGGTCAATTTCTTTTTCTTACATTATCCGTTTGTTAGTATGTTATAACTAATAATGTTAGGTTCAATGTTTTTATCTATCAAGAAATCAAAAACTCTCCTTGCTTTATCCAGTTGACCACACAAGCAATATCCATCCATTATCGCAATGTAGGTGATTATATTAGGCTATACACCTTTTTCGATCATGTGTTTCATTACTTCCTCGGCATCTTCGACTTTTCCTTCTTTGCATAGTCCATCTATCACGATGTTGAAGGTGAGCACATCTAGATAAATATTAAGCCTTTCTGCTTCATCTCGTCCAAAATATTGATAGCAACTTCTAAGTTTCTATCTTTACAAAGGGCATCTGTAGATGATTATGTCGGGCTTAGTGTTCCCCTGTTCTATTAACCGGAGCAAACTTAAAGTCTTCTGAGTATGGCCCTTTTTGCTGAGCCCATTCATAACGGTTACATACGTGACTTCACTAGGACACAAACATTCTCTCTCACAAATTTTTTGAACAATTCAACTGCATCTTTGACCTTATTTTTAGCAAAGATTCCCCTTAATAGTGTGTTAAAGGTGACAACATCAAATGGAATGCCATTCTTCAAGTAAATGGGTAACACCGAAAATCCAAAATCAGCATGGTGCATGAGACAATAATTGTTAATCATGATATTCAAGATGAATTGATTGGGATATCGACCTCCGCACTGGATCGCGATAATGTAGCCTGGCGGTTTGCCGACCAAGAGACCAAGTTATCATCAAGAAACATACAATAACAAGATATCGATCGTCTAGTAACTGAACATCCACCATAATCAGCATATGTATACAACACGAGAGTAGAGATGGATGATGGATATATATGTAATCCATAATCAAGTGTGCCTTGTATGTATCGTATGATGCGTTTGAGCGCGTGCATGTGCTCAATCCGCGGATCTTGCATAAATAAACACACCTGCTGAACTGCATAAGTAATATATGGTCTCGTGAAAGTAAGATACCGAAGAGCACATGCAAGACTACGATAGTGTGTGAGATCCTCATATGGTGTGCTAGAAGTAACACTCAGCTTCGGTTTGGTATCAACCGGAGTAGACGAGGACTTACACGATGACATGCCAGCTCTCTCAATAATCTCAGCTACATGCTTCTTCTATGATAAAAATAGACCACATGCATGACGAGTGACAGCTATACCCAAAAAATAACTCAAGGGCCCCAAGTCTTTCATAGCAAATTCCAAACTGAGAAGGGTCATGATAGACTTGCGTAAATTATCAGAGGAGGCAGTCAAAATTATATCATCCACATATAACATAATGTATATTAGAGAAGTACCACGATGATAGATGAATAGAGAATGATCAGACTTTCTATGAGAAAATCCAATAGTAGCCACATAATCTGCAAACCTCTTATACCAAGCTCGTGGGGCCTGCTTAAGCCCATATAAGGACTTCTTCAGCAAACAGGCATGGTGAGGATAATCAGGGTCCTTAAAACCCAAGGGTTAATGCATGTATAATGTCTCCTTAAGATCACCGTGTAAGAAAGCATTTTTCACATCCAACTGATGAATGAGTCATGCTTTCGAGAGAGCTAGACTAAGCACGGTGTGAATGGTTGCCGGTTTGACCACCAGACTAAATGTCTCTCCACAATCCATGCCAACCTGTTGTGTTTTACCATCACCTACAAGACGAGCCTTATGCCTCTAAAAAATCGTCATAATTTTCTTTATGAGTAAAAATCCACATAGATCGAATAATAATAACATCAGGCGAACGGGGCACCAACTCCCACGTCTTATTTTCAATAAGAGTATTATATTCGTCATCCATGACCATTTTCTAATTCGGGTCATTAAGGTCAGACACTGGGTTATGTGGTAAGGGTGACTTACTGACATTAGAATTCAGATTAAAATATTATTTTGGTTTAAAAATACCCAGTTGGCTATGAGTAACGGGATCTTGACTCGGCATAGAAATTGGCTAGGACGAATCTCGGGACGGGCTAGCATGCAGCGGTCCTGCTGGCGGAGACACTGGACTGACGAAATTCGGATGTGGGCCTGCTGGCGGAAGCATATGACCAAAATTGGGTGAGGATATTGGGCCAGCATGCAGTGGGTATGTTGGCCCAGAAAGTGGAACAGGATGCCTAGAAACGTTACCAGGACTGGAGGTGTTTGGGCGAGCAGGCAATGGGTCTGCTGGCTGAATGACTGACCCAGGAGGAGAAAGTATTGGGCCAGCAGGCAGTGGGCCTGCTGACCGTGAAACAATGGTTGAGTTAGTAGAGAATGGGTTGGGGTCACGGGATTGTTGGGCCCATTGCTGGATTATATACGGGGAGATCTCATCATCCAAAAAATTAGACGAACTAGACACTGAATTATACAATTTAGCAAACGGAAATTGGGTTTCATAAAAAATAACATAGCGACTAAGTATGATTTTATTCGAAAATAAATCAAAACATTTATAATCACGATGATTAGACAGATAACCCAAAAAGACACAAGCGGTAGACCGGGCCTGAAGTTTGTTAATTGTGGTGGATGAAAAATATGGATAGCACAAACACCTAAAACCCGAAGATGAGAATACGATGGATCTTTATTGTAAAAAATTTTAAGCGGTGATTGATATGCTAATCCTTTGTTATGGAGAATATTTAAGGAGGTAGGTAGCCATTTGTAACACATGAATCCAAAAAGACTGAGGTAATGAGGCATGGTCTAGCAAGGTTCAGATAATATTATTAATGGTATGAATTTTCTTTCGGTTTTCTCACTTTGTGAGGGCGTATGAGGGCAAGAAAACCGAAAAGATATACCATTAGTGTCACAAAATTTTTGAAATGGCCTATTATCATATTCCTGTCCATTATCATATTGTATATTTTTTATTTTCCGTTCAAATTTGGTACGAATGAATGCTCTAAATTTTAAGAAGGTGAAAAAAACTTGAGACATTTTAGACAAAGGAAAGGTCCATAAAAATAAAAAATAATCATCCAAGAATAACACATAATAACGATGGCCCAAAGAACTTAAAACGGAAGATGTCCATAAATCACTATGAATAATGTCAAAATGCATCAATGTGCTAGAAGAAGAGGCCACAAAAGGTAATCTAACATGTTTTCCTAATGGACAAGAAGGACAAATCTGAGTACTATGCGTACTCTTTCAATCAATAAAAAATTTATTTTGAAGAGAATAAATAATAGACGACCCCGGGTGACCCAAACGTGCATGCCACAAAGAGGGAGAAAGGGCGACAAATATTGATGGAGTGGCTTGACTCGTGGAATTGGTGGTAGTGGTAAGTGGATAAAGCTCTCCCCGACTATTACATCTCATTAAAGGTATCCCCGTCGTGAAATCATTCACAGAAAAACCAAAGGGGTCAAAGTCAACAGAAACCCAATTATCAGTTATGAATTTTTGGACAGACACCAAATTTTTAATTAAGTGAGGGCCATGAAGGACATTTTTAGGACTAAATGTGGATGTGGGCGGGGGGGGGGGGATTTGTGTGACCATAACCATGAATTGGGATTGAATTATCATTACCAACAATTATGCCACGATTATTGCTCAAATTGAAATAAGACGAGAGGTTACCTTGTGCGGACGTCATATGAGAAGTGGCTCTGGTGTCCATATACCAATTCATGTCCGGGGGATTTAATCCAAGTGTATGCATTGCGGCCTCAATATCCGTAGGTGTTGGACCGTGAACTGGCCCGCAGCAGCGAATGCCTGCTGAGGCTGAAGCCCAAACATGCCAGCCTGCTGCCTGGGCTGAGACGGCTGGGGCTGGGAATTAGATATCCGGCCAGCCCAATTCGCTGGATAGGATGGACCACTGGCCTAGTTCACTGGCACCGCTAGAAAGGGAGGGCAAGCCGTGTTGGGTAACTGGCCCAGCAGCCCCACGGTCAGGTTGCATTAGCCCAATGTTGCGGTCAGTGGTACTATAGCCCAGTCGTCCCACTATCACCACGTCCGCCACCGTCGCTCCGACCACTGCCACTGTCGCGACCTCCGCAGCGATTTTTGCCATTATTTTTCTGATTTTGACCGTTTTTTTCGCCATCATTGTTACTATTTTGGCTAGAATTATCCGAAAATACGGGAGGGTCATTGGAAGTGGCCATCATCATGACATAAATATCTCTGGTAGCCGCCTTTTTAGCCAATCGACCTCTTCTAATGTGAGCATGGAACAGGCCTGGTAGAATGGAGGAAGAGGATTACTTTGACGAAGAAGCGTCACAACGCCATTATAAGCCTCGGATAGGCATGCAACCATCTGAAGAACAAGACGATTATTGGTGACGGGCGCACCAACGTTTTTGAGTTGATCCACCAATTCCTTCAGGCTTTTACAATAGGCTGAGACATTCGAAAAATCCTCCGGGTTGACATGGGAAAATTCCTACTCAAGAGTGACATCAAGGGAATTTTCGTTATCTTGGAAAATATCACGCACCTTATTCTAAGTTTTCATTGCCGTAGCGTTGGGCTCAATAATCATCTGCAAGAGGTCTGTAGAGATAGTGGAATAAATCCACTGGAGAACGATAGCATCAAGAGTTGTCCATAACACTGGGTCATCCTCCGGGGCAGGCACATTCTCCTTGCCAGTGACAGAGGGAATGATGTGATGAAGCATTTGATGCGAGCGTGCGTGAACCTTAAACAATTCTGCCCACATTGTGTATTGGACATTTTCCATCGCAAGAACAATAGAGATATGGTTCTTGATGTTGGAGACTGTAAGGGCAGGATGAAACGTGTTCTTTGATGTAGACATAATGAAAGAACAACATGTGAATTAGGGATTTGGAAAAGAAATTTGGAAGGGAAAAAGAATAAGAAGAATTCTGAGAAGGAAATTTGGAACAATGGCCGACGACTTGATGAGTTACGAGAAGAGGGGCTGCGGAAGTTATGTGGAGAAGGAAATTATGTGCCCTAGACTTCTGATACCATGAAATAATATAATCTCTTGATTATTTTCATTAATGAAAAGGTCTATATATACATGATATACAAATTTAATTAAGGAAATTAAATCTACATTTTTCCTACTATAATTCTAATAACTTTTCATAATACAAGACTAATACTATAATTACACTTGTACAAGACTTCTACACACATGGTAAGTTATGTAAGGAATCCGGTTCGGTGATATACATGTTTTGTCCGCGTATATCACGGCTTCTTCTATCAATCATAGTCTTAAATAATTTACGGTCAAAGTTCGGAGCTGCGAAAATCTTGCAAGTTTTGTCTGCTCGTGAGAAGACGGAAGAGGAACTTTCTGAACTGCTCGGGCAGGGTCTCCCCCAATCAACATTTTGAATCGCTAAGCTACCTTAACAGAAGTAAGAGAGTGATTTGAAGTGACATCCACTTTTTTTGTTACTTAAAGCGCCGAAGAACAAAAATTAAAGACCAGTGATTTGAAGGATAAAAATTAAAGAATGCCTCAAGATAGGGTCAATTCATGCGAATTACCCTAAAATAATATCATGGAATATCTCGAGATTATTATCCTTCTTCCACCAACCAAACGACCTATAATAGTATTCTTCTCTTTCACGTTTTAAGAAGTTCAAACTTTCACCTAAAAATCCTTATCTATGTTTAAATTTATTTCTGTCCAGGGTTATTTTATAAAAGCATAAATACAATGTTAATCAACTTATACTAAGTTATTAGTTTAAAGGACAAAAAAGGGTCATTTGCACTTTTCCCCTATTTGTGTTGTTCTTTGATTTTTGCCTATCATAACAAATAACTTTTTTATCATAATATATCATAAGTTATAGCCCGCGCCCTTAAAGAATTTGTCCCGACATAATCTTGATTTTGAAGTGGAAAAGTTAAAAACCTAATCATTTGAATGGAAAAAGTTAAAGACCAACCGAGGGAAAATAGTGCAATTTCTTCCAATTATTTTATGGTCCCAATGGCTTTTGTAAAACTTTTGCGGGCTAACCTGTTTTGACACCGTTAATCTGCAGTATCTGAAGTAGAGGAGTAAATAGGTCGGGTTGATTCAAATTTTCAATTATCAAATCAAATCAATTATATCAGATTTTTAAATCTATCAATCAAACCAAATCAACTAAAGTCGAGGTTGTCAATCTCAACAAAAGTTATGCAAATATGTCCTTGCAAAATTATCCTTTTGGACAATTTTAAACTCATGTCTAGTGTTTATTCATATATTGCTCGATTTTATAGACAAAACTTTAGATTGGTGTCTAATGTTTACCATAATTTATAAAACTTTATAAGATTTTCAGTTTACTCAAAAAAAGCTTTTAGAACGTGACTTAAAATGTCCATAAATTGCGGGAAAAAATAAAAAAATGATCATTCACAAAATAACCATCCCCAGAAGAAACAACCGATGAAAATTTCTGCTTTTGCCGGAAATTCCTTTTTCCTTAAAAGCCAACTCCTAAAGTACTTGTACATTTGATTGTCCCTAAGCCTGACGGAAGGGACACGTGGAGGGCCAACAAAACAAATAATTATAATAGATTATTTTACAATAGCTAATTACTTTCCATCTTCCTAAACATTGGTGGCATAGTTACCCGATATATGTAATGGTGGAAGGTAAAGCAGTCGAAGTGTGCACAAGTTGATCCAATCATCACCAACATTAAAAAGAATGCATACACACTAGCACTCGAGAGAGAGTAACGAATTTCATGATGAGATGAAAGAAAGTCATGCCAAGATTTTATCAAACAACTAATACATTATTTGTAGCTTTTGACAACCATTTATCACACTTCATCTCAAAGAAGACCAAGGATTGATGCATCATACACATCATTCTTGGAGCAAAATTATGTACATAAAACTCAAGGAATCATGTTTCATGTGTGGTGAAACTCCATAAGGACTAGTCCAAGATATTGAGTCAAGGATTTCTAAGTGCAGCCAATCTCTTCTCCAGTTCATCAATCCCCGAACTGCCAGAACGAAGACACAGCAACAAATGCACGTGACCGAGTTAATGAGATCACAGCGAGTAACGTTTAAATCACAGAGCGTGAAAAATGCACGCCATACCATACGATTATTTACAGGAAGAGAAGAAAAAAGTATAACCAAAAAACGCAAAGTACTTTATCTGCCAGCAAGCAGTGCACTCAAGATGTCTAATAATTTGCTAGAGGATACAGTAGTACTTGAAGCTAAGAAACAAAGTGAGCTTAGCTTTCTAAACGAGTTAATAATATCCATGTTAACCAGATCTTTCTACTTTGGATTTTTTTTTATTATCTTTTCCTGTTTAAATCAAGTTACTTTCTAATTAGGATTGGCTCCATCATCTTCAATATGTACCACTATTACAATGCTAAAGATTTATCCTCCATTTAATTATTTGCCAAATGTGCATTAGATACCAAATACCACTGCACTATGCCTCAAGGATGACTGTTGTATAAGCTGTGGAAGTGTGCAACTTCATCCTATATCCTTAGATAATAGGAGCTACAATTTTTATGGTTATATTTGTTTCACCAAATTGGCAAGCTTAAACTGCCAAGAGCTTGTGAAAAATTACACTCGATATTTTGAGCTCGGTTGAGATTAAGCTGATAGCTCAGAGCTTGAGTGTGTATTCGCTGGTCATGGTCAATCTCAAAATGAACCCAACACAATGTTAACTAGGCTCACAATTTCTAGTGTGGGACGCATATTAGTGAAACCTGGCTCTGTAGGTTTTTTTTTGAATAACCGAGAAATATGATGTTTCTAGCTTCAACACTCCGTGGACATTAAGCCCCTTCCCTTTATCGCTCTCCATACCAGACTTAGTTCACCAATAGAATTTGAACTCATGATGCACGCCTACCACACATCCTTCTGTGTAATCTTTACAGTTATACCGAAGCCCTAGCTTTCTTTTTTGTTCATTTTGGCTCCATAGGTTTATCTCTAGTTCACCAATAGAATTTGAACTCATGATGCACGCCTACCACACATCCTTCTGTGTAATCTTTACAGTTAAACTGAAGCCCTAGCTTTCTTTTTTGTTCATTTTGGCTCCATAGGTTTATCTCTTGAAAAAAACATGCGAGTAAACAAAAGGGAAATAAAGTAACAAGTTGACTATATCAAAAGAAAATGAGAATGAACCTGCTTGATTCCTCAGTCCTTTTTCCAGCAACATTGCCCTTGGGAGCCGCTGACAACTGTCAAGATTAAAACATGTTAGCTTCAATTTGATACGGTATTTGAACGTAACTCCATTTCATCTCGTAAGTAAGAAAACTAGTTGTTTCACTGTGAACAACAACTAAAACTAACCTGTGAGGCAACATCGACTCCAATTTCATCAAGGACCTGCAAAAGCAAGATCAGAATTAACTTGCATGAAAACGATAAGTAGGTGAGACCACGTGTTTCAGATATTTACGCGTATATACATTTAAATGCACTTCAATAATTGTTTGATCCCTAAAAAGAAAAATTCAATGTTCAATCTAGAATCCATTCTCAATAAAGATCGATATACAATATATGGTGCAAAACTTCATCACCATTTGAATCTGAGATCCTGGGGTCCTAAATGGAACCTACTGAAGAAAGCTCATTTTACAATTGAAAATGTTCAAATATACCCCTAATCAATTAAAATGGTCCAAACATACCCGACATGGCTTCCACCGTTAGTATGAGGGACATATTTGGACCTTTTTTATTTGAAGGGTATATTTGAGACAGAAGATAACGTTGGGGGATTCTATGAGCCGATAGGTTAACGAAGGACATTTATAAGACAAATCACAAACATTAGGGGATTCTATGAGCCGATAGGTTAACGAAGGACATTTATAAGACAAATCACAAACATTAGGGGCACTTTTTGCCCTTTTCCGTAAAAAGAATCCAGATTAAGGGTGTGTTCTGTATGAAGGAAATATTGTTCATGGAAAATGTTTTCCAGGAAAATAAGTGGATTTCTTACATATTTTCTAGTGTTATGTACGTGAGCAAAAATATTATCCTAAAAGTAGTTATATATAATCTAAGACAAATACAGGAGGTGGGTGGGGGTTGGGGTGTGGGGTGATGGGGGCGGGGTGGGTGCTACGGGGTTGGGGGTGAAGATGAGTTGTGTTGGAGGGTGTGGAGGACACAATTAATGTGGAATGCCACTTGTGGAACTTCATTTCCCTACTTCTACTAGGGAAGTCATTTTCCTCATTTTAGAGGAACTTGTTTTCTTAAAGAAAAAGTTTTCCAAAAAATTTGACCAACCAAACATGGGAAGATTGGAAAATATTTTCTGGCAAATGTGTTCCTCCATACCGTACACACCCTACTACATTCTATTAAGAAGACAATGATCCTGAAGACACCCAGAATGCCATATGAGCAGTCAAATATTAATAGATATTTTCGATTAAATCAACTACTAAGATAGCATAACACACACTTGCTAGGTACACACGCCCACTAACTATTTTCAGTCATTATTTGAAGGAGCTTTAAAAAGCATACCTGATTTGTCAAATCTTCAGTTTCCTCTTCCGCTTCATCATTATCTATAGCATCATCGATGGCGTCTGACATCATTTCAGTCTACAATACGAGCACCATTTATTAAGTTGACTTCTAATAATCTGACTCGACATGAAGGACATATGATTTTATTTAAGATTAATCAGCAATGAGTCTTACCGTCATATCCAATTGAGCTGATTGCCTCTGGAAATTTTGCATCACCTTCGCTTGCTTTGTGGGGTCCATTTGCTGCATTGAGTCAACTGATAATTATGAGAAGGAATGAAGATGACTTCGCATACAACACAAATGTCTATTTTTCAGTGAGTATAAAGATCAATGAACAGTAAAAATGGATAATAGCACTTTCGGTCCCTAAGTTATTGGTAAATTCTGATTTTGGTCCTTGTGATATATGACTCAAAATATTTAACTTAATTAAAATGTGTGTTTTTGGTCCTTTCCTGTAGAAAATATGTTATATTTGAGTATTTATAAAACTATATTACCGTCAAATATGAAGTAACAATACAAATTTAACGTAATACATGAGTAATTAAGTATTGAAATGGTTAATAATTATGATAAATTTCTGAATGTTCACAAGTAAAGGGATTAAAAGTGCACAACTCAATTAATTGAAAGTTTAACATGCTTAGTCAAATAACATAGGGACGAAAAGAAGAATTAACCAATAATTCAGGGACCAAAAGTGCTATTCATATCCATGTGTATGAGGATGAGTCCTTTTTATATTTCATTATCTCATGCAAACAAATGGAAAAAAAAGGGCAGCCCGGTGCACTAAGCTCCCGCATGCGCGGGGTCCGAGGAAGGGCCGGACCACAAGGGTCTATTGTACGCAACCTTACAGAAATGCAAGGTAAGGCTGCGGACAATAGACTCTTGCGGTCCGGTCCGGCCCTTCCCCGGACCCCGCGCATGCAGGAGCTTAGTGCACCGGGCTGCCTTTTTTTTACATTTGTTTGCTTGAGATAATGAAATATAAAAAGGACTCATCCTCATACACATAGACATGCAAACAAATGGAAAAAGTAAAAAATAAAAGTCGCGATCTTTGGCCATCGAACCTTACTCATCGCAGTCATAGCCTTAGTGGCTCCTTTCATGCCTGCAGCAACCGAAGATTGGGCAGATATTGCCTGCAAAAGGCAAAAAGCTTTTCAAATGCATCGTAGAAAGGGAAAGAAGAACCGAAATCAGCAAGCATGTAACATGACTTGCCAGAGTACCTGTGTGTGAGTCGATATACCTCTCATTTGAGCCCGACTACCTTGCAAGTTGGTTATTTGCTGTCTAAGCCTGATTAACTGACGTGCTAGAACTTTTGTTGCTGTCTGAAAATGCAGAGGAAAACAGATGACAAATGAGTTCAAAAGCAGACAGGCCAATCTATGACAGCTGATTAATAGCCTGTTTGGCAAGCCTCTAGGAAGCCAAAAGTGCTTATTTTTTCCAAAAAGTGCTTATATTAGAAAATTGAGATGTTTGGCCAAGCTTTTAGAGAATAATTAAGTGTTTTTGAGAGTAGCCGAAGCTGTTTTTCAGAAACTTAAAAAAGTAGCTTTTCCTCAAAAGCACTATTGGAACCTTTGCCAAGCACAAATTACTGCAAAATATTGACAAAAGTGTTTTTCAAATTGATAAGCCGAACACAAACTACTACTCTGCAAAAGTATTTTCCCGAAAAGCACTTCTGACAAAAAGCACTACTCAAAATAAGCAGATTTTGGAAGCTTGGCCAAACAAACTATAAGCCTCCAAAGTTGACACCCAAGACCAACCTCATTTCCAGTTTTAGCAGTCCTTTTTATCTCAGCAACAAGTTTCTTTTCCTGTCTCATCAAGAAATAAATCAAAATGTTTCTTATAGATGTGATAGCGCATACAGAAATAAAGTGCAATATAACGGGGGGGGGGGGGGGGGGGAGCTATATAAGCTCTTAAACAGCATAAATTTCTGTATCTCATGAACGCGCTCAAGCACTTTCAAGAATAGCATCAGAAAGAAGCTCTACACATACCTCTGATTGCAAAGCAGAAATTTCCTTCTCAATACCTACATCACAATTTTACAACTAAAAGGAGTTACTCGCCATTACTTAAAAGAAGCCCTTTCACAAAGTGAGAACTAAAATTGTGGATATCAACGCGATAGTCTACTTAACAGCCCTCTATATTGACAGAGATTGTGTGTCTTTTGATGGGCAAGAAATTACAAGTTATTAATGAATTATTATCATATGAATTCCCTATTTGCAGAACATGGTTTAGCCTACTTTATATACAACTGAACATCATCTTATCCAATTCCCTAACATGTAAAAGCTAACATAAAGTTGTACAGCTCATAAACTTGCTAAGTAGAAATGGCATATGTATATTCAATTCAAAGAAACTGGGTAACAAAAGAAATTTGTCCATAATTACAAAAATGTGAATATTACGCTCCAAAGGCTCCTCCAAAGAATTCCAAGCGGCAGTACACATGATTTGTTTTTAGTGAATAGGTTAAAAAAAACTATCACCGTTTTTGCGAGTATCATACATAAACTATTGGCTATTGCTAAGGAGATTGGCCGTAGGCTTGGAATGGGAACAAACATGTAACCATCAGCATCTTTACTTGGTCAAGACAAGGATTCATCCATCGCTTCACTTCCTGTAGAAGAGTTGATTGAGAAGACAGATGGATATGCTGGTGAGTGATTTTCTTTTTCGATTTATCTTTTGCTTAATGGAAGTATTTACAACTACCAAACCTTAATCTAGATGATCAACAGAGAGTGACCATTTTCTTCTCTTGTTGAACCAAGCACAAATATGACATGCTACGTGAACATTACGCTCCAAAGGCTCCTCCAAAGAACTCCAAGTGGCAGTACACGTGATTTGTTTTTTAAGTGAATAGGTTAAAAAACCTAAAGGCCTAAACTATCACCGTTTTACGAGTTTCGTACATAAACTATTGGGTGTTCACAGAACCCCCTTAATCCATGAACTCATTGTGGCAGGTGGACTCTATTCCAAGACTTTTTCTATCTCCCACACGCCTCTAGGCAAGTGATCCAAACATTTTACCACATATTCAATCGGGGGTTTTTAATCTAAAGGGAATTATAGTCAAGGGAGTAACATGAACACCCAATAGTTTAGGTAGTGAAACTCGCAAAATGGTGTAATAGTTTAGGGGGGTTAAACCTATTCACTCCAAGTTTATATGTCAAATCCACCTATGAGCTTAATGTATCTTGAGCCAGGGGAAGGGGGAACAAAAGTGTGAAATTATTTACCTCTGGTAGCATGAGTCAGTTCTCTTCTACTCTCCCGAAGCGCCTCTGTCAAAAACAAATCGTAACTTTAACACTAAGTAAATAAAATAACAGCTCAATTTCATGAATAATAAAACACCTGGAAGAACTAATGTGAATTCCATGAAGAATCATAAAGACTCAAACTTTAGCACTAAGTAAATAAAATAAAAGCTCAATTTTATGAATGATCAAACACCTAAAAGAACCAACGTGAATTCAATGAAGAATCATAAAAACTCAAACTTTAGAACCAAGTAAATATAATCAAAGCTCAATTTTATGAATGATCAAACACCCAAAAGAACTAATGTGAATTCCACGAAGAATCATAAAAAACTCAAACTTCTGCACTAAGTAAATATAAGATATAAGGATCAAAAACACACTTCAAGTATCACTTTTCTTTTTGGATTTTCTACCTGAACCATCACCAACTAGTTAGCAAAAGACACCTCAACTATCTTGTTTACTTTTCCTACCTCAACTATCAGGTAGGAAATCAGGTAGGAAAAGTGAACAACTGATAGTTGAGGTGTGCTTTGCTAACTAGTTAGTGATAGTTTATGTGGGAAACTCTCACATCTAATAGTTCATGTAGGAAATCCAAAAAAAAATGATAATTGATGTGTGTTTTTTGACCCTTAACTCTAAATATAATCACAACTCAAATTTATAAATGATCAAACACCGAAAAGAACTAATGTGAAGTCCATGAATAATCATAAAGACTCAAACTTTAGCACCAAGTAAATAAAATAACAGCTCAATTTTATGAATGATCAAAAACCAAGAACTAATGTGAATTCCATGAAAAATCAGGAAGACTCAAACTTTAGCACTAAGTAAATATAATCACATCTCAATTTTATGAATGATCAAACACCCAGAAGAACTAATGTGAATTCCGTGATAAATTATGAAAAATTATGAAGGGGAGCCTTCGAGTAACGGGTGAAGTTGTTGCCCGGATTCAAGTCGTGGAAACAGCCTCTTACAGAAATGCACGGTAATGCTGCATACAATAGAGGCTTATGGTCCGGCCCTTCCCCATACCCCGCGCATAGTGGGAGCATAGTGAACCGAGCTGCCCTTTTATTTACACAAACTTTAGCACTGAGTAAATAAAATCACAACTCAATATTATGAATGATCAAACACCGAGAAGAACTAATGTGAATTCAATGAAGAATCATAAAAACTCAAACTTCTGCACTAAGTAAATAAAATAGCAGCTCAATTTTTATGAATGATCAAAAACCCATAATATCTAATCTGAATACCAAGAAGAATCATAAAAACTCAAACTTTAGCTCTGAGTAAATAGAATCAAAGCTCAAAATTATGAATGATCAAACACCCAAAAGAACTAATGTGAAATTCCACGAAGAATCATAAAAACTCAAACTTTAGCACTAAGTAAATATAGTAACAAACAACAACAACATACCCAGTATAACCCACCGGGTGGGTCTGGGAGGGTAGTGTGTATGCATACCTTACCCCTACCTTTTGTGACGGATAGAAAGCCGTTTCCGATAAACTAAGTAAATATAATCACAGCTCAAATTTATGAATGATCAAACACCCAAAAGAACTAATGTGACATTCCATGAAGAATCATAAAAACTCAAACTTTAGCACTAAGTAAATATAGTAACAAACAACAACATACCCAGTATAATCCCATCGGGTGGAGTCCGCGGAGGGTAGAGTGTACACAGACCTTACCGCTACCTTTTGTGACGGATAGAGAGGATGTTTCCGATAAACTAAGTAAATATAATAACAAACAACATACCCAGTACAATCCCACCGGGTGGGGTGTACACCGACCTTACCCTACCTTTTGTGATGGATAGAGAGGATGTTTCCGACAAACTAAGTAAATATAATCACAGCTCAATATTACGACTGATCAAACACCCATAATAACTAATGTGAATTCCCTCAAGAATCATAAAAACTCAAGTTTTATTAGAGTTACCAACAATCAATTAATCAATCAACTACCCTTCAATCCTAAATCAGTCAGTTTTCAATATATGAATCATATATATGTATTCTAAGGTACCAATTACGCGAACAAACAAAAGGGGTTCTTCAAAAATTTGATTTTGATGAAATCAAGAAGTTAAAAATCGAACCTTTAGCATTGGGTTTCTTGGAGAAGATGTTCATGCTGATGAAGATTAGACAAATTGGGATTCTGGGGTCTGATATATATATGTTTGTGTAAAGTGTATGGATGGAGAGAAGAATGGAAGCTACCTGGGAATTTGTACATTCGATAATTTTTACCAGTCAAGGCAGAGCGAGGAGACTACTATACTCCTATGTCCGTTTGACTTGCGGAAGTTTATGAAATAAAGAAACTATTTTGGATATTAAGATTTAAAATAAGTTAAAATATTTGTGTGATTATAGATTATTTTATTAAGCGTAAAAGATAAAATTTAAAATTAAATTATTGTCAAATAAAAAAATATATCACTCTTTTTTAGACCTATTAAAAAAATTATATCGTATGAATTGAAAGGAGAGTATAAATTTATCCTAATTATTGTTTGATATTAATGGGACCAAATTTATAAAAATAAAAAAATTAGAATAAAAAGGGAAAAAACAAAAGTAAGGATGTGAAAATAAGATTTTAAGTATTTTTAAAATTTAAAATTTAAAATTTAAAATTTAAAATTTTTATAGCTAAAAACTAATTTTAAAATAAAAGTGAAAAAGGTGAAACACTCTCGTGGTCAAACAATGAAACAGGTCCTCAAAGTCCCAAAAGTTTTGGAGCTTTGGTTATTAAATAAGTAGCCATAAAGTTCATAGTTGCATTGTTTCCCTACTAAAGGTCCGTTTGGTTTGGGTTAGAGGAAATTTAATTGCCCAGTAAAATTTAACATTAATTTGTTATAGTGTGTTTGGTTAGGGTATATGAAAATTTAATCTCTGTATAAAAGACTGCATTAAAAATAAGATGCGGAAAGTGAAACTTAAATGGTTCGAGCATGTGAATAAGCGATGGTCGGATGCCCAGTGCAGGGGTTTTGAGAGGTTAGCTATGGATGACTTTAGGAGGGATAGAGGTAGACCGAAGAAGTATTAAGGAGAAGTGATTAGACAGGATATGGTGCAGATATAACCTTAGATAGGAGGTTGTGGAGGACACGGATTATTTACTTAGTGTATTGTTTTGTTGTAGTTATTGTTCCTTTTTCCTTTTTCTTTTTTACCTGCTTTATTTTTGTTTTATCCTTAACCGAGGATCTATCGAAAACAACTTCTCTACCTCCTAAGGCAGAGTAAGGTCAGCGTACACTCAACCCTAACCAGGCTACATTTATGAGATTATACTGGGTATGTTGTTGTTGTAAAAAAGTTTACATTAAGTTATACAATGTTTGATTGTTTTCCTCGCAAATAGTATTGTTTAAGTTATACTGGAATTTATGTATTAAGTATTTTATATGGAGCGGAATTTGAAATAGAAATGCGGTTATTACCAAAATATGGATTAATATCCTGAAATGACAAAATTAACCCTCTTACTAGTATGAATAAATATTTTTTACTTTATTTATAAATAAACGAACATTTTAAAGTATATATTGCATACTAATTTATAATATATCAATAATTTAACAAGAAATAATTCTTGCATTACTAATTAATGTGTTATTAATAATCACATTACAATCCTCGCACACTAATAATCTACGCATAATTTATCTCTAAACCAAATTAGATTAGTGAACAATGATGGAAGTATGAGTCCGTAACTTAAATGACCTCAGAAGTGAGTTTTCATCCAAAATATCCTAAAAAAAAGTTACATAAATGCCTTTTGCGCAGAAAATTCATGTGCAATAAGATTTAATTGTAACGGTTATAGAGAATTTCCTATACAATAGGGGTTAGTTTTATTTTCCCCACATTTTGTATAATTTCGATGTTTTGAAATTCACGTTTTTTTCATACTTTCACCAAAGATTTGTCATGTCTCAAAACTCTGGAATATCAATATTTTATATAGAACCTGATATCTTTTTCTGCGAATAATAATGTAGGCTCAATACATCAAGTATACCTAAACATTTGGATCGTCGTTTTAGGGGTTGTAAAGTGTCCTGAAGTAAGTTTTGTTTGGAAACTTGTTATCGTTAGGTTTAAATGTTTATTTTATAAGATTTTAATTTAAGCGTTTTATTATTTAGTAAAGGCATTACTTTATTTCGAATATGTCAAGATTTTTTTTATAATTAATTTAGGACGTCGGACGAGCTATTAATAAATGATAATAAAGATTAAGATAACTAATTTTTATTAAGAAAATAATACTAAAAAAATATAATATTAACTTAAACTGTACAACTTAATTAAATGTACACAATCTCTAATGGATCTCACAGGTGGTAGTCTTTAGAGTAACCTTAGGCCTAAGACGATCCCGACCACCCTCACCATCATCTCCATCCTCATTTCTCCTCTTAATAATAGGATGCTCTATATCATGATCATCTTATCTTTCCTTCCTTGCGCCCTTGAGCATAATGTATTTCTTCTTGGGATTGCGTGAATTACTATGTACGGTCAGAATCTCATCAGTAGTGTAAGGAGACGGATCTACAGGCGCAGAAGGATGAACCTGAAATAATATATAAATAATTAGTGTTAATTTTAATTTATATTTAATACATTATTTTTTAGTAAAAAAATCAAACATGTGTGTTGACATGCTCCTGAGAGGTCTCATAAGATGGCTCATAAGAGGGCTCCTGAGCTGGTTCCTCAGCGAGCCCCACCCGCTTTGTCACTAGCCCCTCTCGCCCCACCCCTTCGTCCCCCAATCTCTCAGGCCCCACCCTCTCTATCAACAGCCCCTCTAGCCCTACCCCCTCGGCCACCATCCCCTCTGGCCCCACCCTCTCTGACACCCCCCTTCTGCCACCACCACATCTATCATCATCGCCTCTACGAACATGATCACGATCACCCGATGTCTGATAGGGGACCTCTGGAACACGCTCATGGATACGTCCGAGATCTTGTGATTGTCGTATACCATTTTCCGCTAGCTCAATTATCCGGGATGAAAATATCGTTGTCTCGGGCTGAGCCATATGGTCTATTCCTACCTAGTGCATCGTCTGTACGGTCCATAGCTGCATTTGTTTGCAAATATTAATGATTAAATAAATTTGTAACGTGATATATAAGATGATTAATTAAGTTTAAGTCGGGTAAACTTACCAACACCTCATACTATCCCACGAGTTCTGCATATCCTCGACCATCTAAATGACGTGTCCCGGGGTTGCCAATCAAGCTGCGTGTGATCTACCAGTACCACTTCATGTACTCTAGGATCAGAGTCGTATGTCCGAGCATCGCTAGCGTCCCCAGCTCTGATCCCAACGATGGATCTGGTTCTGCATAAAGGCTTGGTATACAAGAGTGTTGTTCGCACGCTCGTCCCACATATGATTATCGTGCTCCCGAAGAACCAGCTCAGGTATATTCTGTACATGCCCAAACTATCGTAAGACGCGGTGGGGCGCGTGATCCTTAATAATATCTATGTCTATCAACAGACATCGCGACCTCCACATGGCCTCACTAGTGTTGCAAAACGCCGGCAACTAATCCAAAATCTGATCATACGACCTTCATATAAAAAAAACTATAAAAATGAATTAGTAAACAATAAAGACAAAAATAGTAAAAAAAAAGATAATAATGTAAAATCAAACAAACTTACCATGTCCGCTGCCATACGATCTAGCTGATCTCTGAACGAAAAAAAACTGTGGTGCGTATCCACATCTCGCACTAAGCCTTTCGTTTATCTCCGCGCGTAAGGCATGCCATCAACAATGAAGTTAGGCTGAGAGTGCGCAGCTACGGGCTGAAAATCCCTCATCCTAGACCATACCCATAACTGAAAGGGTCATTAAAAATATGTTATTAGTCGTCATTTCAAAAAGACATATTTAAAATAAAATTACACACACTTAAATATATTATCTGAATAAGCGCGTGAAATTCAGCGACATCCGTCATATCGCCCATAGACTCTCAACATAATGATCGATATAAGTAAGCCAGAAAAGCAGCGCCCAGCTATAACATCCCAACTCACCCAGATCCTCCAGAAATAGCAAATACTTTAAGCTCACATGGGAACCCGATGTGTTTGGGAACATGATGCCCCCGAATATGATGTGTAAGTACAGACGGGAACGACAATCGACATCTATCTGAGGTGTGCCGGCTATAATAGGATGCTCTATGTCTAAGAGACACAAGTAAGTACAGAGAACATCTATCGACATCCGAGTCTGTCTATGAATATGACCCGACTGAGGCACGTAATCAGTGTGCCTAGTCAACTCCTCCCGATACGACGACGGCGGCTGAGGCTCCTTAATGTATAACGACATCCATCTACCTATAGTACATACATGACCTCCACATCTGGAAGTGTGATGGTGGCCTCACCAATGCGAAGATGAAATGTATGGGTCTCCGGTCGCCATCGCTCAACCATGGCCGTCACTAGAGCCCTATCATGATGTACCCGACCAGCAACAACGCAATGGTAGATACCGTTGCAATAAAGTATATCTAAGACGCGTGGATGTAGGGGTCGAGCCCCTAAATTATTCCACGCATGTTCCACCCTACGAGAGCGAAACAACGTACTCGTACCTATCTCATCATCCCATAATAGTTGAGACCTATTATTAGCCTGTAGATGAAGTACTAATGGATCGAAGGGCCCCGGATGAAGGTTGGGATCCATGAAGGTGTCGTATATGTATTAATAATTTTTAATTAATCATTAACATGTAATATTAATTATGTAATCCTTTATCGAAAAATTATACTAACTAATTAATCCTTTAACGAAAAATTATATTAACTATCTAAATTTGTGAATTAATAATTTTTAATCAATCATTATACTAACTACAATTAACTAACTAATATTTTATTAATGATATTTTTAATCCTAAACTAAGGATGTTCATTCCTAAATTAAGGATTAACTATTTCAAATTAATAATTGTTAATTAATTATTTTACTAACTACAATTAACTAAATAATATTATATTAATGATATTATCTAATATTATATTAATGATATTTTTAATCCTAAATTAAGGATGTCCAATCCTAAACTAAGAAATAACTATTTCTAATTAATAATTAATCATTATATTAACTACAACTAACTAACCAATATTATATTAATGATATTTTTAATTCTAAATTAAGGATGTTCCATCCTAAACTAAGGATTAACTATTTCTAATTAATAATTCATAATTAAATATTATACTAACTACAATTAACTAACTAATATTATATTAATGATATTTGTAATCCTAAACTAAGGGTATTCAATCCTAAACTAAGGATTAACTATTTCTAATTAATAATTGATAATTAATCATTATACTAACTACAATTAACTAACTAATATAATATTAATGATATTTTTAATCCTAAACTAAGGATGTTCAATTTCTAATTAATAATTGATAATTAATTATTATACTAACTACAATAAATAGCTAATATAATATTAATGATATTTTTAATCCTAAATTAACGATGTTCAATCCTAAAACTAAGGATTAACTATTTCTAATTAATAATTAATTAGATAACTAATTAGCACATTAACACATAAAATTATATAACTAATTAGCAAATAAAATTAGATTAACACATAAAATTAGATAAATTATTAATACATTAATAATATTAATAATTAACATGAATTAAACAATTTTACAAATAAATAAATTAACAATTAGATAATTAACAAATAAAGATATTATTAGGAGATTAGTATATTTCCTTATAGTCAAACAATTAACAAATCATTAACAAATAATTAACAATTAGGAGATTAATATATTTTTCTAATCAGATAATTAATAAAAAATTGAAAAAATGGGGTTGGGCAGTGGGTCACGGACTGCCCTCCTATTACGCTAAAAAAGTTGCGCAAAACGATATTATTTTGAAATTCGAGACTATTAAATATTAATCATGCTTAGGATAATAATATATTTAGCAATGTAATTAGAAAATTCATAATAAATAACCTAGATTAAAGGTTGTTTTTGAGTTTTTGAAATCGAATTCTACGACGCTTTATTCCGAAATTCAAACTTCGAAACTTATTCCTTGACTTGAATATATACCGAAAATATTGACTTTCGAGTTAAAAAGTAACACAAAAATGACACTTTTGAAACATGAGACCTCGGGTTTTGTGCATTAATGGCAGCTTTTAAAAAGGTGGGGACCGATGGGGAAGAAACGATCGGGCACTTTATTAGACCCCTTTTGCGCACAAAATTAGTGCACAATAGGACTTAACAGTGACCATTACAGTTAAGTCTTATTGCACACTAATTTTGTTCCTTTTTTTAAGCCGTTATTTTTGTTCAAAATCCCACAATGTGGCTCATTAAAGTTGCGGATTCGTTAATGTATATTTGTTTGTGCAAAGAAATGAGAAACTAAATTGAAAGATCATGAAAAGTGAGACTTAATTTCCCTCCATGCAGATTGAACAACTAAAAACGAATGGAGGGAGAATACATTAAATAACTGCCAAACAGTTCGTCATCATAGATCAGAATAATTTCTCAGCAAGTCTAAAACAAGCAAAAAAGGAAAAGAAAAAAAACATAACAGAGGTTTTCTTGATGAGTAGAATATAATAATCTTCAAGGTAAATTACAACTCCCAAAATTGCTTTAATTCAATGTCACTGCTTAAAAAGTTGTTAGGCTGCGACCTCCTTTTTAAGCTTTGCAAGCTCCTGTCTCACCACACCAGCCCTCTGCAATGTCCAACACAAATGATTAAGATTTAATACACAACCACAACCACAATGACAGAAAGATTATGCAACTAAATTAAAGCCAGCTGCATTCGGGACGTGTGAAGGTTATTTCAGGATTACACATTTGGCGCAAGTCTAGTTTTGTGAGAATAATTGGACCATATTTCTCCCACAAGCATCACACATCTGCATTTTGCTATTTCAATCAATGAAAACCCATTCTTTCAACTCTTTCCAGTAAACCACACAACTGTTTGGATAGGTGAGCTAAATGCACTAAGAATTAAATAAAATTAACTTGAATATGAATGAAATCACACCTTGATCTTTGCCAACATGAGCTTAAACCTGTCGAAGTCGTTAAGTGAGGCCCTCCTCTTCTGCACTATCAATTTCCTTCCCCAGGAACTGGACTCCCACTTGCCCTTCACATCTGGGAGGACATAAAGCAAATGAGAGTTGGTCAAGCTTACAAACTTTTCTTGCATATATAAGATACAGAAAAAGCTGCTAAAGTAGTATCCACTCCAAATCGCCTAGAAGAGAAAATGTAGCCACACTTACCGGCAGCCTCCATAGCAGCAATCAGGGTCTTCTTCTTTGGAATCCTTTTGATGTCGATTTTGATATCTGTGAGTGAAAGCCTCTTGAAGTTCATCTGGCTCCTCACCATGTCAGGAGCATCAACAAGAGCCTATCAAAGAGATTGCATAATTATTAGGATAGTTAAAATTCATAATTTCATCATTTTCCGAAGCTAAGTTATCTATCAATTAAGCACCCGGCTACCATCTGTCCAATAAAAGTGAACTCAACCAGTCAAGTGACCATTGAGATTAAGCATGAAATAACGTAAAAATAGAAAGAAGCAGGAAGTCTCTAAGTGGTTCCTTAAGAAAATAAGATGTGTCCTTGGTGATAAGGAAATTTTCACCAGAAAACAAGTTTAGGACAAAAGTGAACAAAGTTATTTTCACATTTTGGACATCACCATTTCAGAACCGTGCACCACATATCAAAATTTTACTACATTAACAAGAAAACCAATAAAGTTACTGGACCCATCAACGGCCAGTTCTACAAACCGTGTAGAGGCAAAGGTTCCTCATTTTTTTTTCTAGATTTCTTTATTTGAAACATAAAGTTTCTTACTCCCCGGAATATCAACATCTCAGCCCGAAAAGAACATAGTAGATTAGCAGAGATGTGACCACCAATATGGTATTGGTACCATATAACAGAAAACAGACCTAACATTACAATAATAAGCTATAAGCCTCACTTAATCGACAGAACTTTATGAAACCATTCTGCGCTTGAACTGCTTTGGCAACAAAGACAGATATTCAATAATAACAAATGGTCTGGAACTGCTAATTTCATAGTAAAAAATTACTCCTCTATAATCCATATACGAGGCCTCAGTCAATAATATTGCTCAATCAAGTTAATAATCAGACAATGTAGGCATATATAATATTCCATCATAGGCCATACAAGGATCCTTCATAAAGAAGACTGACTAAGTAAGAAATCTAGATTTTTTTCTTAAAAGATGTGACTAGCAATTCCAGACCGTAAAAGTTGCATCTGTACTAAGACCAAGCAATCAAGTTATCAACTACACCTCAATCTCAAGCTAGTGACAATGCACTATATGAATCCTCTATATGCATTCCACTTTATTCAATCACAGACCTTACACACATCATTTATAAATAGCTGGAAAGTAAAATAAAATGAAAATCCAATTCTTCCCCGAAATATGTGACCAGCAGTTCCCAACCATAAAAGTTGCATCCATGCTGAAATCAATCAATCATCTAAACCTAAATCCAAACTACTTTGGGTTTGCTATATGAATCCTATGTACCCATTCCGCTCTATTCAAGCAAATTTATCTTCAATATTAAAAAAATCATCTATCTTTTCAAGACAGTAAGATGTACTATAAAACTAAGGTGATATTTGCGTTGAGTTTGCAAATATTAGAGTTTCCAGACTCAGTTTTTGAGTTTTCTGACAGAATTTATTTATGCTATTTTTTGCACAAAAAAAATATATTTTCAGAACTCTTTTTTTCTGAACAAAGGGTTAATTTATGCATCCACGGTGAAATCAATCAATCAATCAATCAATCAATCAACTACAACAAAATCCAAACTAGTTAGCTATATATGAATCCTTTTTTTTGAGTTCCACTCTATTCAAGCAAATTTATCTTCAATACTAAAGAATCATCTATCTTTTCATGATGAATTAGGTGTTCTATTAAACTAAGGTGCCATTTGTTTTAAAGTTTGCAAAGATTGAGTTTGCAGACTCAGTTTTTTTAGTTTTGTGAACAAAGCTTTTGTTTGTGCCGTTTTGTGCAAAAAAAATGTTCTAAGACTTCTTTTTTGAGAAATTTGAAAAACTGGATTTGAAATCTTGAAGGAGCTCAAACAAACACTTCTGCAAAAACTCAAAACCTAAATCCAAACTAGTTTGAGTTGGCTATATGGACTCCTATGTACCCATTGTGCTCTATTCAAGCATATTTTTCTTCAATACGAAGAAGTTCATCTATCTTCTCAAGACAAATTAGGTGTTCTATAACACTGAAGTCGCATTTGCTTTGGAGTTTGCAAAGATTGAATTTGCAAACTCCTACTTTTGAGCTAACAAAGAATTTTTTATGTTGTTTTTGCAAAATAAAATGTTTTAAGACCTTTTTATTGAAAATCTTGAAACAGAGGTCGCATTTGCTTTAGAGTTTGCAAAGATTAAACTTGCAAACTCCTACTTTTGAGCTAACAAAGAATGTTTTATGTTGTTTTTTGCAAAATAAAATGTTTTAAGACATTTTTATTGAATTTTTTGAAAACCCAAGTTATGAAAATCTTGAAACAGCTCAAACAAACACTTCTTTTGCAAAAATTAAGAATCTCAGTCTGCAAACTTAATTTTTGAAAACTCAAACAAAACGTAACTAAAAGTTCTTCAAATCACATGCGTATGCTACAACAATTCTATATCAATACTGAAAGAACACTCACAAGTAAATACTCAGCCAAAATCAAACACTTAAACTAAAAAAAAAGTACCCTGTTTTGGTCAATAACGTCAACGATGACGACGAGCTTTCCATAATCCTTCCCGTAGTTAACAAGAGCAACTCTTCCGATCTCCACGAACCTCTTGAACGGCTAAACAACAAAATCAAAAACATATTTTTTTCAAATTTCATAATAAACAAAATCGGAGTATTACCGAACATATATAACAGTGAAAAGAGTAAATTCGAGAAATTAGAGAAGTGAAAAATCATAAAACTAAATACATTTTTTTTGCAAAATTACATAATAAGAGAAGTGAAAATTCACAGTAACAATAAAATTAAACGCATTTTTTTTGCAAATTTTTCATAATAAACTAATCGGAGTAGTAACTAACATAAATAACTGTGAATTTGAGAAATTAGAGAAGTGAAATTAACATAAATTTACCATTTTTAGCGAATTGAAGGAGTTGTAAAGCTGCGAAGAAGTGAGACGAAAGAGAGAATTGTCTAGGGTTTACAATGTGGGGATATAGTAGCTAGGGTTTTTGTTTTTCGGGTAATGGGCTACTGTAGTGTGATATGGGCTTAGGCCCAGATTTATGAAATTACAATGTGGGGGAAGTGCGTATATGACCCATTTTGAGACCACCATTTAAGTCAAAGCCTACTTTATAAAATGCTTTTGATTACGTGTTCCAAGTTGCAAATAATTACTTTGAAGTTTTGCTTGAAGTTTGAAGCTATGGCTAACTCAATCATTATCAACTATCAGCATTGAAGCCTACCATTATCAACTACCACCACCTACTACCTACAACCATCTATCCTTTGCCCCAATCACCACCGACACCAATCACTACAATTAGCTGACACAACCACTAACAATTATTTACAATCATCAATCACCATTACAATAACAACCACCGATCACTAACGACAATCATCACTATCAGTCACCACTATATATCATCAACCACTGTCATCATCCACCATTACCATCATATGTCACCATCATCCAACTATCAACCGTCACCACTAGGGATGGCAACGGATCGGATCTGGATCGGATCCTACTAGATCCAGATCTAGATCCATTTTTCATACCTGAATTCAGATCCGTCGGGTCCATAAAAATCAGATTCAAATCCGGATCTATTGGATCCACCGGGTCCACGGATCGGATCTGGATCTGGATCCACATGTAAAAAAAATTGTCTTGCTAATTTTTCTTTTTAAAATTGACAAACGATTTTTACTTAGCTAACAGTTTACTGTGTTTCAATTTTGAAATGTTCATATGAAATATTTTGTTCGTTGTTTCGTTTTGATTGTAAGCTATTAATTGAAAATGTTGGACAATGACAATAGTTGTGGAAAATGCTGACTAGTATTTCCACAATGCAGAACTTGCATGTGCTTGGAATCTTCACAAATGAAGTGAATATAATTTTAATTACTTGTCTATGAAGATGTTAGTCATTCACTAATATAACATTGATTTTATTATCGAAGTTACCTCTTTATTTTTTGATTTTTGAGTTAACGCGAGGATAAATTAAACTTGTTTTGAGAAATAAACTTGCAGGGATGTGCTTAGCAATTTTAAGAAAATACTTATAAAATTACATTTTAGGTTATGAATATATTTAATAAAAGATGGATCCACGGGTCGGATCTGGATCGAATACGGATCTCAAATACAAGATCCAGATCCAGATCCGATCCGTCAGAAATGGATTCGGGTCCGATCCGGATCTATCGGGTCCAAATTTTGAAGATCCATATCCTATAAAACGGATCTGGATCCACCAAATCCGGATCGGGTCCATGATCCATTGCCATCTCTAGTCACCACCAACTACTACCATCAACTTTTGCTACCAATCTCCATTACCACTAGTTACTACCCATCACTACTGGTTATCATATAATTTATTTTTAAAATACTTTATTAATATAGTAAATTAATTTCATATAGTAATAAATTTTATATTTATGAATTCTTAAATGAACACAAAATTTACACATTCATGTGTTGAAAAACACAAACAATCTTAATTATTTAGCACTCAAATATCAATACATTATCTTACTATTTAGATTTGTATTAAGATTCAGATATTTAAATCTTAATAAACATCTTAATATTCATATGTTCATTCAGATTCACACGTCTTATAATCTTAATAAACACAAATAAAACCTTAAAGTGCTTATAAACTGATAATTCATAATTCGGTATGATTAGTTTATGACTTTTAACTTATAAAACACTTTATATGTTTACCAAATGTGTAAATAAGCCAAAAAATAGTTACTATGATATAGTTTCACCACCTAATAGGAAAAAGAAATAAAATAGAACTTGTTGGTAAGGATTCGAATCCGTTTCCGTAACCTTAGGTAATAAAAATAAAATAAAAACGTTACCTATGCAGGTAATACAGTTTAACAGTTGGAAGATGGGCCTTTCCATGTCCATGCCAACTATGATACACCTACAAAAGCACAAGAATCTCTTGGCTGGTGCCCATTAAACATTTCTTATTCATTACTTCACCTCTTTTCCCCAACATTTTACTTTGTAATAATCGATTATTAAACAAGTATCTTTTGCTATAAGGTACAAAATTAAATCGTTCATCCTCCTCTCTCAAATTTTCAATGCATATATAGTCTTTTGCAAAAGTTGTAAATTTCACATTTTAAGGTCCATATCGGAAATTTAAAGAACCCAAGACATGGGTAACTCTATAATAGCTGCCTGCAAGAATGGTAATAGTTATGAGCATTTATTTTATTTTTTATTATATTTGATTATACTGTAATTGTAATGGGTATTTGGTGGTTTTCATGGTCGTTACCTGCAAGAATGGTACTAATTGTTATAATTTTTACCTTTTTGCTTCTTCTGTGTTTTGGGTTTGCTTTAATTTTTGCTGTAATTGTATAGGTCACGGTTCTAGTTGGTAAGCAGTCACTAATGCTTAGTATTAAGCTAGGCTGTCTAAATCACATCTCTTAGTGTGCAGCCCTTCCCCGGACCTTGCTAAGGCGGGATGTTTTGTGGACCGGGCTGTCCACTGTGATGGGTATTTGGGGTTTCTATGGTCGTTGCCTGCAAAAATGGTACTCCCTCTGGGTCACTTAGCCTTTATTTTTTGTTCAAAAAGAGTGTACACTTAACAAATTAAGAAATAATTAATCTCACTTTTCCAAGTTTGCACTTATTAAGTGTTAGGTGTTCAAATCTCAATACCTATTTAATTAGGGACATTTTAGTCAAATTATCTATTTTTGCCTAAGAGTTATTATTTTCTTAAGACGTGTGCAAATGGTTAAATGAACACTTTTTGATCCGGAGAGAGTACTAATGATTAAGATTTTTACTTTGTTTTCTTATTCTGGATTTTGGGTTTTCGTTGATTTTTGCTGTAATTGTAATGAGTAACTCTATAATAGCTGCCTGCAAGAATGGTAATGGTTAATGAGCTTCATTGTTGCTTTTTATATTTGGGTTTTCTTTGTTTTTTGCTGTAATTGTAATGGGTATTTGGGTTTTTTCAATGCAAATTCAAATTCAATCTGTAATGGGTATTTTTTTTGGGGGGGGGGGGGTTATGGTCGTTGCCTGCAAGAGTATTGGTACTAATTGTTGCTCCATCTGTCCTAATTTATGTGACACTATTCATTTTTCGATATTCAAACTACCTAAACTTTGATCGACATCTTAAAATGTATTTTTTCTCCTTTAAATATTTTGAATATCTAAATTTTAATTTTAAGATATTGAGTTGATTCAATCCAATTTAGATTTGAAGATTAGTTAAAATATACTCTTTGAAGCGAAAGGTGCCACATAAATTGAGGCGGAGGGAGTATGATTTTACCCTTTTTTCTTCTTCTTCTTTTGGGTTTTGGGTTTTCTTCGGTTTTTGCTGTAATGGGTATTGGGGTTTTCTTCGGGTTTTTCTGTAATGGTATTTGGGTTTATTCGGTTTTTTCTGTAATGGGTATTTGGGTTTTATTATGTTTGAATAACAGGGAATTCTTCAGTGGAGGAGCTAGACTCTTACTTTCCTGTTAGACCAGAATGTCAAGCTGATGTTCCCAATACTCGATTCAGACCTAGGGTGAGTTGAAACTTCATTCATTTTCATTCCTTAATTTTGCTTACATACACAAGTTTGGATAAAAAGAGAAGGTTGTGGATCCAGAATCTAGATTCCATTAGTTAATCCTTAGTTCTTACCATTGGATTCATTGCACTTTTGAATTATGGGTTCAAAATTTAATATTTTGTTGAAATCTTACTAATTTGACACACACAGTGTGACCTCTCTATAACAATCATCCTATATAACAACATTTCACTATAACATCCAAACTTTATTTGGAACGACTTTCATATTATGTGTTATAGTATATGTTCTCTATAAAAACATTTCAGTATAACATCCAAATTTTCTTTGGAACAGACTTTCATATTATGTTATAGTATACGTTCTCTATATATCATCTCACTATAGCAACCAAAAGATATCCGGACAAACGACATTGTTACAGTGAGGTTTGACGGTATATTTTTGCTCTATATTAAAATTATTGGGTGTAAACAAGATTACATCCAGCTCTGGTTGCGGTAGGTTGACGGTCAACGTTAAAATAGTCAAACAATGTTGATTTCTCTAATAGAAAGGTATAAAGAAGTCATAATGTCAACCAAAATGTGGATTGACACGTTGTTTAGTTGAGTAGACAACAAATGAATATGTCACTAGTTATTGGATTATGTGCGCATTGTTATTTTAGGTAATACAACAACATACCCAGTATATTCCCACGAGTGGGGTCTGAGGAGGGTAGGATGTACGCAGACCTTACCTCTATCTTTGCGGGGTAGAAAAACGTTTTTCAATAGACCCTCGGCTCAAAAGAAATGTAATCAATGCAGAGTTGTAAGGGGAATAATACAACAAAATAACACGATACAAAATAGATGAAGCAATAGATAATAAAACATACGGAAGAGTAAGGAACTATGCGACACCTAGATAATACTACGAAGAAAGGAGACGATGAGGCTAGCCCCCTACATCTTCAACACAGAATGCGACATTACTCCACTATCAACTAACCTTCTACTCTAATCTTCGACCTCCAAATCTTCCTATCTAAGGTCATGTCCTCATCAGCTCAAGCATGGATATATACACGCTTGATGATATAAATAAGTTAAAAAACTAGAATATCCTGTTGTAATTTTTGTGACATTTGTCTCAGTTTCTTTTCAAGTCCTTTTCAAGCAATGATTTATAATTTTTTATATAATGCTCATGACAAATTTATTCACTATGTTACTTTTGTGCACCTTCTTTTTTGGGGGAAGTGTTTGATAGGCAGGAAAAACTCTCAGTGAAAGAAGATGGAATGCTGCATTCTCTCAAGAGGGTCATTTGGATATAGCAGGTGTTCTTAGACGAATCCAACGAGGGGTACTTCTTTTTCTTTCCTCTTGTACGATGTGTATTCTAAATTAATTTTGCTATGCCATATTGTAAGGTCTGCGTACATCTTACCATCCTCAGAACCCACTTGTGGGATTACACTAGGTATGTTTGTTGTTGTTGTTAAGTTGATGGTGGTCCTTTCACCTACAACTCTTTGGTTACATCTGGTTGTGTGGTTCGTTTTGAAAATTAATCGCTACTTGGTAGAGAGTCCAATTTCAGTTGTCCATTCTTCATTTTATCTTGTAATACCTCAATTTGGAATTGGAAACCTAATGGACCACCTTGCTTTTATGACTACTCCACTTTGCTACTTCATTGTGATTGTAGGTAGCCCTTTTCCCCCCTGGATTTCTCTCCAGTTCATTTTGTCTGTTCCTTCTTTGCAACTCCACTTTTAGCTTTATATAGTGATTTCTTAAGATGATGAGCATCCCGCTCTTGGTCTCCTTCTCCTACCTATCCCTTTTCATGACTTTGGCCTAGTTGAACAACACCGATCCTCATACTACTTGCCATCAAACACAAATTAATTAGCTTTTTTTGGGTGAATGCTAACAATTCATGTACTCCCTCCGTCCTAATTTATGTGAAGGTGTTTGACTGGTCACGAAGTTTACGAATGAAAGAAAGACTTTTGAAATTCTGGTATAAAACAAGTCATAGATATTTGTGTGGTTATGAATGTAAAATGGGAAGTTTAAAGTTAAACTATTACTAAATATAGAAAGGTGTCATTGTTTTTGGGACCGACTAAATAGGAAAGAGTGTCGCATAAATTGCCTTTTCCCAGGGAGTATGTTTTAGCAAGTGTTTTTGCCACCAAGTGAGGTTTTAACTTGAACCGAAGTTGCTCACTTCCATTATATACTGTACATTCGTCTTGTAATCTTCAATTGCTGGACGTTTGGTGCATAATAGACCCTCAATTTGTGCAAGTGGTGAACTGCTGAAGGTGAAAAACTTCATGGGACACCAATTTCATCAATTACTCTTGCTTAGTCATCTCCACTTACAGAAAGATTATTTCATTACCCATAACAAAAATAGAAGGATCATTCCATTTATGATTTTTTGACAATGTTATTTCCGTTGGGAGCCTTAATAGGAAAGCATTTAAGATCCTCGTTTGTGTTAATAGTAGAATTTTTTTATGATATAAAAGTTTTAACTGCTCCGTGAAATAATAATAAAGGGGAAACAATCAGTTCTCTTATTCCGGAGCAACAATTGTTTTATCTATGCTACAACCGCTTGTTGGTTTGAGTTCGGAAGTTTTAAAAAGTCTAAATTATACAAAAGTGTACCTGGTAAAATTATTCATGATCTGGAATAGCATTTCGGCATAGCATAGATTAGGCTTCTATAAACTATATATTAGGCAGATCATCTTATCCACCATTAGCACGTCCATTGAGTTCATTATAAAGAGTCATTGTCTATCACCAATACTCAATCTGGTTATTTCTGTTTAGATGGAAACTTTAAGTCTTAAGAATTCTGATGCTTATTGATTATTCTGTGAATGCTAGGGGATTCATCCATCAATTAAAGGGGATGTCTGGGAGTTCTTGCTGGGTTGTTTTGATCCCAATAGCACATTTGAGGAAAGAAATGAGCTTAGACAACGACGGAGGTAATCTAACTCGTTTCAGATATGATCAAAGAGTTACACTTGTTTAATATAGACTACTCCATCTGTCCCAATTTATGAGATACTCTTTCCTTTTTTAATCAGTCCCAAAAAGAATGACACCTTTCTATATTAACAATTTAACTTTATACTTCTTATTTTACCATTAATGAGATGATTTATAGCCTCACAAATATCTCTGACTTATTTTAGACCACAAGTTTCAAAAGTCTTCCTTTTATTCTTAAACTCCGTTCGTAGTCAAACACTTCCACATGAATTGGGACGGAGGGAGTATAAGATAATAGAGGTAAAGTCAGAAATCATAACTATAGGGACTCATTATGCATTGAATTTTGTTCATTTAGATGCATAAACCCATAGAACTGTCAAAGGGATCTCAGTGTAATTTACACGAAAACTTTTCATGTTCATAGAGTTATTCTGAAAAAGATTTAACTTTTTTGAATCATGAACTAGTTAGGACTGATCACCGAGGTCAACCGACTTGGATTCAGCCGGGCTAGTCTGGTTTAATCAAGCTCTCCATAAGGGCCAAGCCAAGCTTGGGATAATTTTGTTAGGTTCATCTTGGTTTAGTTGTTCTTATCAGAAGGACCCCTTGGCAAAAGGTTGCCTATGAATTTTGAAACATTGACGTGTTGAGGTTCAAACCTTTGTTCTCCCCATGCTTTTATCTTTCTTCAGGGAACCTTCCTTGACGAGTGCGTGCGCACCTTTGTGGGAAAGTGGTGGTGGGTTTAATAAGTTCACAAAGAAAAAAATGTATTTTTGCGTGGAGAACCAAATTATAAAAGTATACCCTCACTATCAGCTGAAAACACACTTGTACCTTCTTTCATCCTTATAATGTTCTTTTTCTTTAATAATTTCTTACAGCTTACTTATGAGTCGCCTAAAAATCTGAATTTGTATACTCAGAGAGCAATATGCTGCATGGAAGTCTGAATGCCAAAATATAGTACCTCTTGTTGGCAGTGGGAAATTAACCACAAATGCTATAGTCACTGATGATGGCCAACCTATAGAGCTTGCGAACACTACCAGTAATGTACAGGATACTAATGATGCCATGCCAGTCGATAATGGCGTTTATGACAAGAAAGTGGTTCAGTGGAAGCTTAACTTGTCTCAAATTGGTTAGTACTCATGCCACTACTTATTCTATAGTTTTAGTTTCCAACTTTATACATTCATATTTGCTGTAGAGCTCCCTGTATCTATCTCTCTGTCTATATCTGTGTCAAGTCAATCAGAAGTTTCTTGCCTATTATTTTCTCATTACGCCTGTCAATGATGCTATATTCTAAGCTTCAATATTTCACCGAAGTTGTGCAATTAAGTTGATCAACTGCAGACAGATTTTTCCAACATAGTACATGTATTTTATTGTGTTGAAGGCTGTTGAGAGGTTCAACCTATCATAAGCTATTGTCAGTTTCGAATGACAGTGAGAGAAATTTAAATGAGCTTTGTCAGGTTTAATGTGTCCATGTTCCATTACAATGGATGTGTAAAGAATGAATCTTGGGCCTAACTCCACCCCAAAAGCTAGGTCATGAGGGGAGGATTGTCCAAGTCCATATAAGGACACCAATTACCCATTCCATATTCGATGTGGGACTCTTAACACTCCCCGCACGCCTAGACCTCGTTAATTGTAGTGTGGACAATCTAATATGAGGTCCTAACATCGGTGAACAAAGAATTGAAGTGGGTCTGGCTCTGATACCATGTAAAGAATTGATCTTGGGCCTAACTCAATCCCAAAAGCTAGCTCATGAGGGGATTGTCCAGGTCCATATAAAGCAGACCAATTACCCATTCCATATCCGATGTGGGACTCTTAACAGGATGAACTGGAAAAATTGAAATGTCGTTCATTTTACCTTTGTAAGGAATATTATGCATCAGTATAGTCTGATTTCCTGAAAATATCTAAAACTGTCTTGGTTTATGATGTTGTTTAGGTTTGGATGTTGTTCGCACGGATCGTTTTCTTGTATTTTATGAGAATCAAGCTAATCAGGCAAAACTCTGGGATGTGCTAGCTGTCTATGCATGGATGGATAAAGATATTGGTTATGTTCAAGGTATTATACCAGTATTTAGAAACTAATTTTTAAAAATATCAAGGCCGTTTATAAACCTTTTCTCTTATTTTCTGAACAGGAATGACTGATATTTGCTCCCCAGTGGTTATTCTACTTGAGAATGAAGCAGATGCATTCTGGTGCTTTGAACGTGTAATGCGTAAATTGGTATGCGCCTGTTGTTCCCATTCATACTTATTGCATACCTAAAATAAATAAATGTGTTTCTTCTTTAACATGAAAGGGCAGCCCGGTGCACTAAACTCCCGCTATGCGCGGGTTACGGGGAAGAGCCGGACCACAAGGGTCTATTGTACGCAGTCTTACCTCACATTTCTGCAAAAGGCTGTTCTTAAGGTTTTATTAGGTAATCACAATTATCAATTACAGGATGCTGACGATTAAGTTGGTAGTTAGAGGATCCACTATGAACATTATTAGTGTTTACGCGCCACAGTCGGACTTGGACAAGGAGAAGAGGCGCTTTTGGGAGGATTTGGACGAGGTGATAGGAGGTATACCACCCACTGAGAAGTTATTTGTAGGAGGGGATTTCAATGGACATATCGGATCACTTCCGGAGGGTTATGACGATGTGCATGGAGGCTTTGGCCTCGGGACAGGAACGGGGGAGGCGTCTCACTCTTGGAGTTCACTAATGCTTTTGGGATAGTGATAGCCAATTCGAGGTTCATGAAGAAGGAGGAGCACTTCGTGACTTTACGTAGTTCTGTAGCTAAGACTCAAATAGACTTTTTGCTCCATAGAAAAGTTGACAACGGTCTTTGTAAAGACTGCAAGGTTATTCCGAGTGAGTATCTTACAACCCGACATAAGCTTTTGGTGATGGATTTGGAGATCAAGATGGAGAAGAAGATGAGGGTTGTGAATGACAAGCTAAGAATCAAATGGGGGAGTTTGATCATGGTTAGTGCAAAGGAGATGGGGGAGAGGTTAATGTCCAAGGGGGCTTGGGGAAATAGTGGGGATGTGACCGTGGGATAGGACGATCAGTTGCATTCGGGAGGTAGCTAGAAAAGTGTCAGGTGTCTCGCGGGGTAGCCATGGTGGGCATCGAGGGGACTGGCGGTGGAATGGTAAAGTTTAAGAGAAGGTGGAAGCAAAAAAAATGACGTATACGAAATTGGTAGAAAGCAGGGATGGGGTGGAGAAGTGGACGAATAGGGAATTGTATAAGATGACGAGGAAGAAGGCAAAGCTAGAGGTTACGGCGGCGAAAATGGCATCTTTTGATCGCATGTATGTGGAATTAGAGGAAAAAGGCGTGGATAAGAAGTTGTACAGACTAGCCAAGGCGAGGGAGAGGAGGGCCGGTGACTTGGATCACGTGAGGTGCATCAAGTACGAGGACGAAAAAGTACTGGTGGAGGACGCACATATTAGACGGAGGTGACAGTCTTACTTCCATAAACTCTTGAACGAAAAATGAGATAAAGACATTGTGCTAGGAGATCTGGAGCAATCCGGAAGGTACCGGAATTTTGGATATTGTAGAAGCATTAAGGTTGAAGAGGTTAATGGTGTTGTTCGCAGGATGCGCATGTGACGAGCGACCGGGCCTGATGAGATCGCAGTTGAATTTTGGAAGAGCGCAGGCAGGGCAGGTTTGGAGTGGCTGACCGAGTTGTTCAATGTAATTTTTAAGACGACGAGAATGCCCAAAGAATGGAGGTGGAGTACAATGATTCCTTTGTACAAGAGCAAAGGTGACATCCAGAGTTGCAACAACTTAAGGGGTATCGAGCTGCTAAGCTACACTATGAAAGTTTGGGAAAGGGTCGTGGAAATGAGGGTGAGAAGAGGCGTGTCTATGTCCGAGAACCAGTTTAGATTCATGTCAGGGCGTTCGACTACAGAAGTCATTCATCTTATTAGGAGGTTGGTGGAGCAGTATAGGGAGAAGAAAAGAGACTTACATATGGTTTTCATCGACCTCGAGAAGGCATACGACAAAGTCCCTACGGATGTTCTATGGAGATGTTTGGAGGTTAGAGGTGTACATGTGGCGTACACTACGGAGATCAAGGATATGTATGATGGAGCCAAGACCAGGGTACGGACAGTAGAAGGAGACTCAGAGCACTTTCCAGTGATGATGGGGCTGCACCAGGGATCAACTCTCTTATTTTCCTTGGTGATGGATAGACTGACGCGATAAATCCAATGAGAGGTGCCATGATGTATGTTATTCGCAGACGACATAATCCTGATTGATGAGACTCGCAGCGGAGTGAACGCTAAGCTTGAGGTGACTCTGGAGTCTAAAGGGTTCAGGCTGAGTAGGACCAAGATAGAATACTTGGAATACAAGTTCAGTAACGGGAGCGATCATGAGACAGGCGTGGAGGTGAGGCTTGGTATTCAAGTCATTCCAAAGAAAAGAAGCTTCAAGTACCTCGTGTCTATTATCCAAGGGAATTAAGAGATTGATGACGATGTCACACATCGTATTGGTGCAGGGTGGATGAAATGGAGGCTCGCATCTGGAGTCTTGTACGATAAAAAGGTGCCACAAAAACTTAAAGGCAAGTTCTATAGGGTGGTGGTTAGATCGACTATGTTGTATGTGCAGAGTGTTGGTCAGTCAAGACTTCACACATTCAGAATGAAAGTTATGGAGATGAGGATGCTGAGTTGGATGTGTGGGCATACAAGGAGGGATAAGATTAGAAATGATGATATCCGGGACAGAGTGGGAGTGGCCTCGGTGGAGGATAAGATGCGAGAAGTGAGATTGACGTGTTTCGGGCATGTGCAGAGGAGAGATACAGCCCCAGTGCGGAGGGGTAGAGGTAGACCGAAGAAGTATTGGGAGAGGTGATTAGACAGGATATAATGCAGGTATAACTTACCGAGGAAATGACCTTAGACAGGGGGTTGTGGAGGACACATATTAGGGTAGTAGGTAGTTGAGCGTAGTCCTACTTACGTATATATACTGGTAGTTGTAGTATTATTATTGTAGGCCTGCTTAGCCTATCATACTAGTATGCGCAATATTGCTTTATAGTAGTACCCTGTCGTTTGATTTCTGCTGCTATGTGTTCTTTAGTGTACTTTGTTTATCTTATTTACATGCGTTACTGCTTCTTTTTTCAGAATGCTATATCATGGCTTATTCGTTTTTGTTACCATTATTTTCATACTGCTTTAAATTTTATGTCTGTTTCTCTTGCTTTGCTTGTGCTTATGCTTTGACTTGAGCCGAGGGTCTTTCGAAAACAGTCGCTCTACCTACCAAGGTAGACCCCACGTTGTGGGATTTCACTGGGTATATTGTTGTTGTTGTTGTTGTTATGCTTTACTGCGATGAAAATAATGAGGTCCGCATGTGAGGTAACGTATTGCAGACTTAAGATAAATAAATGTGCCCCGTTTTTGGCAACTTAAGATTTTAGATGAGACACTTATTCCTTAATGGTTGTGTAAGAGTTTTTAAAGAGGTTTATAAGTTCTTGGGACATTCCACCCATTGCTTTAAGGTTTTGGGTTGGATGCTCAGATTCTATGAAATGGCATCAGAGCCAAGGTGTGGTGAGCTCTTTTGTGCCACCGCATTCTCTCTTCTTGTTCTATCATTCCGGCCTCTCTCTAAGCTAAGCCCATGTCTCTCTCTATCTCAATTCAACCCATCGAGCCATTAATTAACATGGCTCCAGACCCACTATTATCCTGTTGAGCCTAATATGTCTCCCTCTACTCTAGGCCCGTTCCTGTTGAGCCGCCTCCTTTCAGCTTCAAATAAAAAATGAACAAAACTAAAGAGGGCCAAAAAAAAAGAGATAAAAATCAAATCCACATTTCAACTCTAGAACCCAGGTTACACGTACGAGAGGGTGTTAAGAAATACACTTGTCCCTTATTCATTGTATTAGAGTTTCCAAAGAGCTCTATAATGTCCACTCCAGCCATTGCCTTAAGGTTAGGGCTCGATGGTCATATTTTTTCACATCATTAATAGTATTTGGTTGAGATACCTTTAGCTTAACACCCATACACACAAAAACAAAAGGAAAAGAACAAAGGAAAATCCACATTCTGTCAGAACTTTGTTTGACCTTTTACTGGATAATTTGCTTTGAGTTTCTCTTGTAATGATACACGAGCTCCAGCATTATGTTAACATGTACCTATTTCAGGTTTCTAACTTCTAACTGTATTTAGCTTTCATATGGTTATATTACCAGATGAAGGGGAGCCTTGGAGTAACTGGTAAAGTTGATATCATGTGACCAGGATGTCATGAGTTCAAGCCGTGGAAACAGCCTCTTGCATAAATGCAAGGTAAGACTGCGTACAATAGACCCTTGTGGTCCGGCCCTACCCCGGACCCCGCGCATAGCAGGAGCTTAGTGCACCGGGCTGTCCTTTTTTATGGTTATATTACCGGATTGCTCAGGCACAACCCCGTTTGTCCCAAGGAAAGGGGAGATAAAACTTGTGCATATATTTATGTGCTCTTTAGTAACTTATTTATTTAAACTTGAGCAATATTGTGCTAATTATTTCCTGTATTTATGCCATTACTGCATATATAACACCTCCTTATTCGCTTCAACAGCGAGAAAATTTCAAGTCCAGCGCAAATTCTATAGGAGTGCAATCTCAGCTGAGTACCCTTGCACAAATTGTTAAAACTGTTGATCCAAAGCTTCATCGACACCTCGGTAAGGGTTTGCTATTCTCCGTATATTTTTCATTAGCTATTTACATGAAGTAACAAACGTAAGATTTTCCTAGCATGCCATGCTGTATAGTTCTAAATACTAGAATGATTAACTAACATCTAAAATAGTCCTTAGAGAAAATTTTCTGGGTTTTTTTGAGTTTTTAAGTTGCTAGTGGTGTCTAAAATCAAAAGTTCTATGCAGAAAAATATCTATGTTAATTTAACTTAATACCATAAGATGGTTTCTACATATGCTTCAACTTGTGCTTTTATCCTGTCTGTCAACTTCATTTACTTGATCATTTCCTCAAGAAACTTGCAACTCGAGAAAGCAGTATTGCGATTTCATTTGGTTGAATAGTTCAATAAATCAAGTTCCATATGAAAATTGCAAACATCTTAGTGTATTACAGGCTCTTATGATTTGGAAATCTCATGGAATATGCACTCATTGTATTTTCCTGCTGTTATCTTCTGTGAGCCCATGCTTTTTGAATCTTCAAGTTTCATCATTTTTGTCAAGAGATGATGGCAAAAGAGGTCGGTTGCTTCAATGTGGGATATGATGGTGTCATATTAGAAATCTAACATAGCTTAAAACGGTGGTAAGTAGTGACCAAAGAAGGAAAAGATAAACCTAGGTTCTGTAGATGGTGTATTTATTACATAGATTTTTGGAGGGACATATGATCTAAACCCGGAGTCTCTCTTCCAGATTATTTAGCGCTCACTGCATTTGTCATAAAACCTCTGTAACTAATTTTAGTTAAAATGGTAGGAAGCTTTTGGACTAAGTTGGAAATAGAAGTGTAGAGGTGTGAACTAACAAATTGGATATATAAAAGGTTAAACTTTCTTCAACGGCCAGCAAGCCTGTGACACTCTTTTCACCTCCCACTCAGAGGAACAGAAGAACTGGTTTGTGGTGGGGGGAGGGGGGATGCAGGGGAGATGGACAGAGAGAAGAGAGACCTAGAGACGCAAGTAATATTTGTTCGTAAACTAACTTAAAGTTCTTAATAATTGTTGTTGGAAATAAAGGAACTGGTAACTATATTTGGTTTTAAGAACTCTAGTAGGAAAGAAAGTAGCTTATTGTTGTTACATAGTTTGTCCTCATTCCGTGGTAGTCTTAATTGGCTTTACACGTTACATATTATGTCGGTCTATCATGAGTGATTCTAAGGCCTGTAATGTGTTCTGATGATATGTTCCATAAAATCATGATTTATCTTGTGAAACTTTTAATGCATGTAGTCCATAAACGTCTCTCATATTTGTTGTTTGGGACGTTAGTAATATAACATGAATTTTTTTATGGAGATATCTTGGAAATCTGCATCATTAATGTTTGACCATCTAAAAGCAGAAAGGAGAAATTATAGATATAGATGTTACTTTCTCTTTCTCTCCCTCACCAACTTCTTTAATTGTAATTGGCAGAGGAGCTAGATGGCGGAGAATATCTGTTCGCATTACGCATGTTGATGGTACTTTTCCGGAGAGAGCTCTCATTTGACGATGCACTCTACCTCTGGGAGGTGAGAAGCCCAAATTTCTTTTTACATTATTGTTTGGTGGATAGAAAAGTTATTGCACAATGGTTTGTCCCGATCTTTGGTGTCTCACGTCAGTTAATTACATTTTGCCTGGCTACATTTGCTTTTAAGATAATGATAGAATAATAGTAATAATACTGGTAAGGAGAAGAGGTAGCAGATAAGGTGCATGGTTCAGGGCTTCTGGCTTAGAGCACCTTATCTGCTCCTTCTCCTTACTAGTATAATTACTATGATTCTTTCATTATCTTATTCTTCAATTTTATTTTTACTGTTCTTTCTTTACTATTTTTGCTGCCAATACTTTTCTTTTCTTCAATCATAGCTTTTTACTGGTATTTTAAACCTGTTTTGAATAGCGCTTTTCTTGAGCAGAGAGTTTATCGAAAACAACCTCTCTATCCCACAAAGATAGGGGTAAGGTCTGCGTACAAACCCTACTTGTGAGATCACACTCAGTACGTTGTTGGTGGTGGTGGTTGTTTTACTTCGCAAATTCTTAATTTCATGAGAGAAACGGTTGTTATATACTTCACAATCTACGCTTTTTGCTCTTTAAAAGAGAGGATCACCTAAACTAGTTTGACATAAAGTTTGAGGGGAAGGCAGGGATATTTATATTTTCAGCTATGAAAGAGGGAAGGATGATGAGCAAATGTATGTTGGAGTTGTTGTAATCTTCTGATTAATGCTACTTTTGTACATACTTCATTTAGGTGATGTGGGCCATGGAGTACAACCCAAACATATATTCATTATATAACAAGACACTGGAACAACTTCCCGATAAGTCAAATGATAAGCAGCTAAAGCAATATGGGGAATTTGAAAGGAGAATTGTGAGAACTGGTGCAATGAAACAGACCGATGCACTTGCCATTTTCCTAGTTGCAAGTGTTCTTGAGACGAAGAAAAAACGGCTTATGAAAGAGGCAAAGGGCCTAGATGATGTTGTCCAGGTCTTCTTCAAATCTCTCTCCCTGTCTGTATATTCCATATTATTGTATCTCCTGTGGTCCTTGACAATAACATCTTTTCCAGATCTTGAGTGAGATAACTGGGAATTTGGATGCAAAGAAAGCACTAAATAAGGCTCTAAAGGTTCATAAGAAGTACTTGAACAAGGCAAGTTTTTTTGTTCGCTGTTCTCTGCTACCCCCCCCCCCCCAACCAACCAACCAACCAACCAAAACCCCCAAACACCCACACACCAAAGGCAAAAGGAAAATAAGAAAGGATTTAAGTTATAAACACTGACAATATAAATAATTTAATACTATATGTATAGTTAATCCTATTGTAATAGGTTATTTTGACTTATTTTCAAGTTACGAACCTAGTTATTATGAACAATTACTTGTAGTTATTTCTTAAATGACTTAATAGTGTAAAAATTCTTTTACATTGTCGGTGAAACTCAAAAAACCCTCCCCTGCTGTTCGTTCTGGTACATGGACGTATCAACATTTTAATTGGCTCATAAGATAACTGAATGCAGGTCAAAAGATCCTAGTTGGAGTTGCTATTCATCACTGCACCAAAGTACCCCTTCTGTTGTTAGTTTTGTTGTATTTTTTTGTGTTTTCATTCTTTCTTGTGGGAGTGATTTCTCCCTCTTTTATTGAGGAGTGATTCTTTCTTCTTGCATTTGGTGTATAATTGTTTCTTTTCCTACAAATCTACAAAGAAAAAAGGAGCTTGTACATAATAGTTCTGATATGAGATGTACATGATGTGTTTTGGCGGTTGAAATATTTGGAATTTATTCCTGAATGGTCATCCGAGTTATAGAAACGACTCAATAAAGTCACCTTTGTTTATTTTTACTAATGAAAACGCTCACGTTTTACTCATTAAGGGCACCAGGTGCACTAAGCTCCCGCTATGCGTGGGATCCGGAGAAGGACTGGATCACAAGGGTCTATTGTACGTAGTCTTAACTCACATTTCTGCAAGAAGCTGTTTTCACAAATATACCTTCGTGCATACTAAATTCTTTAAATTTATCATAACTAAGCATTTTTAGTCTCCTGTTAATGCCGGTGGTTAAAATTAACGGACAATTACTTGTGGAAGAGGTCCTTCAAATAGCAAGGTCCACTTTTGCACAAAAGGTATGCATTCTTCCAGTACAATAAAAATACAGTTTCCATATTTAATTAGGAGATATTTCTAGCAGTCAAATTAAGCATAAAATTTCTCCTTCAAAAAAACAATTACACCTAAATTTATAAATAAAATTTCTGCCTATCCAAACACTAACAATAACTCCACAAAACAAAAAAATAAAAAATAATCTCCTAGAAAAGAACAAAAGCCAAATTGCTCTCTATCAAATGCCACCAAATATTTTGCATTTCTTCTTCTGTTTATTATTACTATTTCTCCATAAGAAATTTATATTTGTAGAAACTTGTCTTGTATCTAAATTTATATATTATTTACATATCTAGTATTGGCTGACACGTTAATCTTTTTATGGAAAAGGGTCAAAATTATCCTCGAATTATTCAAAATAGCTCACATTTACCCTCCATTTGATTTTGGTATCAAAACTACCATTGCCATCTAAGTAAGGGACCACAAATGCCCTTACTTTTAACGGTTTGTCACTTCAGCTGACTAGGCCGTCCGACTGTGTAAAAATTGCTTACATGGCTGTCCACCTAGGCAGTCCAACATGACGAAAATCCCCTCCCCTTTACATCCATTCTACCATTTTTTTTTAAAAAAAAAATTCTTCCACCAATTTCATATATTTTATAAGGGAAAGAATGATGAAGTCTTAGTAAGATTTGTGAAATACGTAGCTTTGATTGCAGTAATTGTGAGTCCTCTACTCTACAGTAGGTATGTCATTATAAGAAGAGCTAATAATGTAGATGAATTAGGTCTGCATTATGCGTCTAAAGAAACAATTTTCCTGGGAAGTTAAAAAATCGTTGGTCGTCTTACGATAATTTAATGATGTTGATGTTAAAGTAGAAAAGATTCAGTGAGCATATATAAAATTAACCTTTTAATATTGACTACAAAATCTATTTAATCACCGAGGCATGGAATGCCAAATTTTGTTATGTTGGTATACCAGAAACAATTCGAGGATTTCAATTGATTCTTTCTGGAGAATTAGTTGGTCTTCCTGAACATGTCTTTTATTTGGTAAATAATATCGATGAAGCTACCGCGAAGGCTATGAACTTAGAAATGGAGAGCAATTTGAAGAATTGACCTTAAATCTTAGTGTTAATCTAATTGTTTGGGATTCAAAAGTGGAAGAAATCTTTTTATCTACTAATAGAATTGTGGTTAGACATGATTTGTTGTCATTATGATTAGACTAATTTGTCACTAATTAGTGTAATACTATTATGGTGACGATGTCAACTGTTGATTTTGTAACAGAGTTGAGGATACGGATGATTTATTGTTATGTATAGTCCACCATTTATCCATAATGGCCAAAGATAGTGTATGGTTCACAAATATCTGTTGAGAATATAATATTAAAAGTGTGTTCTATCTAACAGCTTAAACTTTTAGATCAGATGGTCACACACTTCAATATGGTATCAAAGCAGGCCAAAGGTCCTGGGATCGAACTTCACCGCCACTCATTCTCAAAAAGAATTTCCACGTGCTTGGACCATGAAAAAAAATCAGGTCAGCACGTGAGGAGGGCGTGTTGAGAATATAATATTAAAAGTGTGTTCTATCTAACAGCTTAAGCTTTTAGATCAGATGGTCACACATTTCAATAATATCAAGAAAGGAGCTGAAGAATCATGGAACTCGTACCAATTTACTTCTTTTGCCACGAATTTTGCTAATAATCTGGTGGAAGAAAGTTTTTTTAAGAAGTGGTAAAATAAGAAATTTGAAATCAGGGTTCTAAGGGAGAGACGAAAGCATAGATTTAAAAGAGAGGGGATTTTTGCCATGTTGAACTGTTAAGGTGGACATTCATGTAAGCAATTTTTATTCAGTCGGGCAGCCTAGTCAGCTGAAGTGGCAAACCATTAAAATTAAGGGCATTTGTGGTATCTTACTTAGATGATAAGGATAGTTTTGATATCAAAATCGGAGGGTAAATGTGACCTATTTCGAATAGTTCTAGTGTAATTTTGACCTTTTTATGATCTTTTTATTTAGAAGATCTTTCTTAATGGTCAAGGTATCATTTTTAAAGAGTATGTATGTAGTACCTCATTGAAAAATAACAAGAAAGACCATTAGAAAAGTGTGTTCATTTTTTCTTCGAAACGCATACAAAATTGTCTTAAGATTTTAAAAGAGGATGTTATACTTAACATTCCGTAGAATTTAGTTGTCTCGAAAAATATACAATATCTTGAAATAATGCAGACGTAGCGAAAACATAACAATACTAAAATACATACAAATAACAATATTAACTACTTATTGGAATTGTGATTTAGTCACATGACATTATGTATACACTAAGTTCCTCGCTTGTTAAGAAATCTTTTTAATTAGTATGTTCAGAAATGTGTATTAGTTGAAATTATACAGTAGTTCTTGTGTTAAAAACAACTTACATTATTGAATTTTGAAATGAAATGAGTTATGATGGAGTGAAACATTGATATTTCGTACATCCTACCATGACTAGTTTGCGATTAAAGCGTAAGATAGTCGTTCTCACCTACCTAATATGATTTCTTTTAAAGATGATTCTTTTTTTTTTCATTTGCACCTATAAAAATGTCCATAAATAAGAAAGTGTCCCCATTACGTTTTAGTGGCCACCATCTTAGGCTTCAAAAATTGTCAACTATGAATAAGTCAGAAGCAAGATTCTAAGGAAAAATATATTAAAGTATCTCCTTAAAATAATAAAACAATAAACTAAAAAAATGAATTTTCATTCCTAAATTTGTGGTAGGCTTCTGGTTAAGAATGGCCTACAATTCATTGCCATTGAATTGATGAAAATGTTGCTTTAACATCTTTTTTTTTGTGATAATTAGAGAAGAGTCAAACCTAAAATTTCTTTTTTAGGGTTTGAATTCATCTAATTTCTTGAAATGTTTTTGCATCCAAATTCAACAAACACATTTTGTTCAGTTGAAATAAATCCAAATTCGCATTTGTTTTTATTTTTTATTTTCTACCCATAATGCAAATGATTTTTTTTATGTGAAAATATCATCTTCTTGATTAAATAACCATTTTGAAGAAGAAAGTTTTGCACCTAAATTGAGATCATGACTACAAAGGTGAAAGGCCTTCTTAAAGGTCTTAGGTACATTTCTCAAGTTTTTGGTAAGTAAATGATCTTTAATTGTATTAACTTCCAATTTATTTCACATTATCATTAGTGGATATTTTTAGATTCTTGAAAATGAATGAGAATGTCACTAAATCAAACGATTTAGCAATCAAGTATGACTAGATTCTGAATAAGTTGAAATCGACTATATGAACGGTTTATGTTTATTCTGTTTTATGATGCAGATGAGGATAAAGAAAAAGATATACAAATTGGTTTTCCAACAGATGTAAAGCATGTTGCACATATAGGATGTGATGGTCCATCAGTTGATAATCCAAGCTGGGTAATATTTTTCTACCTTTTTCTTTTACTTGTTGCATTTTATTTTTTTTTCCATTAATTGACCTTCATCTTATTCTACTATTGGATTCACAACAAAAAAAAATGTATTTAAGCGATTCTTTTTAATGAATAGATCCAATTTCGACTTTTTATCTTATCCTAGTACTTGATTCATTGTAATCGTTGCAAGAAATGTACTGAATCGATTCCCTTTTTTTACTTGTTACATTTTTTGTGTTCGTCAATCTTCTTCCTATATTCTATTAATTGATTCACCATAAGTCTCCACAAGATATGCTTTAAATCAATTAGATTTCGTTTTATCATCTTATCTTACTACTTGATCCACCATAGTTGGTCTTTTCAAGAAATATACTGAATCGATTCTTTTAAATAGATCCGATTTCAATCTTTCAAGTATAAAGAAATGCCTAAACTTCCACCATCTTTTTTTTTGGCAGATGAAAGAATTTAAATCACCTCGAGCATTTCAATCAGCACCTTTGCTTCCTCCTCCTGCAGAGCTTAAAGAAAATCCTGATGTTAAATGGGTTTCTGAAGGTGTTACTTTTTCATCATTACACGTTGTTCTTTTTCTTTTCTTTCTTTCTTATGACTCAAACTTTTATACTCGTCTCGTCCTAACTTATGTGATGCTTTTCATTTTGGAATGTTTCGGTGCTGGAAATGGTTGAGATATTTCTGTTAATAATATCATTCTATACAATTTTCAAGAATTCAAACCAATGAATAATCAAATAGCGCAACATAAAATAGGACACATATATATATCTAGCTAGCGTAATTGTTATTTGAAGAAAGCTTACATACGTCTAGTGTTTGCACGAAATCAACGAATACATGTGTGTCTTTCATATATAGTTCTAACGCCCACCATGGTTGATTAGCATGTACTCTTGCCTCAATCCATCACTTAACTATAGTAAACAAATGTAGTTTTAGTGTGAACATCAAGTGTGGGTAAGTTCTTTTTTCTCGAAATGTGATGACCATTTTAGATCTGAGATTGAGACACCTAAGACGAATCTAGACAATGTTAAAGCAATCTATATAACCTACTAACAATTACTATAAGCTAGGAGCCCCCAGATCATTGATTTAGCGGTAAGAGCGCAACTTATGATGTGTGAATTAGGCGTACGTTATGGGTTTGAACCCTACCGTAAACAAAAGTCTGGTATTTAAGTGGAGAAGGACATAGGGACGGATCATTATCCATTGAGTTCTGAACCATGTGCCAATGGACTTCGAGAATCTCTCGGTTATAAAAAAAAAGGGTTAAAATGAACATCAATCCAGATCTACCAGTTTCTGGTGGATCTAGATTGATGTTCATTTTTACTATAAGCTAGGAGCATAGACCAATATAGTCATCTACAATATGTGTAATCACATTCACAATATTCAACTTGAATTATATATATGTAAGAAAAAGTAAATGAAAATAGATATATCTCATATAATTATACACCAATTCGAACTTTAAATCCTAAATTCGCCTATTTGCTAAGAGAGGATCAATGGCGTGTCCTGTTTTTCATTATTTTTTTGTACAATATGTCATGGAATTGCAGATTCAAACAGAAGGTCAAGAAATGCAAGTTCTTCACCAACCGAAGAGAAACCAGAGAAGCCAAGAACATCAAGGAGACATTCTACTACAGAAAATGATAGCAATGAAAACTCTACAAACAAAGAGCCTGGCACCAAATCCAGGAGTTCTAGGCGACACCATAACAAGGAAACATCCGATGGTCACAAATCGAGTGAATCCTCGGGCAAAAACCCCGATATCCCCAAAAAATCACGACGAAAGAAGTCCAAGGAGGATGGTGGCTCAACCCGACCATCAAGATCCAAAGGCACTTCTTCTAGTACAGCACAAACTACAGAATCAGGCACTGGACAGGAAAGTGAGAGTAGTGTCATTTCTAAAGAAAAACAAGAGGAATGAAAAAAACAAGAATGTACTTGGAAAGTTTCCATTTTTTTTTGGCAGCACACAAAAGTTTTATTTCATAATTGTAGAATATGTATTGTAGAATGTGTGTACAATCTAACTTTTTGATACCATGTTCATCATGTAGATTCATTTCCCTTTTTCCTCGTCACTCTTTTTTCTGTGCCAATTGCAACTTCATTACTGTGAATATTTGAGAGGGCATCATTGCCCTGTAAGTGTCTGAGATGGATTTAGAACTTGAAGTTTATGAATTATGAAGTTTATTACATATACATATTAAGTGAAAATCGTAACAAATATATAGTGCTTGGATCAAAGTTATTGATTATGTCGAACCTGTACTTCTCATGCTAGCTTCTTCCGTGCCTGTAACCAAATCAAATGAAGAGGCGGATTCAAATCTTGAATCAGCAAGTACGGTATACCATTTTTTGCTTAAACTTCAGTCATTTTTGCATGAACTTCAGCAATATATGACTGAAGTTGATTTAAGTTTAGTCATTTTTGCTTAATTTATGGTATTTTATTAGCTTAAACTTCAACTTATGAGTGAAGTTCATGCAGTTCTGCCAAAAGTTTTAACAATATATGATTAAAGTTCAGTCATTTTTACCCGATTTCATTGCTTGAACTTCAACCATATGTGCATGAACTTTGAACAGAAATGATTGAAATCAAAACAAAAATGTGCATATGGCTGAAGTTCATGCAAAAATAGTTAAACTTCAGCCATATATGTCTAAAGTAAGGCAAAAATTCAAGTAAAAATGAAACAACTTCAGCCACATGGCAAAAATGGCTCAAATCAGCCATATGAAACTACAAACATTGTGCCAGTAGTCAGATTTTGTCAAGAAAAAATTAAAAAGCAGGCACAAGCTAAATAGTTAAGTTAAAATAGCCGGGTATCCGTGCAACTTTTTCCCTTCTAATTGTTCGGAGGATTAATTTATAAATGGTCATTAAACTAAATTATTACTCCTATTACACAAAAATTATATAAAAAAATAACTCAACTATCACTATCTATCCCTATCTTTTGTGAGGGATAAGTAGCCTGAAATACGAAAATATTGTAATGAAAATAACTAGTTAACTGCCACATAAACAAAACTTAATTAATTTATGCAAAATCAAACCACATACTAGTAAAGTACTACGTGTAACATGTCAACTTTTCAAAGTCAGGTTGATATTGATATGAAATTGTGGCTTTCTTGAACATTCACGTATTCAACTGAACACGTGTGTGAAATTTACTAAATTTAATTTATATTATTTTATGTCTTTAGTTTAACCAGATACAAAATTAAAGAAGTAATGAAGATTTTAGAGCCTTACAACAACAACATATCCAGTGAAATCCCAAAACGTAGAGTCCGGGGAGGGTAGTGTACGCAGATCTTACCCCTATCAAGGCAGGAAGACTGTTTCGAAAGACCCTCGGCCCAAGAGAAATCATAGAAAGAGGTCAAATAAGAACAAGAAATTCAAAGCAGTATGAAAATGGAAGCAACGAAAACAACTAAGCCAAGATAAAACCGTTTGGAAAAGGGACAATAGCTACCACAGATAAAATAAGATAATCGAAGTACAAAAAATACCAAATAGTAGCAGAAATCAAAGTACACTAAACTATAGAGCAATACTGCAACTACTAATATGAAAGGATAAGCGGACTACCTACTAGCCCTCTACCCTAATCTGAGTCCTCCATAGCCTCGTGTCTAAGGTCATGTCCTCGATAAGCTGTAACTGCGCCATGTCTTGTCTAATCACATCTCCCCAATACTTCTTCGGTCTACCTCTACCTCTTCTGAAATCGTCCATAGCCAACCTCTCACACCTCCGCACTGAAGCATCTGTGTCTCTCCTCTTCACATGCCCAAAACATCTCAGTATCGCTTTCCGCATCTTATCCTCCACTGAGGCCACTCCCATCTTGTCCTGTATAGACTCATTCCTAATCATGTCTCTCCTCGTGTGCCCACACATCCATCGCAACATTCTCATCTCCGCAACTTTCATATTTTGAACATGAGAGATCTGGCCAACACTCTGCCCCATACAACATAGTCGGTCCAAAACACCACTTTGTAGAACTTGCCCTTAAGTTTTGGTGGCACCTTCTTATCACATAGCACTCCGAAAACGAGCCTCCGTTTCATCCACCTTACACCAATACGATGTGTGACACCATTGTCAATCTCCCCGTTGCCATATATAATTGACCTAAGATACTTGAAACTACTTTTCTTCTGGATGGCCGGGGTACCAAGCCTCAGTTCCACGTTAGGCTCATGAGGTGCGTCACTGAACTTGCACTATAAGTACTCTGTCTTGGTCCTACTCAACTTGAACCCTTTAGACTCCAGAGTTTGTCTCCAATCCTCCAGCTTAGCATTAACTCTATTGCGAGTCTCATCGATCATGACTATGTCATCTGCGAAAAGCATACACCATGGCACCTCACCTTTAATTTTCCGCGTCAATCCATCCATCACCAAGGCAAATAAAAATGGACTAAGAGTTGATTCTTGATGCAATCCCATTACAATTGAAAAGTGCTCCGAATCTCCTCCTACTGTGAAGATTTTAGAGCCTTGTGATTCTAAATTGACGATATACATAATATATTAAAATGACATTTAAATCTTGTGATGTTAAGTATATTATGAACTCTATAAAGAATTACTCCATTAAATATAGAAAGTATCGTATTTTCCTAAATAGATTAAAAATAAAAATAAGACACATAAATTAAAATAGAAAAAATATAGACACTTAAATTAAAACAGAAAAATACTAAATATGAATTCATAATTTTAAAGACCAAACAGATCAAATTAATTGTGGAGCATATCAAATTTAAATCTTGAATCAGTAGGCTATAGATATGATTCAGTAGCGTAGCGACAATGCATCGAGGTATATATATATATACCATCAGCCTGAGCTTCAGACATTCCACCCGGGTTATCCTCTGCCCGACCTCAGTACCTTCTCACATAAATCATTAGCTAATTAAAGCATTAGTATCATGAGTCTTAGTAGTCTAGTGTAACATAGTTCAACACAAGGTGTTTAGCCTATCATTATAGGCTAAATATAGTTATTAAAATAAAATAAAAGAAGGTTACCAAGTATTATGTAGTCGTGCTCGGCAGAAGGAGATGTACATCAAACTTCAAGCTTTATTTATATGGAGAGTATTTTTACAGTAGAGAGAGAGGTTGGCGTTCTAAAGCCTGCCTTTCAAAGTAAAATATAGATATTTTATATAAAGGATCTGGTACACAAAACAACAAGGTTAAAAAGTAAAGGGTCCACAACATGTGGCCATCAAAACAAAAACAGTAAAAAGTGGCCCATAATGGCCGGCATATAGTACAATTATTAGTTCTGCTTTATAAAAGCAGATTCACCTTTATTAAAGTTTCATGTCATTTTCCCATCTAATAATATCGATGGGTCCCTTGCTTTATTATACTTTGTCTTTGCCCTTGGATTTGTTTGAGGTGGAGGATTCCTCTATTTTATCCAAAAAAAAAATGAGATAGTCCTCAATGTCAAAGTCTGCATCATATGGGTCTTGAGATAGTAGATTATTCACGTGTGAAGAACCAAAGTCTCCAACATGCGAAACTCTAGTATTTAAGTCATTAAATATGGGTGGACGCAACCCCAATCAAGGTAAATTTCCAACAATCCCCTCTTGAAAGAGATTTTGGCGCACTCACAAGGTGCCTATTTCCATCAATCTTTCAGCGGACAGATGTTGCATCTGGATAGGTAGCTTCAGCTTTGAACCTTCCATAGTTGAATACCATCGGACTTACTTACTGCGCGGTGAACGTGATGTCTTAAACCGTTAGTGTTTAGTGTAAGCCAAGTCAATGGTACCAACACAACAACCTCATTTACTCTGTTCTTCGTAATGTTTTATCCGTTGTGGCCGTGGACACTTCTTGGATTCTTAAGTGCGTTCATTTGAGGCGGCATGTCCTCGCACTTAAATAGGTGATCTCCTACAAGGTATCCTGCTATACCCCACTTTACAAGTGTTAGGAACTATTAAAAGTTTTCCCAAACCTAACCTCAACTGTTGAGGATCATTAAAGGTTTTGGAAACTTAATCTTTACCCATACTGCAGATAGCACTTGACGCCTATCGCAGGAACAACTTTGGGCTTATGTTCCTTACAGAGATCATAACCTGAAGTGCTCTTGCTTCCACCGAAGCGCTCAACTGAACCTTTACAGCTTAGTTTTCCCATTGAATCAAATTCATAGGATCTCCAGTCAGTAAGGTTGGGTTACCACCGTATTGGTCCTTAAAGCTTGGGTTTTAAGCCCATTCCCCTAGACAAGCAGAATATATGATCTCTGGGTATGCCCTTTTGTCAGTGGGTCTGCTATGTTATCCTTTGATTTTATGTAATCAATGGATATTATACTCGTGGTGATCAACTGCCTAACGATCTTATGTCTCCGTCGAATATGATGAGATTTGCCATTGTACATAGAACTATGTGCCCTTCCTAAAGCCAACTGGCTATCGCAGTGAATCATCACCGAAGGTATGTGTTTGTCCCAAAAAGGGACATCCTCTAAGAAGTTGTAAAGCTACTCAGCTTTTTCTCCTGCTTTATCTAAAGCGATAAACTCCGATTCCATCATGGATCGGGCTATGCAAGTTTGTTTAGAGGATTTCCAAGACACAACCCCACTACCAATTGTAAATATATACCCACTGGTGGACTTGGTGTTCTCTATATCAGATATCTAGTTTGCATCATTGTACCCCTCTAGTACAGCTGGATATCTCGAATAATGTAACCCGTAAGTTATCGTGTATTTCAGGTATCGTAGCACCCGATTCAATGCTTTCCAATGATCATTACTTATATTACAGGTAAACCTAGCCAACTTGTTGACTGCATAAGTGATATCAGGCCGGGTGCAGTTTGTTATGTACATCAAACTCCCAATCACCTGTGCATATTGCTCCTGGCATACGGGTGCACCACGATTTTTATCAAGATTTTGATTTCTATCTAGTGGTTACTTCATAGGAGAACTATCAAATATCTCAAACTTTCTCAACACATCTTCGATGTAGTAAGACTGAGATAAGACTAGTCTGTCAGACGTCTTAGAGATTTTTATCCGTAAGATGACATCTGTGATACCCATATCCTTCATGTCGAAGCATTGTTTCAACATGTTCTTAGTCTCTAGGATCAAGCTAGGACTACTCCATGTGATTATCATGTCATCTACATAGAGGCATATCATAACGAATGAGTCGGAATTACCTTTCATGTAAATACATTTATCACACTTATTAATGGAGAAACCCTTTGATAGTATAGTACTATTAAATTTTTTGTGTCATTGCTTCATGGCCTGTTTCAGCCCGAACATAGATTTGACAAGTCGACAGACTTTCTTCTCTTGCCCTGGAACCACATACCCCTCGGGTTGTTCCATATAGATTTCTTCTTCCAAATCACCATTTAGGAAGGTTGTCTTGACATCCATTTGATGTATCTCAAGGTTACGCAATGCTGCGATCGCAATGAATACATGTATGGACGTCATCTGAGACACCGGGGAGTACGTGTCAAAGTAGTCAAGGCATTCTTTCTGCCGATAGCCCTTAACTACCAACCTGACGTTGTACTTATCTATAGACCCACCTGCTTTATACTTCCATTTGAGTATCCATTTACAACCCAACAGTTTATTTCCCAGAGGAAGATTAACCAACTCCCAAGTATGGTTGTGCATGATGGAGTCTATTTCACTCTCAATAGCTTCTTTCCAGAGCGGTGCCTCTGGAGTTGACAATGCTTCAGCAATTGTACTTGGTTCATCATCAACCATATAAGCTACAAAGTCAAGACCGAAGGTTTTATCCTTCCTAGCCCTTTTACTTCGCCTTGGTTCCATCTCTGGAGTCTCCAAGTTCTGAGAATCTAGAACACTAGATTTCGGATATTCAGCCACTTCGAAGTCCACTAGATCTGAACCATCTAGATTCGGGCAGTCAATGACTCCTGATTCCCGAGAGCTTTGTTCATAACTTTGTTTGCGAGAGGTTATGTCTTTTTCCTTTCTAGGAAAAGTATCCTCAAAGAATTGAGCATTCCTTGATTCCATGATTGTACCCCCGTGGATATCTGAAATATCTGACTTATGCACTAAGAAGCGATAAGCACTACTGTTATTTGCATATCCGATGGAAATACAATCTACAGTCTTAGGCCCAATCTTGACATGTTTTGGCTTAGGCACTTCGACCTTTGTCAAACAACCCCACACCTTTAAATATTTATAGGTGGGTTTCTTTCCCTTTCATAATTCATATGGAGTTTTGTCCTTACCCTTATGTGGAACTCTATTAAGAATCGTATTAGCTGTAAGGACAGTTTCTCCCTACATGTTTTGAGAAAGACCGGAATTGATGAGCAAGGCATTCATCATTTCCTTCAATGTGCGGTTCTTGCGTTCAGCAACACCGTTCGACTGAGGTGAGTATGGAGCCGTCGTTTGATGAACAATGCCCGATTCGGCATAATATTTCTCAAATGGCGCTATGCATTCTCCCCCTCTATCGCTACGAATTAATTTAATTCGCATGCTTAGTTGGTTCTCAACTTTTGCTTTGTAGCGTCGAAACGCTTCAAAGATTTAATCTTTACTTTTCAACAAGTAAAGGTAATAATACCTTGTGTTATCATCAATGAATGTTACAAAATACTTGTTCCCCCTAGTTTGTGCAAACTTCAAATCACATATATCTGTGTGAATAAGTTCTAGAGGAGCGATATTCCTTTCGACGGATCGAAAAGGAATCTTTGTGAGTTTTGCCTCTATGCACACCTCACACTTATGTTGAGGGTTTACGTCGATAGATGGCAACAACTTCAACTTCATCAACCTTTGGATGGACTTATAGTTAACATGTCCTAATATATGATGCCATAAATTAGAAGACTCAAGCAAGTAAGAAGAAGCTTCAATTTTGCTTTGACGCATTACAGAAAATAACGTTAACTTTGAAGATGCCCTCACAGACGAAGCCTCTTCCCACAAAAGTTCAATTCTTGGTGATTACAAATTTATTGGACTCAAATACTAGTCTAAAACCGGTACTAACCAATAATGGTCCTGAAATTAAATTCCTCATAATCTCAGAGACATGCATCACCTCCTTCAGAGTGAGCTCATTTCCAGAAGTCATCTTCAGGACCACCTTTCCTACCCCCTGCACATTAGAGAAGGCATCTCTATTGGAACAGATGTGTCTAGTAGCACCCGTGTCCATCCACCATTGCATGGGATTCTCAACAAGGTTTGCTTCAAGCACCACCGCCGAGAACTCCTTAATCATGTCGTCAAGAAGTGTGTCTTCGATGACGTTAGCATGTGCCTTGCCTTTGGCCTTCTCTTTTTGCTCAGTCTTGAGCTTGCGGCAGTCCTTGATCATGTGACCAAGTTTCCCACAGTGGTGGCAGATCCCCTTGAACTTCTCCGCCGTCTGGTCTTGCCATCTTTCTGGAACTTGCGCTTTCTGCTTGTGTTCCCTTTGGCCTCAGCCAGATTTGTCTTTGCCTCAACGAGTTGCTTTCCCCTAGGCACAACCTTCTTATTATTTTCCTGAATCTGGAGTTTGATAATAAGTTCTTCAAAGGTCATTTCCTTTGTCTTGAGTTTTAAGTAACTCATAAACTCATTCCACGAGGGAGGTAACTTTTCAATTAGTGATGCAACCAAAAACTGCTCATTTGGTTTTATACCTTCCAAATCCAGGTGATGTAGAATCATTTGGAATTCCTGGACTTGGGACATCACAGTTTTGCTAACCACCATTTGAAATTTTATGAATTTCCCAACGATGAATTTCTTCGTACCTGCATCTTGTACGTTGTACTTCTTCTGCAGTTTTTCTCATATCTCTTTGGCGGTGCCTACAGTGCAATACACCGTGTAGAGTGGGTCTGACAGACAGTTCAAAATATAGTTCTTACACATGAAGTCGATGTGACTCCATGCATCAAGAACCATTTTCATGCCATTAACGACATAGATACCTTGGCCCCATTCAGCCGTTTCATTAGGCTGAGGGTCCATCTCATCTCCAGCTTGTGGAGGATTTTCTGTTAGGAAATGAGTCATTCTCATAACAGCCAAGTAAAACAGCATCTTTTGCTGCCATCTCTTGAAGTTGGAGACCATAAATTTTTTTGGGCGTTCATGGTGGAAACCAAAGGGTGGAGGAACTGTCACGTTCCCTTGAGCAGCAGTAAAGGCATTGGATGTGCCTTGGGCAGTAGTAAAGACATTAGATGTGCCTTGAGCAGTAGTGAAGGCATTGGATGTGCCTTGGGCAGCAGTGAAGGCATTATATGTGCCTTGAGCAGCAGTGGGGAAGGCAGAGGGGTTGCCTTGAGTAGCAGCAGCAGCAGAATCAGAAGCGAGTTGTTCTCTTCCAGTCATCTTTCTAAGCACTTACAACAATCTTGTATTAAAATTGTGAGTTACAACAATTGCATAAAATGGGAAGTAAGTAAATATTACAATATCCAGAAATGATAAACTACTAACGATTACAACAAACTGGAAATAAGAATAATTACAACCACTTTGAAACTTAGCTGAGTCGAGTGATGGCACTCTGTCTTTAAGACAAGATTACCCCGTATATATCCTTTTACATTAAGGGCAATAGTCTTCCAAGATAAAACAACAACTTAACAAATGAGCAAAGGAAACTCAAGTGTTACTCTTGAAGAACTTTGAGTAATGAAATGATGCTAGAGAGGAAAAAGAAGATTTGCTAGATAGGAAGAAGAAGATTTGCTAGAGAGGAAGAAGAAGATTTTTGAAAATTTCTAAGGCCTCAATTTATAGCGTAAGGAGGATGACCTCTCAAATAGACAACTAATGGCTTTCAATAGCCATGTAATAACACTTATTGAGGGGTTATAATCAGCCAAATAATGGCTGAAACCAGCCCAAGAGGCAGAACTTTCTGCCTTTCGCTGCGAGCCTCTTTCCAATTTTATCTTTTCTGAAACTCCAGGGACCAAACTGTAAATACTAAGCAATTTGGAGTCCAAAAAGATAATATCAGAAAAAGCCCCACAGCCCAGCCCAGCCCGACCCAGACCGGGCGGGTGGTGGTGGCGCGCGTGTGGGCCTAGCCTTAAACATAAGCACACCTAGGTCATCCCTCCTTCAAACACATGGGTTACCCATTGGGGTCCCAAACCCTTATCCACTTTTGAGGCTTATAAAATGAACAATTCTTCCTTTCCCCGCCGATGAGGGAGATTTGTTCCACACTATATTTTGCATGCCTCAAACACCCTACTTTGTGGACCAATATCTCTTTCATTTCTTAACGAAATTTGACCATCCTTAGCCCTACGGTCATCTACTTACATAGTATATTATTCACGTGTGAAGAACCAAAGTCTCCAACATGCGGAACCCTAGTGTTTAAGTCATTAAAGATGGTGGACGCAACCCCCATCAAGGCAAATTTCCAACAAAGGTTCTCTGAAGACAGGGAATATGTTGTTGGGTATAACCCACTTCCACCGACCATCTCATGATCCATGGGATGGAAAATTCAACAAAGAAATGCATATTAGCAACTCCTTTTATTATTGTATTAATATTTTCCCATTCTATAATTTTGGGAGATACATCAATCCATTCAGTATATAGCTTTTTGAATGGTTGTGATAAAATATTTACAGATGGACCATAATTAATCCACTATTGCCAGAACCAATTAGGAATGTTTTTCTTATAAACATTTGAACAAATTTTTATAAACCATGAATGTTTCTTATTAGGATTTTCATAGAGAAAGATTTTATAAAAACTATCCACATAATTTCAATAATTGTATTTTACCTGAACTTTCTGTTCAGGGTGCAAATATTCCCTTTCTTTCATGGTACTAAATCTCCAATCTTCTGGGGTGAATATCTTCTTGATTATGATCTTAGAAAAGTTATAAACTTTCCTGGTATTCATCGGATAATAGTGCTAAATATCAGCTGATCCGGTGGTTAAGAGTATAGTCTCATAATGCATTCTGGATTTATAAGTAAGAATGGGATATGACCCAGTTTCCAGATATCGTTCCATCAATTTCCATGGTTCTTCCTTCCATTGAAGGTCTTTATAATCCAGAAGAAGTATTACTTCTTTGTCCTCATATTGCTCATAAGAATCATTTTCCTCTTGATCATCATTTATAACTTCTAAATAAGAATGTGGTGGTACTATCGTCCTTCTCCTTGGATTTTATTAAATCCTTAAACTGTTGATATAAAGGACTTTCTTTATTAATGTTAGAAGGTCCTACGATATTTTCAGCTATAAGCTTCTTTTTTCCTAGTTGGACTAGGGTATTACCACGTCCAGTTCCACGACCTCTTCCTCCCCTTCTTGGGGTCGCCTCGCCATGTAGGCCTCATTCTTCTGCAAATAAACATAGTAATAGAGTTATGAACTCAAATATTCTATTGTCAGAAAATCAAGAAGACTGTTATCTGCCCCTTTTTTATAATAAATCTCAAAATCAAATGGCGCTAATAAAGCTTGCCATCGTGCAAATATCTGTTTAGAAGCATCATGTTTACAATCTTTATTAAACATAAATTTAGCAGATTGTCAGTCAGTTTTTATTAAGAACTGTTGATTGTATAAATCTCCTTGAAATTTTATAACACATTTGACAATCACAAGGATTTCCTTAGCAACTGTCGAATAATTGTTTTGGATATTATTTCATTTGTCATAATAAAATTATACCAAATACTCCTGCTTATCAACTGGAGAGTATTGCTTCAAGATACCTCCATAACCAATATCCGAAACATCTATTTCTATGATCTTTTGCCATGTAGAATTGGCTAAAGTAAGACAAGGAAGGTTATCAACCTTCTGCTTAATTCTTTGGACTGCTTTGGTATGATCTTCAGTCTAAGGTTTTGGAATCTTTTTCAGTCGATCATATAAAATAGTTGTTTCCTTCGCCAAATCTTTATAAAAGGGCGAAATATAATGTAGACTACCCAAAAACCTTTGAGGTTGGGTCTTGTCATGTATAACATCTGGGAATCTGGATGCAAATTCAATACTTCTATTAATAGGAATAATTTTTCCTTTTTCAATGTTATGACCCAAAAATCTGACTTTGGTTTGAAAAGGGGCCATTTTTTATTTTGATATTACCAAACCATTCTGAATAATAATTTTCTTGGCGTAACTTTGGATTTTTCAAAACTTCGTCAATAAACAGAGTATAATTCTCTTGTTTTAAAAATGGATTTGTTGATGTGTATGCATCAATCTATCTTCGATTTCATTTAAATTCCTTGAAAATGGTTCAGTTATAAACGAAAACATAATTGGTTTTCTTTGAAAGGTTCCAACTATCCATTTTTTATCAATTTTTGTAATGGGAAATAGTTTTTTGTAAAAAAGGTGTTCCCAATATATTTTGGCTTGAAATATCTTTGACTAAAACAAAACTTTCTGCTATACAAGTTGTCTTTACAAATATAAGTTTTTGATAATTTAAAAGTAAATTTGTAATTTCTACCCATTCGCAGATCTTACACTATGAGTAGTTTTATGGAAATGTGTAGTGTCGCGCCCGTTTTTCGACCTTGCTCGGGTCAAAGTGGAGCGCGGACGTGTTCGGTGATTTCTGGGTAAAGAATTGAGGAGTCGCCACCTAATTTATTTTTTATGGTGAATTAGGACACCTAAATATTAACTAAATGCTGCAATGTAAACTCCGTTTTTAAGGTCTGCGAAACTAGTGAGATTCTAGGTAAGGGTTCTTTATTATCCTAAAGGGAAGGGGTTAGGCATCCTTTAAGATCCGCTAACTTGCGGTTATCCGGTCAAACTCAGGTTAATTATTGCTAGAAAAATGCATGTTTGATGTATGAAGTTAAAGATGTTTGCAAATAATTAGTAAATGATGCATTTTTTAAAAGAAAGATACATGTAGAGAAAAAATATGCATTTTGTATGGTATTTAAAGAGAAATACATGTAGAGTTGAAAAAATATGCATTTGTCAATTGAGAGTAGAAACAAAATTATTTATAACGCCAAAGAAGCTAATCTTTCGGAAATCATCGAGTTGCAAAAATAATAATAAAAGGATAAACTTATTCGGTATGATTAATAAAGCAAATAAAAGATGACAAAAGTTGTTTTGAAAATCTTGAATACGCGTGACGAGCCTAAAATAAATAACTAGCGAAGGGTTTCTAAGCTTAAACTACCCTATGAATTAATCCTAAGTTTGCCTATTCTGAGCATTTCAATAGTTACATAAGTGCGATAAATAATATTACAATACAAAGCGGGATAAAAGCTGAATTAAAGAAAGAAATAAAATAAATAAACTCCGAGGAATAATTCGCCGTTATTTACTTTAATCCCTGCAAGTTGTCAAGAACAAACGGTTAGAAAGCGACTAAATACAAATAACTTCATATCCGTATTCAAAGCGGTGAATGTTTTGATCACGGAGGCTCGAACTTAAATTTTGAAAAGAACATTCCAATCACGTCGTGGCTGCAAACATATGACAAATGTGGTTTATTTTGATTGCCTCGCCTACTAAACGTGTTGGTCTCTCGGGTGAAATAGAAAAGATCACTATAATCACGTCGTGGCTGCGAATATATAACTTGTTGGTTATTTTAGTCACCTCGCCTACTAAACATGTTGATCTTGGAAAAGGTTTAAGCCTCATCATTGCCCAGAAGTTATATTTCCGTCTTTACGACTGTGGAGGCCTCAAAATCGACGGATATTTTTCATCGGCCAGTGTAGTATCGTGTTCAAATCAGCAAAATTAAATTGAAACAGTAAGCAGCAGCAGTAGGCAGTAAACAGTAAGCAGAAAAACAGAGGCAAATTCTGAAAAGACGCGGTGTTAGTTTAAAACAGTAAAAACAAGAAACAAGAATGTCTGGCAAACCGAGCAAAGAAATCAAATAGAGAGCAGTACCCAAAAAGACGCGGTATTTATTCAAAACAGTAAAAACAGTAAAACAGTAATATATCTGTTGCACGGATGTTTAAAACAGTTAAACTGAAAAACAGAGAAAACGAAAAAGCGCGGCCGCGAATTCAATTTCATCGGCCTAAATGCAGTTTTTAGTTTGAAAACAGTAAAACAATACCGAGGCGATCGAAGAAACAAGAAAGTCAAACAGAGAATCAGTCTTTGAAATAGAGAAACGAAAAAGTGCGGCCTCAAATTCAATTTCGTCGGCCTAAGTATAGTATTTGTTCAAATCAGTAAAATAATACCAAAACAGTAAAACCGAAATATTGCAGTTGTCCAAAGGCAGTTTTAAACCAGCTGTTTTCAGCCGAGAAAAACAGCAGCAATTGGGTTTTTAAAAATAACGCAGTAGTGGGCTTGAAACGCAGAAGCAGTGGGCTGTCCGAAACAGCCTAAAGCAGCAGGCTTTTAGCCAAGAAAACAGCAGCAATTGTGCTAAAAATACAGCAGTGATAAGACATCAAATGAGCTCAAAATGCAGCAGTAAAATATTTCCGAAAAGAAGTGTAAATGGTCCAGATTACGGCGATGCGCGCGAGCGCAGCGAATAATGGCTCAAAAGTGCGATGGTAGCCCAAGTGTTGCAAAGAATCGCGCCTCGAGAATCAGCAACCAAAAGGAACAAACCCATAACGAGAACCATTTAAAGATGGCATGTATCCAGAATCTCAAGGCAACAGGATACCACAGCCACTGGTGGCACAGCAAAGACATAAAGGAAAAGGTAAATGTAAAAACAAATCACACTAAACCTCAAATTCGAAAGATAAGAAGCCAAAGAGGGCTACCACCATTCATTTCCGATGCCGCAACAAGATTCAAAAGGCTTCTTGAACCTTAGGCATGGCAGGCTATCGAAGAAGGCTAAACCCAACCCGAAGCTTGTCTTTGCTTTCAACCAAAGATATTAAGATAAGTATAAAAACTCACATATATATACATTCTGAAAGTCTCAAATAAAGAGGCGAGGAAAAAGGCATAATATGGAAGGAAGGAGTAAATTGGACCAAGATATGACATAGTAGACCCTGGACATTCAAACTCGAAAAGAGGTAAGATAGGATGGGGTTGCAAGTTGCTCAAATAGTCTCAAGCAAATCCTCGGATGTACACATAGCCTATTTACTCAAAATATAAGGGAACTAGTAGGGATTATGCAAAACTTAGGTTCCAGTTGAGCGACTCATAGTATATTCAAATCCTTAGACAGTTTCAAGTATATCAACTTTTCCTACATATGCTTTACATGAAAATAAGAAAGGAGACTACATGTATGCATAAGCAAAGACTTATGGTTAACATGACGTTGGCACATGTATTACTTAGTAGTTCAAATAGACATGGTATGACACATGAAAGCTTAGGAAAGTGCTATATGTTGTCATGAAGGCATTGTACACTTAGGCAAGTAAAGACAAATATGTAGTCAATTTAGGAAGAGTACGGAGGCGTAGAAATGCACTGAGATGATCATTTTTATGCAATTTCTTAAATGTGGAGTCAATCAAGTCAAAAATAAATATCACGGAATCTCATTCATTCTACACAACTAGACATAATGCACTAAAGCAAGTAAGACAGATGGATAATCAAGCTGGTAGACACAGACGCATGATTGGTCAATTCAGATATGACACACTGCAGAATAAGACTGTCCAAGCTAGACTAAGCATGCACACTATTAATCTAAGCAAGATATGATATAAAAGGATTTTCATTCTAACATGGTGACAGTTTTTACACAAAGACAAGTAAAGGCAAGTGTGCAAGATGCTCAAACAGGCACAGGATCATGATAAGAACAAATATGTTTCAAAACTACTTAACATAGCCCCCATTTAATCGTGTTCATGGATCAACAGACATACACAAGGTTCATATTGGCCCTTTGAGATTCTTTCCATATAGATTCATACCAACAAATGTCAAAAAGTAATAAAACTTAACCTACACTACTTCTAAATCATAGAAGGACATGAGATTAGTCACACAAACATGTATCCAAGTTAATACAATAATTAAAACTTTATGACTACTTAACATGAGATTCAAACAGGTCAAAGATCAAAGTACAAGAACATATTGAATCAACTATATAACATGACTCTCAAAGTAAAATAAACTATCATACTAATTACTTATATCATGATCTTCACAGAAATGTACATTGAGACGGTATATACATCACTTAACTCTAAATATAAACTCAACATAGCATACTTAGGTATAAACAGTCAATTAACAAGAAGCAACGAATGGTACTTAACTAATCAACGTCTACATTATAATCTCTATTAAAAAAGTATTGAGATAATATATCACATCTAAGCATTGATAGTCAAATCAGATACGTTAATAAAAAAGCTAGTACCAATCATTTAATTTAATCAAACATCCTAATTCTTCTAAACAACCATAATCATCCATCAAAATATTTCATAAATAAACTAACAAACCCGACATACTTAAACTCTAAACACAACAACACAAATAGACTACGTTATCACTAAATCAGTGATAAAACACGCAAAATACAGAAAGTTAAAAAATGAGAAGAGTTTGAATTTACGAACCTTCTCCGGGTAGCGAACCGAGGCTTGTTTCGAATCGACGACCCGCTCGGAGATGTTTAGAATTCAGATTTTGGATTTTTGATCACCCAATTCTGAATTGGTAATTCTGATAAGGATATTGTTTCTGAAAATGTTCTGACCCGACCCGGAACCAAAAAACAGTAAAAAAAATAGCTTAAAATCCGGATTCTTCAACACTAAAAATAATAATTTCGACCTATATTTTGGAATCTTTAAGTTGAAGAACACATGCAAGAACAAACAACTCTCAAGCAGATTTCGGATTATTTCTTTTTCAGTGAAGAACAACACTAATAAAATCAAAAGAAACAGAGATTTGAATCTAAATTTTCAACCCAAAAAAAATCGAATTCGAAAACTCCTAAAAAGAACCCTTTTTATCCGAAAATCGAACCCCCCAAAAATGACGGATTTTCGAACCTCCCTAAAATGAAGAACAAGGGGGATATTTATAGGTGGATTTCCCCCCAAGAACGAGTTTGAAATTTGAATTAAAGGTAAAGATTTCTGGATTTAAGGGGCATGGGTCGCGGATTCTATGGTGTCAGCGCAACAGAGGGGGGTCAGTGAAGGCAGAGGGTTGGTGGTGGCAGGGGCGAGGTGACTGGCGACGTGGGGTCGCCGGTATGGGGGTGTGGGGTCGGCGGCTTTGGTTGAGAGGTTCAGGTTTAGGGTTTTTCTCTTGTTTGTTTTTTTGGGTTTTGGGGGCTTTGGGCGTTGGGTTTAAAGAAAGGGGCGTGGAGTCGGGTCGGGCTGGGCGGTTAGTTTCGGGAGAATGGGCTGGTCCGATTGGGCTTGGGAATTGGGGAAACTTATTGGGGAAGGGAATAAGGGGAGAATTTGGTTTGGGCTTGTGGGTCGGCCGGTTGGGCCTGGGAATTGTGAATAAAGGGAAAGGGAATAAGGGGAATGGGTTTGGGCTTGTGAATTTTGTTTGGGTAGAATTTGTATTGGGTTGGGAAAATGAAATGGGTTAGAAATTCTTTTTGGGTTAGGAAAATAAAAAAAAAAATGGGTTATGGGTTTAAAAATATAAAAGGGGTTTAACATTAAAAATATTATTTTTGTTTTGTAAAAGATTGTGAATTATTTAAAATAACGTAACGACGTGATAAATAATAAAATATAATATTTGCGAAATGTTTAATGCTTAATAAAAAGGAAATGCGATGCAATTTTGCGAGAATAAAATAACATAGAATTTCGGATAAAACTTATGATTATTATAAAAATGCAAATGATAAAAAATGCGAATAATAATAATAATAAGAGGATATACACATATATGCCTATATTTTAAAATTATTTTAAAAGTGTCAAAAATATTAAAAATTACGAATAAAATCATAAAAGATGGGACAAAATTGGGTGTCAACATGTAGAAGGAATAAGTCCTTCCTGTATACAGTTTACATCTGCTCCGCTATCAACAAGAGCAGTAAAATCTTCTTTGAAATTATAATCAATCAAAAGACTTATTTTTATATAATTTTTTTTAGAAGTAATCAATTCTAGGGTTTGTAAAAAGTTTCATGTATCATTACTTGTTCCTGCAAAGATTAAATCATCAAAAGCAGATATGTCATCCATAGTGGTTGGATCTATAATTTCCTTACCTTTGCCTTCAATACTGGATATTCTCTTAACTAGCAACGTATTACTTTTCTTTAATTCTAAAATTTCTTGTTTGAGATTATCAATCTCTTTTTCCAAATCTCTTGGTGTACTTTTTGTACCTTTCCTTTGCTCAATCATATGTTTGAGCTCTGACATGGTAAATGCACCTATTTTTGCCAAGACCTTCTCTCCTTGTGAAGGCTATGGAACATCCTGAATCTGGTCTATAATTTTCAGCCTTGTATCCGAAGTGATATAATCTTCATCATTCAGGACTCTAATATATTTATTAGAAGAATCCTGCGTTGTATTAGATTCAAAACCTGAATCTTCTGGGCTGAATTTAATAATAATTTGGATAGTGTATCCTTCATATCTTGGTCAATGTTAAGGGCCTTAATCTTCTCCTTAACTTTGCAGTATTTATAATAATGGCATGTTCTACCACATTTCCAACATGCTTTTGGATTTTTAGACTTTATAAAGTTTCTTCGAGTTTTAAACTCTTTTTTTCTTCTCGCCTTCTTCTCCAGGTGCTTTGTTTTCCATTCTTGGAAATTTTTCTAGTTCTTTACTTTACGTCTATGAGATGCTTTTGCTTTACAAAGTTCCTTCAAATTTCGCTTTAGGTTTGATTTAGGTGAGAGTATAGTCTTATAATGAATTCTGGATTTATAAGTAAGAATGAGATATGACCCAGTTTCCAGTTATCGTTCCATCAATTTCCATGGTTCTTCCTTCCATTGAAGGTATTTATAATCTAGAAGAAGTATTACTTATTTGTCCTCATGTTGCTCATAAGCATCATTTTCCTCTTGATCATCATTTATAACTTCTGAATAAGAAGGTGGTGGTGTACTATCGTCCTTCTCCTTTAGATTTTATGAAATCCATAAATAATTGGTATAAATGACTTTCTTTATTAATGTTAGAAGGTCCTGCGATATTTTCAGCTATAAGCTTCTTGTTTTCTATTTAGACTAGGGTATTACCACGTCCAGTTCCACGACCTCTTCCTCCCTTTCCTCTATAATGGTTGGGGTCGCCTCGCCATGTAGGCCTCATTCTTCTGCAAATAAACATAGTAATAGAGTTATGAACTCAAATATTCTCTTGTCAGAAAATCAGGAAGACTGTTATCTGTCCTTTTTATAATAAATCTCAAAATCAAATGGCGCTAATAAAGCTTTTCATCGTGCAAACATCTTTTTAGAAACATCATGTTTACAATCTTTATTAAACATAAATTTAGCAGATTGATAGTCATTTTTATTAAGAACTTCTGATTGTATATATCACCCTGAATTTAAGAACAGATTTAACAATGGCAAGTATTTCTTTCGCCACTGTGGAGTAATTCTTCTGGCTAATAATCCATTTGCCAGAATAGAATTGTACTAGATATTCTTGTTTATCAACTGGAGTGTATTGTTTGAGAATGCCTCCATAACCAATCTCTGAAGCATCTGTTTCTATAATTTTTTGCCATGTATGATTGGCTAAAGTGATACATGGAAGGTTATGAATATTTTCTTTAATTCTTTTGACAGTCTGAGTATGATCATATGTCCATGGCTTGGGAATTTTTTTCAGTCTATCATATAAAATACTTGTGTCTTTGGCCAAATCCTTTATAAAAGGAGATATATAATTTAAACTACCTAAAAACCTTTGTAGTTGGGTTTATGAGTAATTGTATCTGGGAATTTGGATGCAAATTCAATACTTCTATTAATGGGAATAATTTTTCCTTTTTCAGTGTTATGACCTAAAAATCTGACTCTTGTTTGAAAAAGTGCCATTTTTTGTTTGGATATAACTAACCGTTTTGAACAATAATTGTTTTGAAAATATTAAGATGCTTAAAATGATTTCTATGTTCTCAGAAAATACTAGAATATCATCTATGTATACAATAGTAAAATTACTATAGGGCACGAAAATATCATTCATGATTTTTTGAAATTCAGATGGAGCATTTTTCAATCCAAATGGCATTACATTCCATTCGAATTGCCCCATTGGAACATTAAAAGCAGTCTTATATTTATCTGCTTCAGAAATTTGAATCTGCCAATAGCCAGATTTTAAATCAACTTTTGAGAATATGATAGCGTTATAAATTCTATCCAATAAAAAAAATTATGAGGGATATGGCTTCTAATACATTTTAGAACTTATTAAGGGGTTTATAATTTATGACAAGTCTAGGTACTCCACTTTCTTGTTCATCCTGTTTATTAACATAAAATGCAGTACATGACCATGGTGACTTTGAAGGTCTTATTAAACCTTTTTGCAAAAGAGTAGAAATCTCAGTTTTGCATAATTCCAAATATTCGGAATTCATTTGGCATGGCCGAGCTTTCGTAGGAATATCCTAAAATCTCTTCGTATGGAAGAGTAACAACATGTTTTTTTCCTATCCCAGAAAGCATTTGGGTGGTCATTACATATTTGTAATGAAAACTAGTTTTTTATGAAATCAGTCTTTTGCTATAACTTAGGTTTTTGCAAAAGTTCTTCTATATTAAGAATATAAATTTTCTGTTTAAGAAAATTGATAAGTTGATGTTTATATTTCAACCGGTCTTTTATTTGGTTTAAGACTCTAGAAAATTGCTCAGTTATAAATTGAAATACCACTTCTTTTTTATCAAAAGTTCTGATGATACCATTTGCATCAATTCTTGAAATAGGAAATATCTTATTAATAAATGGGGTGTCTACTATAATTTGGCTAGAGATATCATTTACCAAGACAAAACTATCTGCTATACATACCTTGTTTTGATAAATATAAGCTTTTGGTAGTTTAAAATCTATTTGTTATTTTTGCCCATTAGCAGATCTTACACTATGGGTAGTCTTATGAAAATATTTAGAAGGTATAATTCCTTCTTGCATACAATTTACATCCGCCCCCACTATCAATAAGACCTGTAAATTCTTTTTTAAAATTGTAATCTAATTAAGAGGGTGATTTTTACATAAAATTTTTGAGAAGTAATTACCTCAAGGGCTTGTAAAAAATCCCTTGTATTACATGTTTCCTCACATGTGGTGTTGATATCATTCCAACTGAGACTATCAACATCTTCTATGATAGGTTGTTTGCCTTTTCCTTCGAGACTAGAAATTTTGTAATCTCGTAAAGTATTACTGCTTTTTAATTCTACAATTTCTCTTTTCAGATGATCAATCTCCTTTTCTAAATGTCTGGTAGTACTAGGAATCCTTGTTACCCCCTTATTGTGCTGCATCATTTTCTTTAGTTCCGACTTGGTATATGCACCTAATTTTTCAAGAATTTTCTACCCTCGTGAGGTTTCTGGTTTTTTCGGAATTTGATCTATGATTTTGTATCTCATTTCTGGATCCTTTATAATCTTTAATAATTCTACGAGGTGATTACCTTTAAGGACATTAACATTCATATCCTTAAATTGGAAAAATATGTTATAAAACTCATCATCCTACTTATTTATATTATGGAACAAGTTTATCCTAATTGACAAGGCATACAATCTTCTTCTGTATCTGAGGACATATAATTTGTTATTCAGTATGTGAATTTCTTTCTCCGAAGAATCTGTTGTATTATCCATTTTTTAACCCTGAATCTTCTGGTTCAGAATTTAATAACAATTTGTATAATGATTCCTTTATATCCTCGTCTATGTTAAGGGCCTTGATCTTCTCCTTAACCTTACAATCATTATAATAATGGCTCGTCCTTCCACATTTCCAATAGGCTTTTGGATTTTTAGACTTTATAAAGTTCTTTCGAGTTTTAAACTCTTTTTTTCTTCTAGATCTATTTTCCATGTGTTTTTCTTTCCATTCCTGAAAATTCTTATTATTATGCTTTTTGTGTCTATGAGACGGTTCTTTAGTTTTGGGTGTGTCCATCCCAAACTGGGTGCAAAATTCACCAAGTTGTTGTCTTTCATTGAGACCTTGTTTGCTGATTTGTTGGTTCAGCTTAATCTCATTACATAAGGCTAATCCTTCTTGGATGCAGGTTCCTATAAGTTTGCCATAAGTATAATTATCATAATTGATATGTATTCCTCCTTGTCTAAGGTTCTTTCTAACTCTTTGCAAAGAGAGAGGGTAACCCATTTATAAATTTGGATTTCCAATGAGAGCTATTACATTATGGCAATTCCATAACCCTGCTAAGAAAGACATCCTTATACCACCTAAAAGAGGTTAAGGTTTTACATCTAAGGTTTTGGAGCATAGTCCTTATATTTTTATTGTCATCTGACCATCGACCAGTGAAATGTTCTATGATCTTCAAACATATGGGATACACAACATTTTCCTGTGGTTCTAATCCTGGTTCGGTTTTTACCATAGCCAAAATGGTACTCCTTTGCTCTTGGGTTAAATAATTATCCTACCAGCCTTTTAATTGGCCAGTAAACCCTGAGATTATCATTTTTACAATAGACTTATTCTTGTTGTTATTAGCATTGCATATAGTGCAGTACATGAGCATTCTATGTATAGTATTATAACATTGTCTCTCGGTATAACCGTCTATATTCCATTCATAAATATTTGTTCCACTGTAACTATTGTTATCAATAATATCTTGTTCTTCAAACAAAACATCCTAAGGGGTGGGTCTAGGATAATAGTACATTTTTTGAACAGGTTTTCTAGCATATTTGCTAGAATAGTTGGCCAGTTTATTGACCTCATCATAAAATTTTTGTCTATAATCATCTCCAGACATGTCGAAATCATAATCATCCCCTTTTTCTCTTGTCAAGGGACTAATTTTTAATCTATTGAATTTTTCATCAAGCAATTGTTCAAGTTTTGTATAAGCTCTTAACTTGAAGTCTTTGATTTCAGGGGGAGGCTTCACACTAGGAGTGGCTATAGTCGTATGAGAAGCAGTAGAATGGTGCAATTTTTTTATTTGAGAAGACAATTTTTCTACTCTATCAAGTAAAAGAACAACTTGTTCTCCCAATATATTCAAATAAAAATTTGTATAATTATTCTGCTTTAGCATAGTATTAATATGCTCGGTTGTAACTAAAGCATTGTCATTTTTCAAACAGTTTTGAAAAAGACGCAAAATTAAGAACCTTATTATCCTTTTCAATTTGGAAGGGTTGTTGGGGAAGTAAAACGGTATTAATAATTTTCCCGTTAGAAAGTTTATATTCTCTTTCTAAAACATAGATATAATCTCCTACGTATTTGGTCATAAACCAAGGGACAAAAGATATAATCTTATTAGCTCCATAAAGATCTTTATAAATTCTTCTTGAAGAAATGTTCTTTCTTTTTTATCAAAATTTTCAAAAAAACCATTTTTAAATGGTTCCTATCTGGGTTTTTTGAAATCATCACTGATTTTTTTTCTTGCGGGTGATCCCCGACTAAAATTAATTTTTATAGTTTGATTCATTAAACAGATGGAAAATCCATATCTGACTCGGTTATATCCGGGTCTTCTTTAACACCATTGGCAATAGTGTCCTTTCCAATTATAATCTTATCAACTCTGTTATTATTAATATCAACTTCCTGAATTTGAGAAGTGGAGGCTCTTGAAGGAGATCTCACAAAACAATCAATTGGATCAATATAAGAGCGAGAAGTAGATCTATAAGATCTGGAGCTAAGGCTATGACGCTCAATTTTGTCAGTCAAGTAATTTGCTTCAGAAAACTTTAACTTGACAGTACCATCTGGTGTCTGCTCAATATGAGTAATATCATTATTAAAATCATTTTGAGGTGCAGTTGCCCCCTCAATTATCCATTCAGTGGGGAAATCAATTTCATCCCACTTTATAGGTCTTCTGGTTGTTATTTTGGATTTACTAAAATTCGTTTCTATTAATATCGTTTCATTTTTGAAATCCATCATTTTACACATAGGATTCATTGTGTATAATGGTTTGAAATAAATTCTGTAACAGATACATATAACTTTTGTACCATGCATATAATCGTAACCATGCAATTTTATGCTAAGTATTAAAGCATTCAAAGAGTTCTCATCTTGCAAGGATACCTGCAAGTTAGGATATGCATTAAAATAAACAGGATCATATGCCAAACTGGTTTGCACAGTTCCTATAAGGGACTTTTTCCAGTTTCTACCATCTCTTAGAGTTGCTATAAAGCTCTCTGGTAAGCTTCTTAAAGTAAGTGGCTTAAATGCAACCTAAACTAACCCAGTGTGCATAAAACGATGGGTTTTCCTATAAGGAGCAAGATCACTACCATTTAATAATTTAAAGGTAGCATGGTTGCTATCTATAATGATAGTTTCTTCAGTTGTTTTAACAACTTGTGTAATGCCTAATTTTTTAAAGGTGCCCATTTAATATATTAATCTGGGTTTGATCTTTGGGATAGTCCACTTATTAAGCAGATCTAGATGTTGAGGTATATCATATTTCTCTTTCTTACTGTTTTTAACAGTATTCTTGTTTCTGATGATATTCATCATTGTAAAACATATTTGTGTTGAACTTATGTTACCTAGAACTACGGATACCGTTACTCTGATACCAATTTTGTATTTTGCCTTTTGATTTGTTTATTCAACTTGATTTCATTATATAAGGATAAACCTTCTTGAATGCATGTTCCTATTAACTTCCCATAAGTATACTCATCATAATTAATACTTGCTCCTCCTTTTCTAAGAGTCATTCTGACTCTTTCAGCAAAGAGGTTAGGCAGTCCATCTATAAACTTAGACTTCCAATGAGAGCTATTACACTCAGTTAATTCCATAACCATACTAAGGAACACATCCTTATACCACCTAAATGAGGTTATGGTCTTACATCTAAGATTCTGGAGCAAGGTCCTAATGTTTTCACTATCATCAGACAATCTTCCAGTAAAATGTTCTATAATGTTAAGGGCTAGTGAATACACTGCATTGGGTTCCTTCTGACCTGTCACAGTATTAACTTTTTCAACACTCACAATCTTTACCCTTTGATCATGAGTCAGGTAATTATCCCACCAACCTTTAAGTTGGCCTGTAAATCCAGATATAAGTATCTCTGAAATAGTCTTTTATGTATTATTGTTGGCTTTACAGCTAGTACTATGCATCAACATTCTATGAACAACTGTATAAATCTGTCTTTCAGTATAACCATCTATATTCCATTCATAAATATATTTCCCACAATAACTATTATTATCAACTATCTCATGTTCTTCAAATAAAACATCCTGGGGAGTATGACGGGGATAGTAGTACATACTCTGAACATGTTTTCTTGCATATTTTTCTAGGTTATTAACCTCATCTGACATCTTTTGTTTATAATCATCACTAGAAAGATCCAAATCATAGTCGGTATTACCTTCTTTTCTTAAAGGACTAATCTTTAACCATTTAAACTTATCATCTAGTAATTTTTTCAATTCAGAAAATACTCTGATATTGAAATCTTTTATTTCAGGAGCTGCACACTAAGAGTGGCTACATCTGATTCATGTCTATTAGAATAATGATGTAATTATCAATTTGAGAAATCCGTTTCTCTACTCTATCATGTAACTGAACAATTTGTTCACCTAATATGTTCATATAAACATTAGCATACTTCTGTTGTTTTAGCATGATATTAATATGCTTAGCAGTAATTTGCAAAGTATCATTTTCAAATAATTTTGAAAAAAACTGCAAAATGTATAACAATATTATCTTTTTGAACAACAAAAGGTGTTGGGGAGGTAAAGCAGTATGATAATTTTCCCATTTGCTAATTTATAATCTTTTTTTAAAACAGAGATATAATCTCCTACATACTTAGCCATAAACCAAGGTACAAAAGATATAATCTTATTGGCCTTAGTGAGATCTGTATAGAATTCTTTTTGCAAAGAAGTTCGTTCTTCATTATTAAAGGAAGCAAAACCCCATTTTTAAATGGATCCCATTTGGGTTTAAAGAAATCATCACTTATCATCTTTCTTGCGGGTGATCCCCGACTAAAATCAATTTTATTAACTTGATTCATCATGTAACAGGAAAATTCATATCTGACTAAGTTATTTCTGGGTCTTCTTCATGAACACCATGGACGATATTATCCTTGTCAATTCTAATACTGTTAATTCTATTATGTTCTCTAATTTGAGAAGTAAATGCTCTTGATGGAGACTTCACAATATAATCAGCTGGTGAAATATATGAATGGTTTGTATAATCAGATCTAGTAGATCGAGATCTAAAATCTAAGTTATTACTTTCAATTTTGCCCAGTAAATAATTTGGTTCAGAAAATCGTAATTTAATAGTCTCATTTGGGGTCTGCTCAATTTCAGTAATTTCTGAGTTAAAATCATTTTTGGGGGGAGCAGCTCCCTCTATGACCCACTCTTTGAGAAAATCAATTTCATCACATTTGATAGGTCGTCTGGTTATAACCTTTGATTTACCAAAATTGGTTTCTATCAAAATAATTTCATTTTTAAAATCCATGATTTTACACATTGGATTCATAAAATATATCCTATAACAAATACATATGACTTCAGTTTCAGGCATATAATCATATCCATGTAATTTTATGCTTAATATTAAAGCATTTAAAGAATTCTCATCCTGCAAAGATACCTTCAAGTTAGGATAAGCATTAAAATATACAGGATCATATGCCAAACTGGTTTGAACAGTCCCTATTAGAAAAAAATTCAAGTTCTGGTTCCTGCCATATCTTAAAGCTGCTATAAAGCTTTCTAGTAAGCCTCTTAAAGTAAGTGGTTTAAATGCAACATGTACTAACCCAATATGTATTCCTATAAGGGGAAATATCACTGTCATTTAATAATTTAAAGATAGCATGATCGCTATCCACAGTGATTGTTTCTTCAGTAGTTTTAACTACTTGTGTGAAACCTAATTTTTCCAAGGTACCCATTTGATATATTAATTTGGGTTTCATTTTAGGAATAGTTCACGTATTAAGAAGATCTAACTGTTGAGGTATATCATATCTCTTTCTTAATGTTTTTAACATTATGCTTGTTTCTGATGATATTCATCATTATAAGAAAGTGTCGAACATATGTTACCTATTAATACATGAGAATCATGGACGTGACATAGTAATATATTAGCATATCTTACTTCTTCAAAATTCGGACACCCTTGATAAAATTTCTGACTCCACGGCCACTGATATGATTAAAGAAAAAAAAAGACGAGTTTAATTAAAGTAAATTTTTTTTTTATTCATATGAAAGGACAAAAATGCATTCCAAAATTGCCAGTTACACTTCTTAGAAAAAGAGAATTTGTCAGTTGTTGCACAAATCGAAGAAGTGCTGTTTACTTACGTACAAAATAACTGCATGAAAAAATAATTCCACTGTTCCAGGTGGTAGCAGCATGGCCTTTAGAAAGTTTATTAAATTCCATATTTGTCCCACTTACAAGTCTTCTTTTCCAAATCCCACCACTACTTTTTACTTTATTCCATTTCATACTAATAATAAATCTTCTCCTTCACGATTTCATGCCCACACCCTTTTGGTGGATTCCACGCAAGACCCATTTATACTAAACACCCAAAATCACAATTCAATTAACAAACTTCGTTAATTACAAAGCAGATAAAAATTTCCCAAAAAAGGCAAGATTTTTGGGTTCTTGATTGATTAAATCATTGAAATTAAGAGATTTTTGTGAATTACTATATAGTTGAGAATTTTCAGGCGAGATAAAAGGGAATTTGTTGTTTGATAATTTTGTTGCGTTTTTGGTTGATCATTGAGTTCTCACACATATCACTTTGTGAATAGTAAACGTTGATAAAATTACTAATAAGAAAAAAAACAAAGAAAAGTGAGAAAAAGGGTGTCTTTGGTTTGATGTTTTCTTGAATTATTGATTGATCAGAGGGGACTCTGTGAACCTTGCAAAGTTGAGAAAAAGTTGTCCACAAAGAGGTGATTTTATAGAAGCTTTTGTTTTTGTGGGATTATTGGTTGATCAGAGAATACCCTTTTGATCATTTTGATTGCAAATAAAAAAAAAGATGGGAATTGCTATGGCTGTGTTATGTTATTTTCACCACAGTGAAAAGTAAGTAAGATTCTTAAACCCCTCCTTTCTTTTACTTGCTCATTGTTAGTTGGTATATGATGATGGGTCCTGAGTTTGTTTATGCTTATTTTATGCTTCTAATTATCGCGTAATAGTCGGTTCCTTAGAATGGTAGCCTCGGAGTAACTGGTAAAGTTGTTGTCACGTGACCACGGGTTCACGCCGCGAAAAGAGCCTCTTGCAGAAATGCAGGGTGTGAGGCTGCATACAATAGACCCTTGTGGTACGGCCCTTCACCGGACTCCGGGCATAGCAGGAACTTGGTGCACTGGACTAGCTTAGTGCACCGGGCTGCCTTTTTTAGTTGGTTCCTTAACTTTCATGATTATTGTGTTGTTGGGAGTTAGAGAAGAGTAGGGGTTTTATTGAAGTTTTTGTTTTTATGGGATTATTGGTTGATCAGAGAAATACCCTTTTGATCAAAATGGGATTTTGATCTTGCAAAATAAAAAAGATGGGAATTGCTATGGCTGTGTTATGTTGTTTTCACTACTGTTTCATTTAATTCTTCAAACAGTGAAAAGTAAGTACGATTCTTAAACCCCTTCTTTCTTTTACTTGCACATTGTTAGTTGGTATATGTTGATGGGTCCTATATTTGTTTATCCTTCTTTTAGGCTTCTAATTATCGCGTAAAAGTCGGTTCTAGTTGAATTTTCTTGGTTATGAGCTCCTTAACGTTCATGATTATTGGTTGTTTTAGGCTTCTAATTATTGCGTAATAGTCGTTCTAGTTGAATTTTCTTAGTTATGAGTTCCTTAACTTATGAGTATTGTGTTGTTTGGAGTTAGAGGCGGAACCAAAATTTGAACTTAGTAACTGGCTTTTGAATTTAATTTTTGTACATGTTTAGTTTAGTGAATTTTTAATACAAATACAGAGTTTGAACTAAAGCTAAGGGTTGGGGTTCATCGACTTCTAGCTCCTCCCCTGTTTGGAGTTGTTTCGTGAATATGATGGTGCTAATATCTGTAATGGGCACAAACTTAACTAGTTAATATATTGGATGTTGAAAAGCTATTTTTTCCATGTTTCTTTTCCTTGCTTGTAATTTAAAGTTGAATCGTGATTTTATCGATTATTAGGAGCATTAAGAGGCGGAGAAAGAGTATGAATAGGGGCTCTCCCTTTTAGAACTATTTTAGATTGTGTTCATTTTGGGTTTTAAGTTCTAGTACTATTTTTGGCCGAAAGTGTTTTTTGTGTGTGTGTGTGGGGGGGGGGGGGCTTATGAAGTTTGGTTGTTCAGTACTAATTCTAGGTTTCAACAGAAAATTTGATACTTGACTACAATCTACTAATAAACAGGTGGAGTTTTAAAAATTATGATGTACTTGATCTGAATTGTGTTATCCTTTTTGATTGATTATCCATGATTTGAGTTATATTCATTATCACAATTCAAGAGCACTTAAAGTTCTAGTGATCTTTTGGGCAAACGAGTTAAATTCTTTGTTGTTGTTTTTGCTGATTGTTAAAGCATCGTGAGAGAGTTTGTACTATATCAAGAATGATAATTGGGTGAACAAGCCGGGGAAAGGCTCGGACAAGTTTGAATTTGAGGAAGATGATGAAGTGCTTCTGCTCGGGCGAACAATTACAGATAGATGACACGGATCCATCCGTTAAATCCCTTGCCACTAACGATTACACATCAAGCGTTCGTTCATCAAGAGACGGAGAAGCTGAACAAAAGCTAGATACTGGCAATATTGAAGAAGCTGAATCATCTTTGCGCGGGAGTGGTGCTTTGAATTATGAGGTACCAATCAAAAAATTGTTGCTCTTATTGTTCTCCCCCCCCCCCCCCACACACACACACACAATCTCTCTCTCTCTATCTGTGCCTACCACATTGCATTGCTAAGTTTGCCTTTTGTATAATCTCCCGTCTCATCCTAAACTATTTCAAGTTTCAATTGGCATGAATTAGAATTATCCATCTGTGACAGTTAAACTATATCTACTTTGTAGGAAGCAAGGGCATTACTCGGAAGATATGAGTACCAAAAGGGCAATATAGAGGCTGCTCTACATGTGTTTGAAGGAATAGATATTGCATCAGTTACTACTAAAATGAAAGTCACCCTTGCCAAAAGAGCTCGAACTCAAAAGAGACGTTCACAGAAGTTTGATGCACCACCAATGTCCATACATGCTGTGAGTTTGCTCCTGGAAGCAGTCTTTCTTAAAGCAAAATCATTGCAGGCTCTTGGGAGGTGTAAAGGTTAGACGATAAATGGTAGTCATTCAGTTCATTTTTTGTAATAAATGTATCTCCTTTTGTCCAAATTTATGTGACACTTTTCCTTTTTAGTCAATCCCAAAAAGAATGACACCTTTTTATATTTAATAATAATTTAACTTTAAACTTCCCATTTTGTCCTTACCGAAATGATTTACGGTCACACAAATATTTATGTCTTATTTTAGACCACAAGTTTAAGAAGTCTTTTTTTCCTTCTGAAACTTCGTGCCCAGTCACAACACCTTCACATACATTGAGACTGAGGGAGTATTTCTTACATGGGTCCAAAATCCAAATAGAGTAAAATGAATTATGACAATTCATATAGCCGAACCCAACAAGCTTGGCATTGAGGAGTAATAGTTGTTGGAATATGTTTGTTTACGTGTTTCAATTTGACATTCATTTTCAGTTAGGACACTTTGTTCAGTATGCTAAAGTTATTGTGTTATGTTATCAATCAGGTTTCTTTGCAAACGTTCTTATATGTAAGTCCTCTTCAAATCTGTAAAAGTTTGCACTGGCTCTCTTACATTACTGTATCCATCCTCGGGGCCTTCCATGGGACAATGTGAACTATTTTCTGTTTTTGTTGATTGCTAGTGTTTGTTAAGTTCACTGTTTGGTCTTATTTATTCTTTTAAATCACGTGTTAATTTCTCCAAAATGATCTGGTTAAATTCATAATCTGGTATTTTAGTTAGATATCTCACTTGTTGGGTAGTATGAGAATAGCTTTTCCTTGCTTCTGAGCAACCTTACAAGTTGTAGGGGTGTCAAATGGGTGGGTTAGGCTAGATTTTGAGCGGGTCAAAATGAGCTGAGTTAATAAATGGGTGGGTCATTACTTGGGCCGAAATGAGTTGGGCTAAAAAGTGGGTCATAACCCAACCCGTTCAATTCTAACACTAAGTTTTAATTTCTTTGTTTATTCTTTTATAATTTTACCTAATAAAACTATCTTTTTTCCTTATTAGTGCTATATAACATATCAAATAAAAAAAATGTCTTTTTGGAAATATTTTGACAAGGTTTCTATGGGTCAGTTTGGGAGACATATCAGCCCAACCTGGCTTAAGCTTATTTTTTAGATGGGCTGAATTGGGTTGGACTAAGATGTGCTGAGCTAATAAATGGGCGGGTTACCTGCCGTGGGCTAATTTTTCCACCCATACTTACGAGCATACATTTCTCCTGAGGCAGCTTTTGTACATTTTTACTATGCCAATGTCTATATGTGATTGTGTACACAATACGATAAGGAATTACGTGAACCTGAAAGCTCAGAAACTGCAAGTATTCAAACATCTTTATCTGATGCATTCTCCAAATATTTTTGCAGAAGCTGCTCAATCATGCACTGTTATTCTGGACATTGTTGAATCTTCATTACCAGAAGGCTTGCCTGAAAACTTTGGTGCTGATTGTAAATTGCAGGAGACTCTCAGTAAGGCTGTCGAGCTTCTTCCACAATTATGGATACTTGCAGATGCTCCAAAGGAAGCAATTATGTCATACCGCCGAGCTCTTCTTCGTCAGTGGAATCTTGATGTCCAAACTAATGCAAAGATTCAAAAAGAGTTTGCCATTTTTCTTCTATATAGCGGAAATGAATACTATCCCCCTAGTCTCAGATTCCAAATGGACAGTTCATTTGTCCCGAAAACCAATACCGAAGAGGCCATTCTTCTCTTGGTGATTTTATTGAGAAAGATTACTCTAAAAATTATAGAATGGGACCCGTCTATTCTTGACCATCTCTCATATGCATTATCTATCTCAGGTGGCCTACGGGCTCTGGCTAACCAAGTAGAAGAGTTGCTTCCTAGGAATATTGATCAGTGTGAAAGGTATCATATCTTAGCTCTCTGTTATTACGGAGAAGGAGATAACTTGACCGCCTTGAACTTGTTGCGGAAACTATTGAGTAGTACCGAGGATCCCACTTGTGTTCCAGGTTTGTAAGGGTGTCAAATGGGCTGAAATAGGTTGTGCTAAAATGGGCTTAAGCCGGTCATAACCAAATCCCTCCAATTCTTATTAAGTTTTAATTTCTTTGTTTGTTCTTTTGTAATTTTTTGTTACCTAATAAAACTAATTGTTTTTTTTTATTATGACTATATATTAATAAGTCAAATAAAAAAATGTTTTTGAATATATTTGACAAGATATCTCATGGGTCAATTTGGCGCTGAATTGGGTTGAGCTGACCTAATAAATGGGCAGGTCAATGACCAGCCCAAACTTGGGCGGGTTGGGGGGTCATGTCCTCATGGGCTGATTTTGCCACCTTTGCAGGTTTGTTACTGGCTTCAAGAGTCTGTGCTGAAAGCTTAGAATGTGCAGGAGACGGCATAAATTTTGCTCGCAGAGCTATTGAAAGCTTGCGAGGAAGTTGCGGTCAGTTGACGGGTGTTGCAAACTACGTCTTAGGTCTTTCACTTTCAGCACAGTCTAGAGCAGCGGTGACAGATTCCGAGAGGGTTAGGATGCAATCAGAGGCACTTCAATCCTTGGAATCTGCTGGGAGACTGACAGAGATGAACGACCCCGATGTCATTTACCATCTTTGTTTAGAAAACGCGGAGCAAAGGAAGTTGGATATTGCGCTCCGTTATGCAAATTGCTTTCTTGAATTGGAAGGTTGGTCTACTTTGAAAGGGTGGATGCTGTTGGCTCGGGTATTATCGGCTCAAAAACAGTTTCCGGAAGCTGAAACCATCATTGATGCAGCTGTAGATCAGAGCGGAAAGTGGGATCATGGAGAATCGTTGAGGACCAAAGCTAAGCTCCAAATTGCACAAGGCCAAGTGAAAAATGCTATAGGAACATATGGTCAGCTTCTTGGTGTTCTTCAGGTCCACAGAAAAAGCTTTGGAGTGGAGGAAAATCTCAAGGTAAGTATTCATTATTTGAAGTTTCATTGAAGTTTGTACACTAACTTGAACATTCGACTGATTAGCTCTTGCTTGCAAATTATTTCATCCATCATCATGGAGTTCTATATAATTTATTAACCCAGTCATTGACAAGGAGGTTTGCAAAGAGATTGATAAGAAAGCGATCATGCTACCTGAAAAGCCATACTTGCTTAAAACTTTATCAATAATGTTTTTGGTCCTGCGGTTAATGGTAAATTCTAATTTTAGTCCTTCGAGCACATTTAACCTTCAAATTTCAATTACTTGGAACATGCACTTCTGATACCTTTCCCAATGAATATTCACAATTTTTCAGCATTATTAATTGTTTCACCATTTGATTATCCATGTGATATGTTAAACTTGTAGTGTTACTCTATACTTGAGGGTAATATATTTCTTCATGTAGTCTAAAAATAATATATTTCCTACATAAATGGACCAAATGCACAAATTTTAATTAATTGAAGGTTAAATGTATTCAGTCATATTTCACAAGGACCAAAATCAGAATTTACCAATAATTGAAGGACCAAAAATGTTATTCTCCCTTTTTTTAATTAAGCAGATGTTAATCCTCTTCTTCCATGTTCATCTTTTTTCTCTTTAATGTGCAACCAAGGCTTGCAGCTTTGACTCAACTACCCTTCCTTCTTACAAATCTCTTTCTGTTGTTATTATGTTTATTTTGGAATTAGACGTTATAACGTTTGATGTTCATTTATGTAACAGAAGGAAAGAGACTACGATACAACTATGGAGCTGGAAACCTGGCATGATCTTGCTTCCATCTACATTAAATTATCTCGGTGGCAAGATGCAGAGAATTGTCTTTCCAAATCCGAGGCCATTAGTTGTTATTCCGCTTCGAGATTGTATATTGCTGGTAGATATATTTCACACTCATTAACTTATCTTCTCATGCACTGCTTACTGCTTAGTGCTTACTATCCTAACATGTTCACGTATCTCTGATGCTACATTTTTGTTGTTTTAATATTTGTGAGAAAGCAAGCTAAAAGGTTATTACAGTATGTATGCAATATGGAGTCAATTTGACTATTTCCTAAAGTTAATAGTATTTTTGGTCCCTCAATTATTCGCAAATTTTAATTTTAGTCCTTATAATATCTAACTATGCACATTTAACCTCCAGTTATCTAAGATGTGCACTTTTGATCCCTTTGCTTATGAATATTCACAAACCTTCATATTTATTAACCGTCCCACCGTTTAATTACTCGTGTTATGTTAAAATTGTACTGCTATTCCATATTTGAGGATAATATACTTCTAAAAGTAGTCAAAATATAACTTATTTCCTCTATAAAAGGACCAAATGCACACATTTTAATTAATTGAAGGTTAAATGTAATGAGTCATATCACAAGGACCAAAATCAAAATTTATCAATAACTGAAGGACTAAAAGTACTATTCTCCCTTTCCTAAATGTGAAAGCAAGGGAGAAAACAATGTGGGAGATATGATAGTTTAGATTGTGATCCCATAGGCTTTGAATTTTATGAGTGGTGTCCTGGAAAATTTTAAATGTCTAAAGAGTTTTGCAATAGCTCTAGCAGTATTGTATTCCTGTCTCACTAACATTCTAGGAATCAAATTAACCCTGTGTTTTTCATTTGTTCCTTATTAAACTAATATAATCTAGTACTGATAGTAACTAGGGTCGGAACCAGGGGAGCGCAAGAGGGTTCATCTGAATCCCATAGGGTTCATCTGTGGTTTTCAATTTTTTCTCAGTGTGGCTTATCTGTCTATTAGTTGTGCTCGTTTTTTGTTGTTACTATCACATAATCTACACAAGATCTCTGATTCCTTGAACAAGTGTGAGTAGAATATCGGATTAGTTTCTTCCATGTCACCAGTCACCCCTAGTTACGTGTTCTCCAGCATTCTTACAGTGCTCTTAACCAATTTTTTCTTCGTAATTAGTTCTTACTTCAGACATCAGGAGTCATCTTTGAAGAGGTTATATTTATATAGTGATCACATTCTTCTCATGTGGGTTAGCTACCGGCCTTATCAGAGCCGGAGCTAAGATTTTGAGTTTATGTGTTCTGGATTCTAGAAAACGCATTTTACTGGATTCTTGATAATTATTTATATAATTAAGTGAACTTTTAAACACAAAAACAAAGTTTGAGTCAAAGCTACCGGGTTCTGCCAAACCCGTAGCCGAAGCTATTGCTCCACCCCGGGCTTTATAGTGTACTTACTCCGTCAGTAGTATCTAGAAGGTCAAACATCTTACAACTCTAGATCCTCTTTCTCCAACAAAAAAAAAAACTTCCAAATTCTACTTCCTACCATGTACTCAAAACTTTTACAATGTTTTTGAGCAACAAATTATAATGTTTACTCTATGTTGTAGCATGATGGACATGCTTCTGCACACTTTATGTGTAGTTCTGTGTCAAATAGCATGCCATTTTGATAATGGAATATGTTGCGCAGGTTTGCTTCATCAGTCGAAGGGCCTTTACAAAGCTGCACTAACAGATTACACAAACGCTCTGTCGGTTGATCCATCTCACGTGCCAAGTCTAATATCAACCGCGATGGTACTTAGGCAGATAGGTAACCATTCTCCTGCAAATATTAGAACTTATCTGAGAGAAGCACTGCGACTTGATCGGATGACTGCTTCTGCATGGCATAATCTTGGCCTGATTTACAAAGAGGAAGGTTCAGCGACGGAGGCAGATGAATGCTTTCAAGCGGCTTTTTCACTGAAAGAGACTGAGCCTATTGAACCCTTTAGATGACAACCTGTTTGTACATAGCTAAGATCTTGTCGTTTAATGACACGAGGGAAAGATAAGTGATTTTGCTTGTATTTCTTGAGCATGTTTCTGACGCTCAAGTTTGGGTGCTTCCAAATGATTTAGAATGGAGAGATTTTGGTCAAAAGAGGAAGTTTATTCTCAGGATAAGAGAGGAGGAAGATAGAGTCCGAACGTTAGGCTCTTACTGGCTTCCAAGTACATGGTCTTATACAAAATTCTCTTGCCTTTGGATGTACAGGTAGTCCTGAAACTCACAAGTTTATGATACATAAAGTTATCTTTTTTCCCCGAGGAATCTTTAGAATTTCCATTGTTTAACTTTCAATTCGCGTCTCAACATCAAATGAAATGTGAATAACCCGTACTCCTCTCTTTGAAATTAGGGGCGCTTCCGGTTTTGTCGGTGCTTGAAACAATTTTGTCTTCTCCACATTTATATCTCTAGAGTCAATAATTTTGTACGAGGAACTACTGAACTCAATCACTTGTTGTTGTTACTCTTCAGTTTTCTGTTGAGGTCTATCCTGTCAAAGTACTCAACATGTTTCAATGCTCTTCTTACAGAATCAGTCGGCCTTGTACTTATATGTGCTGATTCTTCTTGTGTGATGTATTTTGTAAGCTGTGAATATACAAGTTGTGTGATCTGGGTATTTGTGTAGCTCAAAGATTCTCAGGGGGAAGGACAAGGAGATGCAACTATTTTTCTTATAATAGTTGTGTTCGGATCAACTAGCGCATAGTTTGATTATCCTGTTTGGTATTTGTTACCTCTCACAAGCACAAGTGCTAATTATGAAAGAGGCTGGTTTTTTATAACGATGGTGTATAAATCAACTTGCGTGCAACTTGACTATTTTGATGGGTACTTGTTACCTCCCACCAACACAAGTATCGGATAACTATACATACCAATGTTTAAGTAGATAGACAAATAGAGTGAATAATTGATGTTTCCTGTCAATAGACTTGGATATATCTTAACAGCAGTAACAAAATCATCTAGACAACCATTCAAAATAGTCCTGAATACAACACACTACTGTTTTTGTGTCACACTATCAGGAATCATTGTTAGAGTGGGTTTCTTCTTGTTCTTCTTTAGCACCTATAGTAGAGATCAGAGGTATATATGGTCCCCAAAAGAGATTGCGCTTTTGGATCCTCGTTAAGTCCCTTCTCCATTATTCTCATTTTATCCAGAGTTGTCGTAACTTGAACTCATGATATACTCACAAGGAAGAGAAAGGCAAATAGTTTATTTAATACCTATCGCTTCATTAGCTCTAGTGTTGACAAGCTCTTGAAGAATAGAATATTATCAAGCACTCTTCATGATTTTGGATAGTGTTATGGTTCTATATTTCTCAAAGCAACTGGCATTCATGATTTTCTTATCAAAGAGCATCATGTTGGCTTTGAAGCAACATGGTACTGGCATTTTGTAGGCACTCGGTTTATTCCTGTTTTTCGACATACGTGACCTAGCCATTTTGGTTCAGAAAGAGGAGAGGAGGTGAACCTTTAAGTAAACTATATCAGAATACAATTTAAGAAGACTAATAAATTTACAGATGAATGAACTTGCATGAGACATACTGACTATCAAGTCCCTAATTTTCTCAAGAGTTGCAACTAAATCATCAAATGTTCCATAAGCTCAGACCAATAGAAAATAGAACAACAGATACATTCTCTTTTCACAACAGGATCTTTACCCCCAACTAGGATAAATGAGTTAGACTACTATCAAATCGAGCCCCCACATGCTTGAGATTGAGTAGTAGTTGTTGTCGTATATCACACTGAGGTCAGTATTCATCGCATGTTTTCCCGGCGCCTCACATAACGTGTTTTGTCGTTATATCTAGGTCTGTCTTGAGCTCTCTGTGGCACTGGCTCCACTCTCCTTTGTCTTTCAGGTGACCTTTGAACTATCTCTCCATTCACAAATAGCTCAGCTGGCAATCATCAGATTAGAAAAGAAGTTAGGGATGGAAATCTCGGAACATAGTATTATGTTCAAAGTCCTTGTTTCAATTGCAAGAAACCATGTCTAGTACTCTTAATTGTTGGGCCATATGCTAAAATACTCACAGAAAAGAACCAAATGTGCTACAAACATTTTACAATAACACAGAAAAAATGATTGAGGCGTAGTTTTTTTTTTATAATCTTGATGTCCGGGCCAGCTTGCGCGCACCTCGACTAATTTCACGAGATACCTGCCATCCTACTAAATGTCCATCACCATGATGCTTCTCAAAAGAAATACAGTATGATGTGGTATTGTGAATAACAATTAATGTTAGTACTCAAATGCTGAGGTGTTTCTTCTCCTCCATGATGAGCAAATCTTGGCTTCTGAGCTTTGGAAGAACACAGTACATCATCAGTAAGCAGCCTACTATTATCATTGGTCAAGTAATCAATGATTTCCAAAAGATTTCAGTTGAGAAGGATCACACCATTGAAGGGCCATTGGAATAGCTTAAACCAATGGTTAATCGTTTTGCCAAGTTTGTCTATGAAGATCGGATCTAATTGTATTAGTGTCATTAATTGATTTCTTCTGTGTAATTCTAATTGATAGGACCACATTGGTAAGTGCTACAAGATCTCGTGCATTGGAACCCTCTTGTTAAGACCCTATGAATCGATTAAAACATCAGAATCACACTAGAACCACGATGATTCAATAAAAAAAACTAACCTAAATCAAATCAAGGATTCCCTAAGGAAGAATCAATCTAACAGCAACTCAATTATGCTAGTTTTGGATCCATAATAGCAGGCAGGGTGGCGGGGACATCTAGTCAAGTAGGAGTTACCACTAACGTAGAAAGGCCAAATATAAAATACGAAGAAAAAGCTCCTGTTTTGCTTCTTAAAACAGGAAGGTCAGCAGAGGGAAAAGAGGTACCTCCATAATCCTTGTTCTCCGGATCGACATATGAATCTGGTAGGACAAAGAGAACACCAGGCAAACCTGAACAGATTTTAAAAAACACAGACTTCAAGACACATTGCGACTAACACTCTTTATTCTCACTTGCGGAACCAATAAATTGATCCAAACACTAACCTTCAAGCTTATTCGATGTCTCCTCGTCAATCTCACATCCAAAACCGAAGTATCTTTCACATGAAACATTGTATATCTTCTTCTTCGCCTCTTCTTTACTATTTAAACAAATTACAGGCCAACTAGCAAATTAGAATTCGCCATCTCCAGAAAAAGATGTATTTTCTCTTTTTCAGAAAAAAAGAACAGGTAAGACCTAAGTGGGATAGCATAGTGCAAATCCACAAGTATAAATCAATAGTTGTAGAGTATCACTATAAAAATCATTCTATCTGCTTCATCTAATGTGATGGTGTTTAGCTAAGTATGGATTTCGAGATGCTAATTTCACTTATATACTCTATATTTTGGCGGGGCCACATAGACTGAAAGGTTCAGATGGAACACGCTTCGTCGGAAAATTATATTGTACAACCTCTCTATAACAATATTTCACTATAACATCCAAGTTTTCTTTAGAACTGATTTCAATGTTATGTTATATTATATGTTCCACATAACAACATTTCGCTATAGCATCAAAAAATATCCAAACAAATGAAACAGTTATAAAGAGGTTTGACACTGACTGTATATATAAAAAGTTATGCTTCACTTATAGGCCAAAAAAATACTTTTTGTACATATAATATATCAAATCATGATCACCCTTGGCAAGATTTGACTTCATATATTAACAATGAGTGGGGAAAATATTAAAGTAATACATCACATCAAAGTTAATGAACCAACAAATTAAAAAAAGTTGTCCAGTGCACTAAGCTCCCGCTATGCGCGGGGTCCATGTAAGGGTCGGACCACAAGGTCTATTGTAAGCAGCCTCCCTGCATTTCTATAAGAGGTTGTTTTCACGGCTCGAACCCGTGAACTCCTGGTCACATGGAGTCAATTTTACTAGTTAAGTCAAGGCTCCCCTTCATATATTAACGATAAGTCAATGAACCAACAACAACAACATACCCAGTGAAATAACACAACGTGGTGTCTGAGGAGTTTAGAGTGTTCGCAGACATTACCTCTCTACCTTACGAAAGACTCTCGGCAACGTGGGGTCTGAGGAGTTTAGAGTGTACGCAAGCATTACCTCTCTACCTTACGAAAGACCCTCGGCTCAAGACAAAGCATAAGCACAAGCAAAGCAAGAGAAACGGTAAACAACACATAGCAGCAAAGTTGTGAGAAGCAAAAAACTACCTTCCAACAACTTTAGCCAATGTTTGTATGTAACAATCAATCATCTGCTGCTTCGTAGCACCTTCACCTCCGGGTTTATCCATAACTATAAGCCAATGTTCATAATCACACCCGGGAAAAAGCGGAGCCATCTCAGTAGGTGGCCGGTCGCCGTAATTCGACCCTGAATTGAGTGGCGAGTAGGCGGAGCGGTTAGCTTTGCATACCATATTGTTGACCCGATCCAAATTTGTTGACCAGACTCGGATGGAATGAGGGATAGAGTGACGGTGGAAGGTGGATGAAAGGACGGGGAGTTTTGTTGGTTTAGGAATTGGGATTGAGAAGAAAAGTTCTCCGGCGGCCAGAGATACGGAGGTCGACGGTAAGGGAGTGGCGGCGCCGGCCATTGTTGCAGCTGCTGTAAGGAGCATTGTGGGTGAGACAGAGAGAGGGGATAAGGGGTGGGTTTAGTAGGTGGGTTTAGGAAGAAAAGGAAATATTAGGCCACGTGTCAGATATTTAAACTGTATTTATAAAATATAACAATACATTTGAAAAATTATAAAACATGGCTATTGTACTTATGAAATATAGCTACATACAACTCTTTCACGTAATTTCAACTTCGCGCAATTTCAACTAAATACAACTCATACTACCTTATATTCGTCTAATACGAACTCTTTCAATGATATAGCTAATATCGCATTATATAGTTCTTTTGTGATACATCTAATATTCGCATGATATCTTTTTTTGTTGATATAGCTAATACCGATCTAATATAATTTGTTTGTTGATACAGTTAATACTCGTTTAATGCAGCTCTTTCACCTGATACATTAATTATAGCTATGTTTTGTATAAATAGAAATTGTAATTATGTTCCTAATTACACTCTAAATTATACTTCTTCCGTCCCAAAAATATTGACTTATTTTTATTTTTAGTTTGTCCCAAAAATATTGACTACTTTCTATATTTAGAAATAATTTAATTTTATGAAATCATTTATAATCACACAAATATCTAAGATTTATTTTAAAATATACATTTCAAAAAAAAATCTTTATTTTTTAAGTTTTGTGTCAAGTACTCAAGTCAAACTAGCTTAATTTTTTTAGACGGATGAAGTAACTATTTATGAAATTTTCTCTGTAAAAAATGATAATGAAAGTTCAAATAATTTTTCGTCAATAAGTGTTTTGATATATAGTCCCTCTGTCAAATTTATACAGTGCCGTTCCACTTTCAAAATAAACTCTTCTTTAACCAGTTTTTCGCACGTACCTTTTCAATATTTCAAAATAATAGTTATAATAATTTGTACTTTTAATGTCACAATTTATATTATATTGTTTGATTTCCGATATTTAAACTGTATGAACTTTAATCAATATTTTAAGATATAATTTTTCATAAAATTGATATGATAAAAGTTGCAACTTATAGTAATCTTCGTGTAGTTTTCAAACGTAGATATTATAATCTAAAATATTGGGTTATTAGTCTGATTCTATTTATTTTTTAAAAAAAAAATTGATTCTGAAAAAGCGGGGGTTGCTCATATGGTAAGCACCCTCTATTTTCAATCCGAAGGTTGCGAGTTCGAGTCAACGGGAGAGTTCCTAAGCAGATGGGTAAAAAAGTGATTAATTTTGTAGAGATCTAGTAGCTCAGTTGGTTGACTATCTGAATTTTCTTGGTGAGGGTTCGAATCCCACGTTGTAATTCCCTCCCCAATTCTCATTTCCTTACCCCTATGTAATAAAAAATATTTAAAAAAAAATAAGACTCTCGAAAAGCGATAAATATCACAAATCGAAATGAAGAAAGTAGTACTTTTTACGTAATTTTAACATATATAGAAAAATTTGTTGGAAATTTACTAATGTGGAATTAAGTTTATCCCATTATTTATGACTCAAACAATTGGGGGCCCGCACGTCGGAAATGTCGTTTCCACACACGTGCAATCTTAGTGCAAGTATCGTAAATTTCGTTAATGAAAGATATATTGGTACGTAAGTGAAATGTTTGAGAAATAGAATGATGTACGGTTATTGGCTAAATAACAAGTGTTTCATGTTGGTAAACGAATGAAGGATTGTGCGAAGTGTAAGATGGTACGGATCGGAAAAGGTCGCAGAGCCGAGAAGGGTCACGGCGCCTCCCGGACTGGGCCGCGACACCTAATTGGTAGTGAGCATCGTGAGTTTCTGGCTGAATTAGCGTCGCGACGCTAATCTGGCAAAGCTGCGACGCTTCGTTGGCAGTGACTGCTCGACGGAATCCCAAAGGTTTGGCTGTTGAAGTGGTTTTGAATGGCATTGAATCCACCCAATAATGGTCATTACTTGGACCATTATGTTGCTGCATTTATTTGAGGGGTAAATGCCATCCATTACATGGCAATTGAATGCCATTATGGGGCATTTGAAAGGCCAACTTGCACACCTATAAATTGAGGCTTTCGGCTCAATTCTATAGATGAACAGAGATGAACAAGTAAACATACTTACAAGTTAACAACACCACAAAGAGATCAGTTTTTCTAATAAACAATCATTCTCTTAGCAATCTTCATTATTCATGTTATTCGCTGAGATCATTTGTGTAGGCTTTGCACATTTAATAGTTTGATGTTTCATCTTGGGAGACTATTGTCCACACTTCCGTAAAGCCTATATACGGGGACAATCTTATCTTAAAGACAAAGAGTCATCTCTCGACTCAGCTGGTGGTGTTGTGATTATCTAATTGATTGCTAAGTGTTTCAGGTGTGAACTTGAATCTCAAATGACTCTAACCGTTCGGATTTACAAGCCACAAGTGTAGCAGTTCATGTTCTTGTATTTCCGAATACAAGATCCATATTTGAAGTTTCAATTCAAGATCAAGATATTGACAATTTGTTGTTGTAATCTTTGTTGTTTATCCTTTCGATCAATGTAATAATTATTTACTATTTTCGTACGTGCTTTACATATCCAACAAATTTATATTCAAATTTAACTGTCAAAATTTGAATTGTGTCATATAAATTAAGATCGAAGAAATAATGTAGTGTTTCTTTTTGGGTAACTATGTACAATAATGTACTATTCTCTTGTTGATTTTATGTGAAACGTTTTACTATGTCAAAAAGAAATAAGCAAAAATATAGCATTTTGTTGTCACTTCAAATATTAAACAAATGTTGTCTATTAGGTTCGACGGTAGTTGTGAAAAAAATATTTAGCAGGAAATTACATTTAAGGTGTAGTTTTGTATTTTTTACAAAATCATAGTGTTATTTTTTAGGTGTAACTTCTGCTATTTTTGTCTACTTTTTATGTCTTGTATAAGTTTTTCAGTGATATTTCTAAAATTTGATAGGACTCTCTCGATGCATCTGATTAACATATTTTATTACTCTTCTTGAATTTAACAAATAAAGTTTGTTAAAATATTTAATAGGAATGAAAAGCGCTCACTTTATGAACTTAAGGGACCAGGGTTGTTTAGGATTTATATCTAGGAAACTACGTTGAATCTACCTTAAATGCTTAAACATAGCAACGGGTCAAGCTGGGTCCTGACCCGCCTAAATGAAATATCTCCTTCGTCTGGTCGATAAGGGAGGGAGCCGGACTTTGCCTCTTCTATTACATTTACATTACATTCCGGAGAAGTCCATTCTCATCATGATCGATCAACGTCCTAGTGTAGTGCCCTTCTAACTTACAGAAAAAATTGCAATTCTCATTTTAAAAAATAATAATCCTGCATTAGGCATCTAAGATAGACCAAAATTAGTATAAATTGCAAAAAATATACCTTCAAACGAGTTTCAATTAAATCTAACATTAGAGTTTGCATTTGACGGAGACCATATATATTAATTTGGTAACTTAAATGACCTTTTTTACACTGAGTCCAAACATAAGGGACCATTTTTCTTATTTTCTCATTCGAGCTGTATTAATTGGGCCAGCCTAAAACTATGGGAAACTACACTAACCCCCCTAAAACCAATCAATTTATCCTTGCATGTCCTCTTTACTTTTCATATCCCAAAACTATTTACCCTTAATATCCCTATAATTTTGTAGGTAATTGTCTTTTTTTTCTTCATTTTTTTTTTATTTCTCTACTTCTTTTCTCCTATTTTTTTTAATTATTTTTTCAAATCATAGTATTTTTATTTTCTTTTTTTATCATAATCTAATTTTATATTTAATTCTAGATCCTTTCATTTCTTTGCGCTAGTTAATACTTAATTACGTTTTCGAAATGCTCTATCATGGCGTATGCGCTTTGATACCAACATTTTTCATACTGCTTTAAATTTTTTAATTTTTCCCGAACCGTTAATCTTGCTTGCTTTACTTTTGTTTTGCTTGTGCGTATGCTCTGTCTCGAGCCGAAGGTTTCTCAGAAATAGTCGCTCTACCTACAAATGTAGAGGTAAGGTATGCGCACACTCCTCCCCAGACCCCACATTGTGGACTTCAATGTGTATGTTGTTGCTGTTCATTTCTTCTTTTCTTTCTTTTTAAATTTTTTATTTCTTCTTTTCTATTTAATTGTCTCTTTTTTCTTCTTTTCTTTTTCAGTTCTCTACTTCTTATCTTGTTTTTTTTTCTTTTTTTGTTAAATTATTTTTTCCATATTATATTTTATTTTTTCACCATAATCTGATTTTATATTTAATTTTAATTTCTTTTTCTTTTTATTTTATTATTACTTATTTCTTTTTCAATATCAGTTTAAGTACACTGTTGCAGTATACTATGATACATCACACAAGACTCTTTCAAGAAAAACACTTGTTCCTCTATGATACGAACCTGATATATATCATATATTGATAGAGTATCATAGAGGATTGATTCATTCATTCAAGAAAAAAATAACTCAATTCTTTTTGAAACCCACATGACATATATCATATATTAAGAAGGTATCATAGAAAGTTGGTTTATTCAGTAAAAACTACTACTCAATTCTCTATGATACCTACATGGTATATCATATACTCATATGGTATCATGAAAGATTGTTGAAGTCCTTTAATGCAACAGTCCATAATCCTCCATGATACCATCATGATATAAAATATACTGAGATGGTATCATGGAGAACTTCTTAAGTCCTACACATGTGTCAACAATCTTGCATGATATCATCATTATATATACCATATATTGAGATGGTATCATGAAGGACTGCATATACTATAATGGTATCGTGAATGATTGCCTCAGTTATTCAAATAGTGTCCTTCACGATACCATTATAAATCTACACATATAGTATCTGAAAGAAATAATCTCCTTCATTATTTTCATTACTTGAATATGTATATATACAAGATACAAAATATTTTTATTCTATTCCTAAAATCTTATTCTACCATAATTCTAACTCTACAATTATGGTACTGTATATTCCTAATTTTGGTAACAAATACATTGCAATATACTACACTTATATTATCCTAATATACAACATTTTTACATTGTCTATTTACCATATAAGTGTAAAACGAGAGCCACCATTTATGGGCTGAATCCGAGAGCCATATAAGGCAATATACACATGTATATTGTGTGTATATTGCCTTATTTAACACACACCCGCAGTCATAGCGGGCGGTCTTCGAACGCTGAGACTGTCCCTAAAATCTTCAAAGAGTACCGAGGGAAGACCCTTTGTAAAGATGTCTGCAACTTGATATCTTGACGGGACATGACATACGCGTACCTGCCCCCGAGCAACCTTTTCCCGGACAAAGTGAATGTCCATTTCGATATGCTTAGTGCGTTGGTGCTGAACCGGATTACCTGAGAGGTAGATGTCACTAACATTATCACAATATACTAAGGTTGCCTTCTGAATGGGGCAATGAAGCTCTAAAGCAAGTTACGTAACCAACATAATTCTGAGACCACATTAGCTATCTCTCGATATTCTGCCTCTGCACTTGAGCGGGATAGAGTCGTCTGACACTTTGCAGACCAGGAGACCAAGTTGTTGCCACAGAACATACAATATCCCGACGTAAACCGTCTGGTGTCCGGATAACCACCCCAATCCGCATCTGTGTACGAGACAAATGTGGATGTTGATGAAGGATACAAGTGCAAATCATAGTCCAGCGTCCCATGAATATAACGAATGATATGTTTGATTGCATTCATGTGCTCAACTTTGGGACCGTGCATGAATAAACACACCTGCTGAACAGCATACATAATATCCGGTCTGGTAAAGGTAAGATACTGGAGTGCCTGCAAGACTGCGATAGCGGGTCGGGTCCTTGTGTGGTGCACCTGTCGCGGCACTAAGCTTGGGTTTTGCATCAACTGGAGTGGAAGTGAACTTACATGATGACATCCCAGCCCTCTCTATGATCTCAGCAGCATACTTTCGTTGAGACAAAAATAAACCACATGAATGACGTTTGACGGCAATCCCCAAAAAATAACTCAAGGGCCCTAAGTCATTCATAGCAAACTCAGAACTGATGATGGACATGATAGACTGGCGCAAAGCATCGGAAGAGGCAGTCAAGATGATATCATCCACGTACAATAGAATGTAGGCCAGTGACGAACCACGGCGGTAGATGAACAAGGAATTATCTGACCTGCTGTGAGTGAACTCAATAGTCAAAACAAAGTCAGCAAACCTCGTATACCAGGCCCGTGGAGACTGCTTAAGCACATATAAGGACTTCTTCAACAAACAGACATGATGAGAACGGTTTGGATCCCTGAAACCCAACGGCTGATGCATATAGACTGTTTTCTTGAGATCATCATGTAGGAAAGCATTCTTGACATCTAACTGATGAATAGGCCAAGTCTTCAAAAGAGCCAAGCTAAGCACAGTACGAATAGTAGCCGGCTTGACCACCGCACTAAACGTCTCCCCACAATCTATCCCAACCTACTGAGTCTTACTATCACCCACAAGCCGCGCCTTATGGCGAGCAAATGAACCATCTGAATTTTCCTTATGAGCAAAAATCCGCATAGACCTTATAACATTAATACCATATGGACGGGACACTAACTCCCACGTCTTATTATCAATAAGAGCATTATATTCATCAGTCATAGCAAATTTCCAATTATGGTCATTTAAGGCGGACACCGGATTACGGGGCAAGGGGATTTAGAGACATCAGAATGTAATTAAAATGTCTTTTAGGTGTAAAAATACCCCGCTGACTACGGGTGATCGGTCTATGATTCGAGGAAGAATTGAGTGAATTTTGGGAATTTGCTGGGCTCGGGACGGGTAGCGGCGAGCGATGGGCTTTCTTGGCCCAAATCGAGAAGTTGTGGCGTGAACTGGACCAGTTCCATAATTGGCCTGGACTGGCCCAATTGATGGAAGCTGTTCGATGGCTGAAGCGAGCGCAGAATAGTGGGGCCCGGTGAGCGATGGGCCATTTGGAGAGTTTTGGGTGCGGGAGATGTGCCGAAAAATTCTGAATAATATACGGGAATATTTGGTCATCCAAAAAATCATACGACCTAGGCTCGGGAGTATGAACTTTCATAAAAGGAAATTGGGTTTCTTAAAAAATGACATGGCGATTAATTATGATTTTCTTGGAGGATAAATCAAAGCATTTATAACCACGATGATTAGACGGATAACCCAAAAATACACACGGGGTAGACCGAGCTTGAAGTTTGTTAATTGTGGTGGATGGGAATAACGGATAACACAAGCACCCAAAAATTCTAAGATGAGAATAAGAAGGGTTCTTATTATATAGGATTTGGAGGGGGGAGAATACGTCAGACCTAGGGGTGAGCGGGTCCGGGTACCCTAACATTTTTAACTATCCGGACCCTACCCGGTAAAAGATCGGTTCCTAAATTTACTACCCGAAACCTACCCGTAGCAATCATTACCCGGAACCTACCCGGACCCTGCCTGGGTACCCTGTAAATAAAAAATACAAATTAAGCAATAATTTTTAAGCCTATGAGAATAAAAAAGAGTTCTAAAATAATTTCATAAAGTAGTTTTTTAGCCTGCAATCGGAGTTTTTAGTACCCTTATAATAAGTTTTAGAAAACTTATTCATTGTAGAAAAGCTAATTCTGTTACCAAAACCTAAAATTGCAAGCCAAATTTGACACTCAATTAATTGAACGTGTTGATTTCAAAATAAATTTGAAAATATCTGAATTAAACTTATTTTCGTGTTCATAAGCTCTTCGATACAAAAGAAAAGCTTTATTATACTAGTAAATCCCTAAATTTCATCTTCACAACTACAAAAATATACACAAATTTTAAAATAGATTTACATTTCAAATAAAAAAGTAATACAAATTGAAGATGAGTATCGCCTGAAATAGAACAGAAGCATATGATATTAAAAAGAAATTGAAGAGTTAAATATGAACCCATATGCATTTTAGAAATGACGTGAACACGACCAAATGAGAGAAAGGGGCAAAGGTGAAGCTTCAATGACGACAACGATGAAAGTACCTGAGAGAAATCTTCAACAACGACGACGATGAAACTCGGTGGTGTAGCTAAAACGCCATTGTTATTGAGAGAGTTTTTGATGTTTTCTCTTAGGGCACAAAGAGCATTCTAGAATAAAGGGGTGAAAAAGCTAAAATGTTTACGTCTTGGGGTGGGGAAAATCAATGTGCATGCGTGCAACAAATAATTTTGGAGAAAGTTAAAAGTGGTCCAAATGTTTCTAAAAAAATTAAAATATTTAATATTTTATAGGTTCCGGGTCCGCGTACCCTGTCTCTATTTGCTGGAACTGGAATCGGACCCGACATTGATCGGTTCCTAATTTTACTATCCGGATCCTACCCGTTATTACAATATATCTATCCGGAACCTATCCGTTAGTGTCGGTTCCAGTCGGGTATATGGGTACCCTGTACCCGTGCTCACCCCTAGTCAGACCTTTGGACGGAATTATGTTAAGTAAATATGTTGCCATTTGCAGAGCATGATGCCAAAAATACGGGAGTACGGAAGCATGAAGTAAGATAGTGCGGACAATGTTATTGATGGAACGAATTTTGCGTTCCGTTTTCCCATTTTGAGAAGATGTATGAGGGCACGAAAAACGAAAATTTATCCCATTATTATCACAGAACTCCCGAAACACCCTATTGTCATACTCTTTTTTCCATTATCACATTGAATATTCTTTATTTCTCTTTCGAATTGTGTTCTAATGAATGCTCTAAATTTTATGAAGACAGAAAACACTTGAGATTTATTGGCAATTGGAAACGTCCACAAAAATTTAGAGTAATCATAAAAAAACAGAACATAATATCGATGAACTAACAAACACTTTTTCCTAACGAACAAGATTGACAAATTTGAGTACGACTCGTACCCTTACAAGAAATGAAGCTATTTTTATCTAAAACTGATAAAATAGAAGAGCCCAGATGATCGAGGCGGGCATGCCAGACGGAAGGAGAAATGGCTGCAAAAGCTTACGGCAAGGCTTGACTCGATGGACTGAAACCGGGCATGATAGGATAAAGATATCCCCTACTGTCACACCTCATGAGATGACTCACCGTCTTGAAATCCTTCACAGAGAAACCAAAAGGATCAAATTCAACAGAAATCGAATTGTCAGTGGTGAACTTTCCGATAGACACTAAATTTTTAATCAATTTGGGGGCATGTAAAGTATTTTTCAAGATAAGGGTGGATTGGGGGGAGACAACGTTTTCTGACCATAACCCTGAATTGGAATAGAGTTGTCATTACCAATAATTATACCCTGAGGGGTGCTCAAATTGGAATAAGATGAGAGAGTACATGATTCGGAAGTCACGTGAGTAGTGGCCCTGGTGTCCATGTACCAATTTGGGTCCGGTTGAGTCAACCCCAACGTGTGCATCGCAGCCTCGATATCGGTATGAGTGGGGCTTGCTGTATGATGGGCTTGCGGAGGTCGGGGCCCAAAATTCCAGGCATCGTGGATCGGCCGGGCCGTAGCCGCTGAATCGCTGCCGCTGGGCCATCCAGCCGGGCCGCCACTGCTGGTTGTTGGGCCTGAATTGTTGGCCAGCCCACTGGCCGCTGGAATGAACAGTTGGAGTATAAGGGCTGCTGGCCCACGGCCTACTACCATGGGCCCCATTGTTGGGACCAGGGGGTGGTGGGCCACTGTTCCCTATATGGGGCCCACCACCTGCTTGCTGACCACCCGAAACGTCGCGTTTGTCCCCGCGGTTTTTGTTATTATTCTTGCGATTATTCTTGCCGCCACCATGATTATGGTTTTGGCCCGAATTATTAACAAAACCCGAAGAACTTGGGGAGGATGCTACCATGATGACTGGGCTTGCTCCGGTAGCCGCCTTTTTAGCCAAACCAGCTTCTTCCAAAGTAAGCATGGAGCGGGCTTGAGAAAAAGCGGGAAGAGGGTTGCTTTGACGTAGGAGAGTTCCAACGCCATTATATGCCTCTGAAAGGACAACAACCAATCGTAGAACCAGACGATTATTGGTGACAGGTGCGCCCACATTACGGAGTTGATCTGCCAACTCCTTAAGTTTCTTGTAATAGGCAAATACATTAGGAAATTCTTCCATGCGAACGAGGGAGAATTCCTGCTCAAGTGTGACGGCACGTGAATGTTGGTTATCTTGGAATATGTCACGCAATCTATTCCAAGTAGCCATAGCCGTGGTATCCGGCTCAATAATCGTTTGTAGAAGGTTAACTGAAATAGTGGAATAGATCCACTAGAGAACGGTAGCATCAAGCGTAATCCATAATTGAGGATCCTCCTTGGGAAGAGGTGTAGTGGGAGGAATGATATGATGGATAACTTGATGGGAGATAACGTGTATTTTAAACAACTCCACCCATGTCGCATATTGGACGTTTTCCATCTCAAGCACAATCGGGATACTGTTCTTGATGTTGGAAACCATGAGGGCAGGATGATAATTGTTCTTAGACATATTGAAAGAACAAAGAATGAGGGGAAATTTAAGAAAGGTTTTTGAGAGCGAAAGATGAAATTTGGGAGAGAAACCCGAGGGGGGGGGGGGGTCTCGGCCGAGATGGGTCAAAAAATGTGGGAGAGAATTTTTTTTTGTAAAACCTAGTCTCTCGATACCATGAAAGAAATAATCCACTTCATTATTTTCATTACTTGAATAGGTATATATACAAGATACAAAATATTCCTATTCTATTCATAAAATCTTATTCTACCATAATTCTAACTCTACAATTATGGTACTGTATATTCCTAATTTTGGTAACAAATACATTACAATATACTACACATATATTTTACTAATATACAATATTCTTACATTGTCTATTTACCATATAAGTGTAAAACGAGAGCCACCATTTATGGGCTGAATCTGAGAGCCATATAAGGCAATATATAAATATATATTGTGTGTATATTGCCTTATTTAACAGTATCATTGGGGACTTCTTAAGTCATTCACATGTGTCAGCAATATTGCATAATACCATCATGGTATATACTATATACTAAGATGGTATCATGAAGAACTGCATATACCATGATGGTATCATGAAGAACTGCATATACCATGATTGTATCAGGAATGACTGCTTCAGTTATTTAAAAAGAGTCATTCATGATACCATTATGACATATAAATCTACGCATATGATATCATGGAGGACTATGTCATTCCCTCTATGGCATTTCTCATTCCCCTATGATAACATTTGCTTAGATTTATATATCATGATAGTATCATAAACGACTCTCTTTGAATAGAGCGTTGATTTATTCCTTAAAGAAAAAACACAACTTAATTCTCTATGATACCCACATAATATATATCATATACCAACATGGTATCATGAATGATTGACCTACGCATGATATATCATATGCTTACAAGATATCATAGAGGACCAATTCGTTCATTCAAAAAAGACCTCAATCATTTATGATACTCACGTGCTATATATTATATACTGACAATGTATCATAGAAATTGACTCATTACCCAAATAGTCATCTATGATACCCACATAATATATAGTATCACACTCTTATGGGGTATCACAAATGATTGATGGCACATTCATTTCAACACTACTCAGTCTCTATGATACCAACATGATATATATTATACACTGACATGATATATGTATATCCTAATTTTACTTGTGATTTTTTTTAATAATAAACTCATATTTTAGATATAATTTTGTTTGAATATGCAAAAAAAGAAATTAGAAAATTTGTTTGTATAAAAAAACTAGTGAATTTAATATGTTTTAATTACTTCTTATTATAGTTAAATTACTTACTTTATTATATTTTTAGTAATCTAAAAATAATTAACTAGTATTTTATTTAAAAAAAAATAAAAAGTGCAAATGATAAAAAATAAATAAGAAAAAGACAAACTAACCAAAAAAGGAAAAATAAAATAAAAATAAAGAAAAGGGAGGTAAGAAAGGACAAAAACAGTTAATTGGGTTCAGGGGACATACCGGGTAATTATTTTGGAATGGGTCGGACATAAGAAGTAATTAGTTTAGGTTGAGCGTTGAGGGGGCAATTGGTGCATATTGGCAACGCGGGAGACAATTACAATTCCTGAATATGATAAAAGCGCGAAAGTTTGAACTTTATACCGCCAAAATTCAACACACCCCAAATATTACTTATATATATTATACACATTTACATACATAAATTATAGGTTATTTTCTTCCAACACTGTATTCAGCTTTGTGTAAGTTTCAAGAATGGCAGGGGAGACTCAAAGAATTGATAGGTTACTAAACCCATTGTCATTTCATATACAGAAATTGGGTCTTGAACTTAAATGCCCTCTTTGGTATCTCCTCTTTTCTCTCTAAATTCAATGTATACTTTTTGTTTCATTTGGGTCTTTTTTAATTGCTTAATTGTATGTTAATCCGTAGAATCTTTAGATTTGAAGAACTAATTTATCTAAAAGATGAAATGGACCTAATAGAGGAAGTGAATGTATATAATTAATTGATTGATTTATTGGACATTTTCATTTTGGACTGGTTAATTTACCTCCACGTGATCAGGAGTTCATGCGTTTAAGATGTGGAAATAGCCTCATGTAGAAATGTTATTTAAGGCGGCTTACAATAGACTTATCCGACCCTTCTCTGGATCTTGCGCATAGGGGAGCTTAGTGCACCGGGCTGTCATTGTTTTATTGGATATTTTCATTTTTGCTGATATGTGGTTTCTTGGAATTGGACCTAATAGAGGAATTGAATCTTTAGTTTCATTTGGGTCCTTTTTTTTGTTTTTTGTTATGGAACAAACTAATTTACCGAAAAGATGATTTTTTATGGAATAAAATTGACCCAATTGTAAAAGATTTAACTTTTTAATTGAATAAAATGGACCAACAGAGGAAATGAATGTAGATTGTATTGTTTGGGTCGTTTCCCCCCTTTTCTGTTAGATATTTTCAGTTTTAAAGAACGAATTTACCTAAAACATGAAATTTTATGGAATAAAATGGACCAACTGTAAAAATAATTTTCTAATTGAATAAAATGGACTAATAGAGGAAATGAATGTAGATTGTTTCATTTGGGTAGTTTTCTTTTGTTGAAGATTAATTGAACCTTTAGTTTTAAAGAATTAATTTGCCCAACAACAACATACCTAGTATAATTCCACAAGTGGGGTTAGATGAGTTTAGAGTGTAAGTAGACCTTACCCCTATCTTGAAAGGTAGATATGTTGTTTCCATTAGACCCTCGGCTCATTATAAATCAAATACAAAGTAGGTCAAAAATGAAAAAGGAATAGTAAGTACAACAAAATAGGATTTGATTCATTGATTGATATTTTTCTTTTGTTTACTGATGTGTTTTTTTTCCTGATATCACAGCTTAAACTTGCTGACTAAACCTACTTTGCTTCCTTGTGACCATATTTTCTGCAAGTAAGTTATGGTTTTGGGCTTCTAGGAATTTATATTTTTGTATAATACTTTGATATTTGAAATCTGCATTCCAATTTAAATTGCCTAAAGATTTTAAATTTAATGGTTTTGTGCAGCTTTTGTGTTCCAAGGTCAACCCAAGTTCAATGTGAATGCCCTGTATGCAAACATCAATATGTTGATCAAGGTACTATTATATTGGTTTGTCACATTGTTTTTTGTTGCCCAGTTAGAAAGAACAATAGCTCCCTCAATGTTACTCATGTAAACTGTAGCAGACCAAAATAAATTAATATCTAAATGTTGTTTTGTTTTAATTGCTTAAGCTTTTGATGAGATGGTTCATACCGTTCAATATAAACAAAGCTGTAAAAAGAGCGGTACACTGAACACGAATCCAATATCAAACAACTAAAGAGGAAGCTAGTCGATCATTCAACAGCAGGAATCTACCCTAGGATCCAACCTGCCAGCTTTCATTTTACATTTTGACTGTGTCCGGTATGAAGGAAACGGATTTTCAGGAAAATAAGTGTTTCAAACTTATTTTCTTGTATTCAATACATAACCAAAAAGTATTATTCTTAAAACATTTGTTTATAATTTAGACAAATACTATGAGAGGTGGTGGTGGGGGTATGGGGTGGTTGGGATTGAGGCTATGGGGGTGGGGATGAAGATGAGGTGTGTTGGAGGGTGTCGAGGACACAATCAATGTGGAATGCAGTTTGATTGTTTTTCCTATTTGCTTTATAAGATTCTGTTTATAAAGTTTCTTAGATTTTGTGAATGAAATGATTTATTGTTTTGTGTTTGTTGGGATGATGCAGAAATAAGAGCAGTGCCTCATATGGAGAGTATGATAGCCATATTTAGAAGCTTAGATGCCACTTTCAAAGCTAAGGCCTTTCAGCTTCAATCTCCTGGTAAATCTATCTCAACCCACATATCGATTTTTTTTGTTCATTTTCTTAAATGTTAGTAAAGTACAGTCCATTACACAAAAATAAATGGCTTAATGAACCAGATGCTGGAAGATCACTAGAGCAATCTCCCATTTCTGTTAATGCTGATGACAAATCAAGAAACGAGCGTTCTGTCAAAGCCATAGTAAGCAGCAATGATCCAAACAATGAAATTAATAGGCACGATGTACATGGAATGCCTTGGAATGTTGTGAATCATTTGAGTCACTTTCCTTCTGACATGAAGATTGACTTAAAAAGTGAAGAGGAAATTGATTTGAATCAATTGCAACAGCAGTCACCGGGCAGCTCTCATTCATCCGATAACAACAAAGATATAGTTAAAGAGACCACTGAACTAAGAGTGAGAAATACTCTTTTTAGTTTCATAAATTTCAGATATGATTTTTTACCTTTACTTGTCGCTGTGTTTCTTTGCAAATGGAATATCGGGTGCCTGCTAACTAAAGTTTTTTGATTCTTGACTTAAATTAGAAATGGTGTCATGTAATAAAGATGTGCATCCTTCCTATTAAAGTGCTTAGACATATATAGGATGTTTGGCTAAGCTTATAAGCTTGTCAAATTAGCTTATAAGCATTTTTGGCTTGTCTATGCGTTTGGCAAATACCAAAAATGCTTGTAAGTCAAAATAAGCCATAAGTAAGTTGGGGTGTGGTTTTATAGTTTATATGCACGTTTGGTTTGACCAAGCCTTTTATGATTTTATCCCTAATATTGTTTGTAATCTCCAAAAAAACTATCCTGAAAAATAATTTTATAATATTATTATTCTGTTTTTGTTCGTCATTTTTTTTTTGTAAAAATACTTTTTATTATACTGTTTCTGGATAGCTTTGAGGACATTTCAGTTATTTTAATAGAAAACGTTCTTGTTAGCATCTTTCTACCAAACACATTAATTGCTTTGTATTAGTTTCAACATTTCTATCCAAACATGTAACTACTTATTTATAAAATCATGTACTTTTCAATTTTCAACACTTGATACTTGTCAGCTTCTCTTAATCAGCTAACCCAGACGGGTTCATAGTAAACAATTTCTCCAGCTATTTAGCAATATTTTTGCCTGAATAAATCCAGGGAAGTAGAATAACTAGTTATATATGATATCATGGTGACATACTACGGATATGAATGTCTACGGATTAGCACAACAAAAATTAAGTTTCTTTAGCACTTCTTTTTATTGAACTAAACAAGTCTGCTTGTTTTCAGGATATAAAAGGCCATACTGCAAAGAGGCCTGTAGAAGGTAGCTCAGATATTGTTCCATATCTAAAAAAAGAAGATAGCTTAGACGTGGTTGAAGAAAGAGATGTGAAGAGGCAAAATAAACTAAACTACGGATTGTCAGAGATGGCCTTGCAGAGTCATGATCATAATCAACAAATAGAATCTTGTTCAAGAATTATTGCCAACTATGACTGCAACTTGACATGTAAATTGAGTAAATCTTCTTTTGTTGCTCATCCAAAAGAAGTTTCAGACCAACATCTTCTGGAAGGAAGTGTTTGTGCTTTCTGCCACAAATCTAAGATAACAGAGGTCAGATGTTTTCTTTATACTATTCTAAAGGACAAACTGAAAATAGACATCCTAGGCGTTTCGACAATATTTGGTTGAAGTTGAAGAAAATATTATTTGAAGTTGAAAAAAGAGTGTTTGAAGTTGAAAAAGAATATTTGAAAGTTGATCCGATTGACTGGACATGAATTTCACTTGAAAAAAAAGTTGAAGTTCTTTGAGCAAAAACTATTACTTCCTCTTTCCCAATTTATGCAGCACCTTTCGGATTTTAAGAGTCCAACTTCCTAATTTTGACCGTGAACTTGGACATAGTATCTTTAAGTTTTTGAAATAAAAGTTACATAGTCGGAAATTATGAAAAAAAATACTAAGTCACAATAATTAACAATTCAAAATATTTAAAAAACATATGAAAAAATTGCGTTAATTTTTTTTTGTTTTGACTCTCGAAATCTGAAAGGTGCCACATAAATTGGTGTAGAAGGAGTATTTCATTTAAAATACTTCTCAAAGTAAGTTTAGTATTTGCAAGTATTGATGACCAAACCATTATTTGCAAATACTGAGCTTCAATATTTGCAAATATTGAAACATAGTTTATTGCCAAACATCAAATTTAATTTTTATTATAATATGTTTATTCTTCTGATATGATCATTTCATGTCATCTTCTGTTGCTATAATTCAGTAAATGATCCATTCATATACCCTATATAATTGTCTTCCATTTACATGCTTGAAAGTCATATTTGGCTACTTTTACCAATTCTGATAACTTAACTTGTTTGTATCTGATCAATACTTGCAGGGAACTGGACCAATGCTGCACTACACAAATGGAAGGGAGGTGGTTGGAGATGCTACTTCACTTTCAAAAGCCATACCTGTGCATACGAGATGTATTGACTGGTATGCACTTTTCTCATTAATGTGTCTGTTTTTGCATCTACCATTCATTTTCATAAAAAATTTAAAGTACCACCCCACAAGTTCCTCATTTCACTCAAAGTATCACATCTCTTTTTTTTTAAAACTCCTTTTTATTTTTAGTTCCTATAATAATTAAAACTATTATCATAATATATATGTTTATGAATATTAGTTTATGTAAATTTAATTAGAGTTTTGTAATATTTTAATTAGAGATTTTTATTTGAACATTCCCCACAACAATGTTTATTTCATTTTTAGGGCACCTCAAGTATATTATGATGGAGAGATCATTAAAAATTTGGAGGCTGAATTGGCAAGAGCTGCAAAACTCAAATGTAGTGTCTGTGGACTAAAAGGTGCAGCACTTGGCTGCCTCGTGAAGTCTTGCCGGAGAAGTTACCATATGCCGTGTGCATTTGAAATGCAGGACTGTCGTTGGGATTGTGTAAGTAGAGTAATATGACACACCTAGACAATGATTTTTATCAAATTGAGCTCTATAAAGATTGTTTTTTCCTGCTCTCCCTCAAAATCTGCCTCTTAAATTGCAGGACAACTTTGTAATGCTGTGTCCGAGTCATAAATCTGTTAAATTTCCAAGTGAAAAGTCAAACTCTAGGAAGCGTGCCAGTGCTGAGTCATGTACAGAACCTGCTCCTATGTAAGAACATTCAAATATTGTTTTTTTTGTCACCTAGCTTAAATGTAGGCACTTAAAAAGAAATACTCCCACCATCCCAATTTATGTGAATGTGTTTGACTGGGCAGTAAGTTTAAGAATCAAACGAAGACTTATGAAACTTGTGTTGAAAATAAGTCAGAGATATTTGTGTGGATATAAATCATCTCACTAAGGGTAAAATGAGAAGCTTAAAGTTACATTGTTACTAAATATAGAAATGTGTCAATTCTTTCTAGGACTGACTAAAAAGGAAAAATGTTGAATAAATTGGGGAAAAGGGAGTATAAAACATCATCTTGAATCATTTTAAGATTTCTAATTACAATAACATAGAAGACACAGTTACCTCCCTGTACCAGGCCCCTTAGTTTAAAGCTTATAAGATAAATGCATGATTATCCCTCTTTGAAATATACTGTTAAATGTGCATGCAGAACATCTAAGCGATTGAATTTTTGGGCAACATTGTCAGATGGACCCAAAGAATGGGTTCTATGCGGATCTGCTCTATCCTCAGAAGAGAAGGTTGGTAGTCTCCTTCCTACAATAATAATGTTTTATGTTAACTTCTTTCATATGCATGCAAAGTACAATGCATATATTTTATGACTGTTTGATCAGTTTTTTAATTGGGAAAATTACCTTACCACTAAAAATAATAGCCGGCAAATGTATAAGTGTTGTATATTAAATAAAAATATACATAATTAGTGTATATGTGTTGTATATCTGGCTAGCGCCCGTAATTTATTTTGGGCGACGGGCCAAAATACCATGAAAAAGCCCTTTAATACCATGGATCAGATTACTAGTATAATGACATTTTATGGGCCATTGTTACCCCTACCAAGTTACCAAGCAAAACCAACTTATCTATGATAGCTCTGTCATTGCTATGTATAAGCAGACAACTTTATTTTGATTATTACCAAATGACGTTGACTTGATTTCTGTCAGTATTAGCTTATTCTTCAGTCTCTGTTAACTTTCACCCCTTCCATTTGTTGAATTAGCTAATTATTTATTTATTTGTTGCAATTTGGCTTGGTTATTTGTCTCTTCCGTCTGGGAATTATACCTGTGGTGAAGTAAAATAATCCAATAAGTTTAGCTCCTTCAGTTTGGGAATTTGTTGGTCGAAATATTTCACTTCCATCAATATTATTTACTTGCATATAAGCTCTTTTCTTTTGGGAATTTGTTTGCTGAAAAAAATCTACACATCAATATTGGTTATCCTAATTGTTTTTTAAATTCTTATTTCAGTATATGTTGGTCAAGTTTGCTAGCATGTGTGGTGCAACTGTGTGCAAGTCTTGGAACCCAAGTGTCACCCATGTCATTGCAGCAACAGATGAAAAGGGTGCATGCACCAGAACACTGAAAGTTCTCATGGCAATTTTGAGTGGAAAATGGATCCTAAGAATTGATTGTAAGCTCTTTCTTCTTTTCGTCTTACATGGTTAAGTAGCTTTTTTTGTTCATTTGATTCTTCATTGTGGAAGAGGCATGTTGAATGGTCATAGAAGCAGGATATGCAATAAAGTAAAACTAAGTGACAAAATAAACAAATAAATAAATTTAGTGAGACAACACAAGAACAAGAGTATCTCGTATTTAGAAGGATTGGGAAGGATGGATAGAAATCTATGATATACGTTGGACTTGTTATGCATGTTTGAAAGACTTGTAAGAGTACTAATAGCCTGTCTTGCCAAGGTTCCAAAATCTTCTTATTTTGAGAAGTGTTTTTAGGAAGTAGCATTTTGTGTTTGACGAATCAATTTGAAAAACATTTTGCCAATTATAGAGCATTACTTTATGCTTTCCTAATGTCCCAAAAGTGCTTGTGTAAAAGCTACGTTTTTTGCTTCTGTAAAACTTTTATTACTGTCCAAAAGCACTTATTTTTTCTCTAAGAGCTTTGCAAACCACCTCGGCTTTCTAAAATAAGCATTTTTTGAAAAAAATTAGCACTTTGGCTCCCTAGAAGCTTGGCCAAACAGGCTACTTTTTTGGAACTATGCTGCTCTGTTTGGAGCACTACTGTAAGTCATAAAAGTTTCCTACATGGTTAGGAAGATAAATAATAAGCTTAAGTAATTCTGTAACCTTCTGTTATTTATCCACATGAACAGAGACAAGACAAAGATAGTATATTTAAACAATTGACAACCAGCTCAATTTTCATGACGCTAATAAAACTTTTTGCTTATTTGCAGGGATAAAAGCCTGCATTCAAGAAAATTGTCATGTGAATGAAGAACCTTATGAAGTTAGCCTGGACAATCATGGCTGCATTGGTGGTCCCAAATCCGGTAGACTTAGAGCTTCATCTGGTGTAAGTATTTATTTTTCTCCCAGGGATAAGAATTGATGTAAGCATTTATTTTTTTCTGCTGGGGATAAGAAATGCATTTACAATGCTGCTTGTGAACATGCTTTTGGTAGAAACATATTTGCTGATATTCTTAGTAACAAGGTGCATGAAGTTCTAAAAAAATTATAGCACAGTAAAAAGGTTTGTCGAAAGGTCTTTCGACAAACCTTTTTACTGTGCTATAATTAAAGAGAGGTTGACCTAATCCTATGATAATTATGTCAACCTAGAAAGAAAAAAAACACGGTTAAGAGTATTTTAGTCAAAACCTCTCTTTAATTTTTAGGAGTAAGTGAATTCCTTTATCCATGTGCCCAAGCCTAAAACAACAATAATTATGGACTGGAGCCAAGCAACTAATCCCTTGTTTTCACTTTTATTTTTATTTAGTATAATGATATGAAATTAGCTTAAATGAGGAAGTGAAGATTCATATATAGTTGACCCCAACTTATTTAGGATCGAGGCATAATTGTTGGTTGTACATTAAAAAGGTTACTTGTTTCTTATGCAGGCATCTAAGCTTTTTGATGGTATCAAGTTTTATCTGAGTGGAGATTATGTCCCAGCTTACAAAAATGACTTGTTAGATCTAGTTGAAAAGGCTGGAGGTTCCATTGTTCACACTATGGAACAGTTGATTTGCCAAACTGGTGCTGCACAAGCAACTAACTCAGCTTGTCTAGTTGTTTACAGCAGCGATCCTCCACTCGGTTGTGCATTTGGGGAAGAAAGCAACGTTTTGCTGCAACGACTAGCGCAGGCTGAGGAATTGGCCAAGCCAATTGGTTGTCAGGTCATTCAGCATACGTGGATTCTGGAGTCTATTGCTACATGTAAATTGGTGCCTTTCTGTCAATAAATGGATACTCTGCAAGGTTTTTGCTGTTGTATTAGGAATGATTATGCTAAGTAACTTTATTCTTTTGATAGATGGGTGATGAGAGCAAATAGTCTTGTTTGTCTGAGGCTTATAAACTTTCTGCATCACATCAATATAGTGAATTCAGAAGTCCAAGATTTTACTTTCTAGAGTTTAACAGCTACAAAGTACCAACATCAAACGTGGTCTTTGAAGTAAATATTAGTCGTGTACTTGAAAGGAAAGTGTTACAGAATCTTGGAGAGTTGGAGTATAACTTTCACCACCTACTCGGGAAGAATCACATCCGTCTGATCTGTCATTATCCAGATTCCAGTTTCCGGAAGAGATGCGTGTGTCTCACATGCTGGCAAACTGAACTCCGATAATCTCACAGTATGGTGCGTAAAAGGCGTGCGTGGACCATTCTCTATCCGGCTTCAAGCTTTCAAGGTCACATTGGGTTTTCTGGTTGATATGTGGTGGTTCTCAATCATATAACCATGTTTTGATAAAGAACAATTTCTGACCAGATTCTGTCACCAATTTGTTGGTTAGGTTTGAGTTTATTATCAGTCTATTTCTTTGATTCCGAAGTGTTATTAGGAGGCTGCTGAGATTGATTTGTGACTTATTTGGGTGTGCTTCCATTTCTACAATTTGAGACTTGCTATCTGCTGGGTCTTTGTTGGCTCTCTGTCATTGTTTGGTTAGGGTAAGATTCATTTGGTTCTTTGATCTAATTGAGGGGCTTACTGGTTGGGTAATTTTAACTTTGGGGGACTTTCTATCAATTTTGATACTGTGAGTTGGAAAAAATGATGGCTTCCAGTTCATTATTTGATAAAATAGTTTTGGTTTTGGCCGAGGAATTTGCTAAATTTCTTAAATATAAAAAATTATTGAAGGAATCCATGCTTTGATGGAGTCAGATAAAACATGTCTTATCACCTCTTCAAATAAATGGGTGATTGATTTAGGTGTCATAAATCATATGACATATAATCATAATATTTTTTCTAGCTTTCAATCACACAAAGCAATATCATATGTATTTAAGTCTACCAAAATTGGCCTTTAATTTGATTTATGTTAGCAAAGTTACTAGAGACCTTAATTGTTATATCTCATTTTTTTCGATCATTATTTGTTTCGTGATCTTATGACGAATCAGGTTATTGGTAAAGGACATTTATCAGATGATCTCAACATCCTTGATGAACGGGAGCCTCGGTTTCTTACCTGCTCTAGTGTCGTGTCTCCATTTGAAGCACATTGTCGATTGGGACATCATTCTCTACCTCTATTAAAGAAGTCATGTCCTCAGTTCCAGAATATTTCTTCATTGGAATGTGAGTCGTGTCGATTTGCAAAACATCATTGCAACCCATTAAGTACGAGGGTTAATAAGTGGGTTGAGTCGGCTTTTAAGTTAGTTCATTTTGATGTTTGGGGATCATGTCCTTTCATTTTCAAAATCGGGCATAAGTATTTTGTTACTTTTGTGGATGATTTCTCTCGGACGACTTGGATTTATTTTATGCTTAGTTGCTCTGAAGTATTTACTCACTTTTGTGCATTCTATGCTGAAGTTAAAACTCAATTTAATGCTTTGGTACGCACTTTAAGAAATGACAATGCTAAAGAATATATGTCAGAATCATTTTAGTCGTACCTGAGACAACATGATATTCTTCACCAGTCTTCAAGTGTTGATACACCCTTTCAAAATGGAGTTGATGAGAGGAAGAATAGGCATCTACTTGAGACAACTCGGTCATTTTGTTCCAAATGAAGGTTCCTAAATAGTTTTAGGCAGATGCAGTCTCTACGACTTGTTTTTTGAATAATCGTATGCCATCGACTGTGCTAGCTAGTAATATGCCTTACAATGTTCTTTTTCCAAACAAGGCACTATTTTCGGTAGAATCGAAGGTGTTTGGAAGCACATGTTATGTTCGAGATGTTCGACCATCTGTTACCAAGTTGGATCCCAAGGCATTGAAGTGTGTTTTTCTAGGTTATTCTCGCCTTCAGAAGGGGTATCAGTGTTATTCTATTGAACTTGGGAAATATCTGGTGTCAATAGATGTGGTATTTTTAGAAACTACCCTATTTTTCTATGCATCTCCTATTTCTACGAGTCATGGGGAGAAAGATGAGTGGTTAGTCTATCAGGTTACCCGTGCTTCGACAAAACAATCAGCTGATGTTGTTCCTCCGTCTCCCAGTTCTTCTGTCGAGCATCAATCAGTTATTGTGTCCTCTGCTCCTACTCCGTTTACGCTAGAAAAGCCTCAAATTGTTCAAGTTTATTCGAGGAGGCAAGAGACCAATGATACATGTCCTGCACCAGTTCATTCGTTATCAGTTTCTTCGACTGATCCTTCAGAAAATCTTGAACTCCCTATTGCTCTTCGTAAAGGTACACGAAGTTGCAAATCCACATATTCCATTGCTAATTTTGTCTCCTATGACCGCTTATCCTCTACGTCCAGATCTTTGGTTGTTTCTCTAGACTCCATCTCTGTACCTAAAACAGTGAAGGAGGATTTGAATCATTCTGGATGGTTTGTTGTAATGCTTGAGAAAATACACGCCTTAGAGGTAAACCACACATGGGATTTGGTGGATTTATCCAAGGGAAAGAAACTAGTGGGATGTAAGTGGGTGTTCACAGTTAAAGTTAATCTAGGTGGTTCCGTGGCTAGACTTGTGGCCATAGGGTATGCTCAGACTTATGTGGTGGATTATTCAGACACCTTCTCCTCGGTTGCCAAACCCACTTCTGTCCGGCTGTTCATTTCTCTAGCTGCTTCTGAGAGTTGGCCTTTACATAAGTTAGATATCAAGAATGCGTTCATTCATGGTGGCCTTCAAGATGAAGTATATATGGAGCAATCACATGGTTTTGTTACTCAGGGGGAGTATGGAAAAGTCTGTCACTTGAAGAAGTCCTTGTACTACTTGAAACAGAGCCCGCGAGCTTGGTTTGGAAAGTTCAGTGAGGTAGTTCAAGAGTTTGGACTGAAAATGAGCAAATGTGACCATTCAGTCTTCTATAGGCAATCTGCAGCCGGTATTATTCTCCTTGTTATATATGTTGATGACATTGTCATCACAAGAAGTGATTTTGCGGGGTCTCATCCCTTAAGTCTTTCTTGCATACTAGATTTCATGCGAAAGACTTAGGCAATTGAAGTACTTTTTGGGAGTAGAAGTAAGAATGGAATTATTCTGTCTCAGAGAAAGTATATTCTTGACCTGCTTGCAGAAACTGGAAAGTTGGTAGCCAAACCCTGCAGTAGTCCAATGGCTCCTAATGTGCACCTTATGAAAGATGATGGCGGTCCTTTTGATGATTCAGAGAGATACATGAGGTTAGTTGGAAAGTTAAATTATCTCACTGTGACTCATCCAGATAATGGTTTTGCAGTAACTGTTGTTAGTCAGTTCATGTCTACACCTACGGTCAAACATCGGGAAGCATTGGAACATATTCTATGTTACTTGAAATGAGCTCCTGGACTTGGCATATTGTATAGCAATCATGGCCACACTCATGTTAAATGTTTTGCAAATGCTGATTATGCTGGATCCAAAATCGCTAGAAAATCTACCATAGGCTATTGTGTCTTTGTTGGAGGGAACCTAGTATCATAGAGGAGTAACAAGCAAAGCGTTGTATCTCGATCTAGTGCAGAATCCGAGTATAGAGCTATGTCACAGTCTTCTTGTGAGATTATGTGGATACATCATCTTTTAATTGAAATTGGGTTGAAGCATCATACACCAGCAAAACTCTGGTGTGATAATCAAGCAGCTCTTCATATTGCTTCAAATCCGGTGTTTCACGAAAGAACTAAACATATTGAGGTTAACTGTCATTTCATTTGTGATAAGATTCAGGAAAATGTGATTTCCACTAGCTACGTGTAGACAAGAGAGCAAATATTTGATTTGTTCACAAAACCGTTGAGTGGAACTCGAGTTAACTACCTTTGTGACAAGCTGGGCATGATCAATATCTATGCTCCACCTTGAGGGGGAGTGTTATAGAATCTGTACAATTATGTAGATGGATAGTGTAGCTGATTTCTAGGGATTTGATGATCTAGTTACCATAGTTAACTTAGTCTCATTACATAGTTATATCCTTGTACTCTTTGAATAATATACAGATTATTCTCTATATCTTCTTATTACATACCTTGTTTAACATAAAGCTGTAATGAAATGGAATACTGGCAGCATCTATGTCACAAATAGATGAATATTTGAAACCCTGAAGTTGCATAAATGAAGTTTAAAACTTATGCAGATTGTGATGAGTTTAAATGGAGTCACATGGTGAATGATGATTCATGTAGCTTGTTTGGGATCGAGGCATAGTTGTTGAGTTATAGACTTCTATAGCTGACCAATTGTCATTTTTCTTTAGTTGTGAGCACATTCTTTTGCAACCAGGACAAAGAAAGTTGAAGCTCTAGACAATAAAATGCATAATAATAGTTGAACTATTGAGACAATATGATATTTGTCCAAATCCAACACTTAGTTTCCATATTTCTAGTATCAGATGTGCATTACAGTTGAAAGTAGAAGACTGCTAAATGAAATTGCCAACTTCCAAACATGTTGTAAGGTATGCAGTCTGGCAGTTCTAAGACTTTTCATGCCTTCTGGTTCATGATCACAGAGAAAACTCTAGTTTAACAATAACAATGTTGCAGTCACAAAAAGTTGGAGTGCTATATAAATCTTATAACCATATTACTCCATACAAATCCATTTTATGTCAATATTATGTAAATACAAATAAAAAGTATTAGACTCAAGTTTTACTTCCAAAATTTAATCAGCCTAAAGCACACCCTTTTTGCCGAGGCAATGCATTTCATGTTGCAGGTTCATGTAGAGGTACAGATAAACCTCCCCAGTAGGAGCTTCCTGAGTTCAGCTGTTGATTAATAAGCTTCGCTTCTTCCGGGGCTACATAGTCAGAGGTATTGAGCTGAGTTTTATATATATGTTCAGATGATGGGTAGGTCAGGATACCCTGATAGATAGAGAGATGATATTATTTTTTAAAAAGAGAATAGAATTACATAATAACGTCCACCCAAAAAAAGACAAAGATATGAGATTTGGAATGGTTTTTGTGGAAAGAGTAGAACGGGGATATTTGAGAAGAAAGGAGAGAGATTAAGTGTGTTTAGTATAAAGGAAATTTTTCTAGAAAATATTTTTCACATACTCTCTTCGCGTATCCTTTTTTCCAATAGTTCAATTCAAATAGTTTCTAAAGAGTATTGGATAATGAAATAAAGTTTATCTTGAAAAGTATTTTTCAAAAAATTTCACGAGTACATGTATCAGATAACTTTGCGAACCTAAGCGCTTAGGCAGATGATAAGATTGTTGGGATACAATTGTTTCAAGGAACGGAAAGTAAGTAACTATTACAATGCTAGAAAGGATAAACTAAATATTACAATAAACTGGAAATCAAGAACTTAACAAAATGCTTTGTGATTTGCTGAGTCAAGTGATGACACTCTTTCTTTAAGACAAGATTGTCCCGTATATCTCCTTTTACGTTGTCGGGCAATAGTCTCCCAAGATACAACATCAACTTAACAATTGAGCAAAGGAAACTCAAGTGTTACTCTTGAAGAACTTTGAGTATAGTGACTTTGCTAGAGAGGAAGAAGATGAATTTAGAAAATTCTGGAGTATTTTCTAAGTGTTGAGTGTTCTCTTCAATTGAGCCAAAGGCCTCAATTTATAGTGTAAGGAGAAGACCCCTCAACTAATCAACTAATGACCTTCAATAGCCATGTAATGACACTTAATTGAGGGGTTACATTCAGCCAAATAATGGCTGAATTCATGTGCTAAGTAATGCAGAATCAATGCTCCAAAACCAGCCCAAAGGTCAGAACTTTTCAACTTTCCGTCGCAACATTCTGCCTCCGAAGCGCCGCGGCTCTGTGAATTAGTGTCGCGGCGCCGCGACTCCAGTGACTGGACATCCAATTAGCGCCGCGGCGCTCCGGCGCCTCGACCGCTGACGGGGCTGCGCCGCGGCCCTTTCCGACTCGTTTCATCTTACACTTCGTACACTTCTTCCTATTTTTACCAACATGGAATATTTTGTCATTTGGCCAATAACCGTCCATAATTCTATGTCTCAAACGTATTACATACGTACCAATATCTCTTTCACTAAATGAAATTTGCGATACTTGGCACTACGTGTGCACGTGTGTGAAAAAATATTTCTGACGTGTGGGGCCCCAATTGTTCGAGTCATAAATAATGGGATATACTTAATTCCACATTAGTAAATTTCCAACAATCACCTATTGAAAGAGATTTTGGGGCACACACATGGTGCCTTTTCCAACAATCTTTCAGCGGACCGATGTTGCATCTGGATAGGTAGCATACGCTTTGAACCTTCCATAGTTGAATACCATCGGACTTACTTACTGCGCGGTGAACGTGCTGTCTTGAACCGTCAGTGTTTAGTGTAAGCCAAGTCAACGGTACCAACACAACAACTTCCCTTACTTTGTTCTTTGTAATATTTTGTCCGTTGTGGCCGTGGACACTTCTTGGATTCTTAAGTGCGTTCATTTGAGGCGGCCTGTCCTCGCACTTAAATAGGTGGTCTCCTACAAGGTATCTTGATATACCCCACTTTACAAGTGTTAGGAACCATTAAAAGTTTCCCCAAACCTAACCTCAACCGGTGAGGATCATTAAATGTTTTGGAAACATAACCTTTACCCATACTGCGGATAGCACTTATAGTCTATCGTGGGAACGACTTTGGATTTGGTGTTTCTTTACAGAAATCACTATCTGAAGTGCTCATGCTTCCACCGAAGCGATCAACTGAACCTTTACAACTTAGTTTTCCCATTGAACCTAATTCCTGGGATCTCCAGTCAGTAAGGTTGGGTTACCACCGTATTGGTCCTTATACTTTGGGTTTTAAGCCCATTCCCATAGACAGGCAGAACATCTGACCCTTGGGTAAGCCCTTTGTCAACGGATCCGCAATGTTATCCTTTGACTTTATGTAATTAATGGATATTATACCCGTAGTGATCAGCTGCCTAACGATCTTATGTCTCCGTCGAATGTGACGAGACTTGCCGTTGTACATATAACTATGTGCCCTTCCTAGGGCCGACTGACTGTCGCAGTGGATCATTACAAAAGGTACGGATTTGTCCCAACAAGGAACATCCTCTAAGAAGTCGTGAAGCCACTCAACTTCTTCTCCTGCTTTGTCGAAATCGATAAACTCCGATTCCATCGTGGATCGGGTGATGCAAGTTTGCTTAGAGAATTTCCAAGACACATCCCCACCACCAATTGTAAATATATACCCACTGGTGGACTTGGTTTTCTCTATATCAGATATCCAGTTTGCATCACTGTACCCCTCTAGTACAACTGTATATCTCGAATAATGCAACCCGTAAGTTAGCGTGTATTTCAGGTATCGTAGTACCCGATTCAACGCCTTCCAATTATCATTACTTGGATTAAGGGTAAACCTAGCCAACTTGTTGACTGCATAAGCAATATCAGGTCGGGTGCAGTTTGTTATGTACATCAAACTACCAATCACATGTGCATATCGCTCCTGGCATACAGGTGCACCACTATTTTTATCAAGCTTTTGATTTCTATCCAGTGGTGCCTTTATAAGCGAACTGTCAAACATCTCAAACTTTCTCAACACATCCTCGATGTAGTGAGACTGAGATATGACCAATCCGTCAGATGTCTTAGAGACCTTTATCCCTAAAATGACATATGTGATACCCATATCCTTCATGTCGAAGCATTGTTTCAACATGTTCTTAGTCTCTAGAATCAAACTAGGACTGCTCCTTGTGATCAACATGTCGTTTACATACATGCATATCATGACGAACGAGTCAGAGTTACCTTTCATCTAGACACATTTGTCACACTCATTAATGGCGAAACCCTTCGATAGTAGAGTACTAACAAATTTTTTGTGCCATTGTTTCGGGGCTTGTTTCAGGCGGTACAAAGATTTGACAAGCCGACAGACTTTCTTCTCTTGCCCTAGAACCACATACCCCTCGGGTTGTTCCATATAGATTTCTTCTTCCAAATCACCATTTAGGAAGGTTGTCTTGACATCCATTTGATGTATCTCAAGGTCACGCAACACTGCGATCACAATGAATACATGTATGGACGTCATCCGAGACATCGGGGAGTGTGTGTCAAAGTAGTCAAGGCCTTCTTTCTGCCGATAGCCCTTAACTACCAACCTGGCCTTGTACTTATCTATAGACTCACATGCTTTATACTTCCTTTTGAGTATCCATTTACAACCCAACAGTTTATTTCCTAGAGGAAGATTAACCAACTCCCAAGTATGGTTGTGCATGATGGAGTCTATTTCACTCTCAATAGCTTCTTTCCAGAGCGGTGCCTCTGGAGTTGACAATGCTTCAGCAATTTTCCTTGGTTCATCATCAACCATATAAGCTACAAAGTCAGGACCGAATGATTTATCTTTCCTGGCCCTTTTACTTTGCCTTAGTTCCATCTCTGGAGTCTCCAAGTTCTGAGAGTCTGGAACACTAGATTTCGGACATTCAGCCACTTCGAGATCCACTAGATCTGAACCATCTAGATCTAGGCCGTCAACGACTCCGGTTCCTGAGAGATTTGTTCATAACTTAATTTTTGAGACGTTATGTCTTTTTTCTTTCCAGGAAAGGTATTTTCAAAGAATTGAGCATTCATTGATTCCATGATTGTACCCCCGTGGATATATGAAATATCTGACTTATGCACTAAGAAGTGATAAGCACTGATGTTATTTGCATATTCATCGAATATGCAATATACAGTCTTAGGCCCAATCTTGACCTGCTTTAGCTTAGGTACTTCAACCCTAGCCAAACAACCCCACACCTTTAAATATTTATAGGTGGGTTTCTTACCCTTCCATGATTCATATGGAGTTTTGTCCTTACCCTTATGTGGGACTCTGTTAAGAATCGTATTAGCGGTAAGGACAACTTCTCCTCACATGTTTTGTGGAAGACCGGAGTTGATGAGCAAGGCATTCATCATTTCATTCAACGTGCGGTTCTTACGTTCCGCCACACCGTTCGACTGAGATGAGTATGTAGCTGTCGTTTGATGAACAATGCCCGATTCGGCACAATATCCCTCAAATGGCGCTACATATTCTCCCCTTCTATCGCCACGAATGGATTTGATCTTCATGCTTAGTTGGTTCTCAACTTCTGCTTTGTAATGTCGGAACGCTTCAAAGGCTTCATCCTTACTTTTCAACAAGTAAAGGTAACAATACCTTGTGCTATCATCAATGAATGTCACAAAGTACTTGTTCCCCCCTCTAGTTTGTGCAATCTTCAAATCACATATATCAGTGTGAATAAGTTCTAGAGGAGCGGTATTCCTTTCGACAGATCGAAAAAGAAGCTTTGTGAGTTTTGCCTCTACGCACACCTCACACTTATGTTGAGGGTTTATGTCGATAGACGGCAACAACTCCAACTTTACCAACCTTTGGATGAATTTGTAGTTAGCATGTCCTAATCTATGATGCCATAAATTAGAGGACTCAAGCAAGTACGAAGAAGAGGCTTCAATATTATTGTTTGTACGTAATACAGACATGTCGTTAACTTTGAAGAAGCCTTCACAGATGAATCCTCTTCCCACAATTATTCCATTCTTAGTGATTACAAATTTATTGGACTCAAACACTAGCCTAAAACCAGCATTAACCAATAAATAACCTGAAATTAAATTTCTTCTAATCTCAGGAACATGCATCACCTCCTTCAGAGTGAGCTCTTTACCAGAAGTCATCTTCAGGACTACCTTTCCTACCCCCAGCACGTCAGAGGAAGCATTGTTGCCCATGAACAACTTCTTGTTTGTAACCAGTGTATAAGTGGAGAAGGCATCTCTATTGGAACAGATGTGTCTTGTAGCACATGTGTCCATCCACCATTGCATGGGATTCTCAACAAGGTTTGCTTCTAGCACCACCGCAAGGTCGTCCAGAAACTTGTCTTTGACGACGTTAACATGTGCCTTACCCTTAGCCTTGGCCTTCTCTTGTTGCTCAGTCTTGAGCTTGCGGCAGTCCTTGATCATGTGACCAGGTTTCCCACAGTGGTGACAATTTCCTTTGAACTTCTTCGACGCTTGGGTCTTGCCGTCTTGCCCTGTAAAGAGGGTCTGACAAGCAGTTCAATAAATAATTCTTACACATGAAATCACTATGACTCCATGCATCAAAAACCATCTTCATGCCATTAATGACATGGATACCTAGGCCCCCTTCAGCCGTTTCAGTAGGCGAAGGGTCCATTTCATCTCCAGTTTATGAATGATCTTCTGTTAGGAAACGTGTCATTCTCATAACAGTCAGATAGAATAGCATCTTATGTTGCCATCTCTTGAAGTTGGAGCCCATGAACATTTCAGGGCGTTCATGATGGAATCCAGCAGGAGGAGGAACGACAATGTTCCCTTGAGCAGCAGTAAAGGCGTTTGATGAACCTTGAGCAACCGAAAAGGCATTAGGTGTGCCTTGAGCAATGGGGAAGGCAGAGGGGTTGCCTTGAGTAGCAGCAACAGTAGAATCAGTAGCGAGTTGTTCTTTTCCAGTCATCTTTCTAAGTACTTACAACAATTCTTGTCTTAAAATTGTTGGGATACAATTGTTCAGGGAACGGAAAGTAAGTAACTATTACAATGGTAGAAATGATAAACTAATTATTACAATAAACTGAAAATCAAGAACTTAACAAAATGCTTTGTGATTTGTTGAGTCAAGTGATGACACTCTTTCTTTAAGACAAGATTGCCCCGTATATCTCCTTTTACGTTGTCGGGCAATAGTCTCCCAAGATACAACAACAACTTAACAATTGAGCAAAGGAAACTCAAGTGTTACTGTTGAAGAACTTTGAGTATAGTGACTTTGCTAGAGAGAAAGAAGATGAATTCAGAAAATTCTGGAGTATTTTCTAAGTGTTGAGTGTTCTCTTCAATTGAGCCAAAGTCATCAATTTATAGTGTAGGGAGAAGACCCCTCAACTAGCCAACTAATGACTTTCAATATCCATGTAATGACACTTAATTGAGGGGTTACATTCAGCCAAATAATGATTGAATTCATGTGCTAAGTAATAGAGAATCAATGCTCCAAAACCAGCCCAAAGGTCAGAACTTTTCAACTTCCCGTCGCAGCATTCTGCCTCCGAAGCGTCGCGGCTCCAATGACTGGACATCCAATTAGCGCCGGCAATGACGGTCAGTCGCTGACGCGCTGCCAAGGCCCTTCGCTGCTCCGCGGCGATTTCCGACTCGTTTCATCTTACACTTCGTACACATCTTCCTTCTTTTACCAACGTGAAATATTTTGTCATTTGACCAATAACCGTCCATAATTCTATGTCTCAAACGTATTACATACGTACCAATATCTTTTTCACTAAATGAAATTTGCGATACTTGGCACTACGTGTGCACGTGTGTGGAAAAGGGGTTTCCGACGTGCGAGGCCCCAAATGTTCGAGTCATAAATAATGAAATATACTTAATTCCACATTAGTAAATTTCCAACAATGATATCATCTCACGAGCAATAGCTTTGGCCTCTGCTGGAATACGGGTGCATAATTTTACTAAGCTTAAACATTAATTAACATCAATTAGACATCAGGAGTGCTACAAATGCAGTTTCAAAGTCCATCTATAGTTCCTCATTTCTTCCAATAGTAGCTCTAAAAAGCCATATAATATTAACAATACCAAAGTATAATCCTAAGATTTCTTTATCATGCATGTTGAAATAGAGGACAATCCATTGCCCATTGAATAATCTATGGAAGGGTACCAAAAATGTTAAAGCTGGTTTACTCAAAGGATTTGATGTTCCCAGCATCAAATAGAACTTAATATCCTACCAAAAGGTTTGTGAACTTCAAAGCTTATTCATGACTTTAGCACGCTTCAATGGCGGTGAGCTCGATGAGCTGGTAATATTTCTCTCCGGATTTCCAAGATCTTCTCTTTCTTGCTCTACCTGCTTCTTCCCATCCTTTTGAGTCGTAAAATTTCCTGCTTCGTGATTATCGACCAGTGACACTCCTGGATCATTTTTGTTTGAGGAACTTTGAACTGCATCCTCTGCTGTGGATGATGAGCCCTTTGCCAAGTCAATACCGGGCATCGACTTGCATTGCTTCTCAAACATCATTTGGAGGGTTCGCCCTTGTTCTTCTATACGCAACTGCAGATTTCTTTGAATCTGTAAAAGGTTAAGATCACATAAGCACGCATTACATATAATACTGTGCAAGTTTCCTTAGATTAGATGAGCTGGCCATTCATTTATCTATTAGCATCAGAGAGCTGCATAATGTTCTTACCCATGATAAGACTGTATTCCGTGCGAAACTAAACATAGAGGAACTGAAGATCATTTATATCTCCACGATAATCAAAGAGGGGAAACCCAGATCTCTGCTTACGTTGTGAATTAAGTTTACTATTATTATTATTTTGAAAACAGAGAAATCCCCAAGAATCAGTGGCCGCACACGGTCAAACCTCGGTGGATAATGGGTCCACCCCTATACCCTCCTCCACTTAAATACTTGACTTTTGTCTGTGGCAGTGTTTGAGACCATGACATACCTAACCCACACATCAAACACAACGCTCCCGCTAGACCAAAGCCCTAGGGGTTGCTTACATTGTGAATTATGCAGGCAGAAGCACAAAAGCAATCTCCAACAAAATAATGCATGACAAGGAGTCTTATGATCTGTCAAACTGAAGCTAAAATCACAATATCGTATTGCTAAGACAAGAATTTATACCTCAAGCTGTTCATGCAGCTGTTTCTGAACTTCCATCTGTAATCGCAATGCTTCAGTGATCTCAATACCCCTGGATCGAAACCCAGACACCTCAAAAAACAAAGACAGCATGGGAGTATATATTACGATTAGTTATGAGGGAAACTTTAGTAGTGCCTTTAATAGAGCCTTCCAAGCACTATGCCATTCTATCAAAAGTACTTGCTCTCAGTGGCGGAGCCACAATGCTCTAGCTGTTGGTTCGGTAGAACCTAGTAGCTTTGGCTCAAACGTCATATTTTTGTTAAGAAATTCATTTAATGGACAAATATCTATTTAGAATCCAGTAAGTAAAACAAATTGTGATGTGATACAGAACCCATAAACTAAATATTCTGACTCGGCATCTACGTTCTACATGACATGTGCACACAGAATTATTCCAGCTATCTTACCTCCATCTATCAGAAACTTAACTACTCCATAGTTTTCTTCTTCTTATCTTCCAATTTTGTAGACAACTTGAATACCCCCATACACACACACACCACCACCACCACCACCAAAAAAATCATGAAAACCCCCCTTATTTTAACAAATATATCCATCAACAAAGTTTCATCTCAATATCATTGTCATCGATTTCTTTTTGGAATCCCTTACACATAAACTAGACTAAATGAAATATCCATTTCTCGCAATAAGTTCACGCAAGGTTAAATTTCATGGCACCAATCTAAGTTAATAAAATTACTTAAACACCTACACTGACAACAAAGTCCATTATCAACTAGTAAACATCTCATAAACAACCATGCTCCAATATATGCCGTTCAAATTAGTTCATCCAACTATTAGTTTATTCACAAGTGAATATCAAATGTTATCTGTAGATATCAAAATTTTGTGGGACTCTACAAGACGAGTTCAATCCATCTTCAAACTCTAAGGTTTGTTAGTGTTTCTTGGAGGCTACTCTACCCTAAACCCTAGCTCACACCTATAAAAGGGTGCACATATTCCCTTATAAAGACATCTCGAATATCCCATAAACTTGGGTATTCAAAGAGATCAAAACATCAAATATGATCTCGAATATCCCATAAACTCATGGATATTCACAAAGAGATCAATACATCAAATCTCGAATATCCCATAAATTTTTGGGTATTCATAAAGAGATCATCAAAAATATTATCTTTCAAGGATCTCGAAAACCCCACAAATTAAAGAGATCAACATCTCAAAAATCCTATAAATTCCTGGGATATTCACAAAGAGATCAAGGCATCAAATACTGCCTTTATCAAAATGCCCGACGTTCTTGGAGATCAAATACATCACAAGGAGGTCATCTTACATTCGAGAAATACGCTACTAACGGCCCTCGAATCACGGAGAAAATTCAGAAAATAGAATCAAGGGAACAGACAGAATTGTACCCGCATTGTTTATCAATAATGTGAGAAAAATATATCATTGAATTGTTGTATCTACATGATTACACTAAGCTCATTTATAGACACTCCATTACAATCTTTTTCCTACTAGGATAACTATATATGAATCCTATTCCTATTCTACATTACAATCCTTTTCCTAGTAGGATACTATATATGAAATCCTCTATTCTAACAAATAAAAATCACGTTTCTTCATATTTTATTTGTAGTCGCAGTTTATTTTCCACATTGAAATTTGTTGCAAACATTATCCAAATTCCAAATAATGCATATAACTAAGCAAGAAAACATAAGCAGTGGGCCCAGCTACTAACGTTTTTAAGTCCAGAGCTGACAAATCGCCAATGGATGACTCTTTCTTCTCAGAGGATCCTGTAATTAGAAGGTAAAAAAGATAAAAGGGCTTCAGCAAGCAGAATATCATCAGAAGAAAATACCGGGTCAGGAGCAGCTATATTTGAATAAAAAGAAAGATAAAATCTTTGACAAAATAGAGGATTCCACAATATCATTCTCAAAGCACCAAACATCTCTTATCACCATGTCAAAATAGACAATTTATATTTTACGGATAAATATTTGGCTATTAAAAAGAAGACAAATAGAAAATTGTGCAATTTGGCAGTGGTGTATGAAGTCTACTTGTTCCACTTACAGGGACAGATCCAATGGTACGGCACCGGGTTCATCTGAACCCGATGCTTTTGAGTTTTGATGCGGAGCATAGATTTTTATGTGTAAGAATTCACTAAAATTGCAACAAATAGTACATATGAACCTTTGATGTCTTATTTTTCTTGCAATCCTGCATTGACTACATTCTTTTTGAGCCGAGGGTCTATTGGAAACAATCTCTCTGCCCCATAAAGGTAGATATAAGGTGTGCGTACATCCTACCCTACCCAGACCCCACTTTGTGGGATTACACTGGGTATGTTGTTGAACCATAATTTTAAAAATATAATGGGTTTAATACTAAAAAGCTTAAAGTTTGAACCAATAAAATTTGAATCCTGGATCCCCCTCTGTCCCGTTAAATAGTGCAAAATTTTGACCAATCTTCTATGCTTGGCAATCGGGTATGAAGTTTGATAAATCCAGTTGAAGTCTTAAAATTTTACCAGTTTCCTATGTTATACCTTTCAAGCAAGTATTATTTCATCTCCATAACACGTCTCAAAAGAATAATTTTTTGAGGTATGGTGAAATGCCATATCACAATATATATATATATATATATATATATATATATATATATATATACAGAGAGAGAGAGAGAGAGAGAGTAACACAGCTTAGAACCTAGTCAAGATTCCAGAAGACAATATATATATATATATAGCGAGAGAGATAGATAGATAGATAGAGAGAGAGAGTAACACAACTTAGAACCTAGTCAAGATTCCAGAAGACAAAACATCTTAAAAGTCATCCCATACAAATGCAAGTATACTAGAATAGTCAAGATTTCAGATGAGTACATACTTGAGCACTACATTCTATCTGCATCCCCACTACTCCCCAAGCCCCATAGCCACCAACTTCTCCCCAATCTCCTGAGCTTTGGCCGCAGTCAGGCCTCCCCATCTAATCCTTGGCTGGTCATAAGCCACCCTCTTCTTCTTCTTTCTCCTGACCACTAAATTCATAACCACAAGCTTGTGTTGGGTTGTAAGATTCTCACTCGGTATAACCTTGCAGTCCTTACAAATACCTCTGTCACCCTTTCTAACGAGCAAGTAATCTATATGAGTCTTAGTCACCGTACTACGGAAGGTCACCAAGTGCTCCTCCCTCTCCTGGAAGCTTGTTTGCTATGATCAACTCAAAAGCTTTCGCAAAGTATAAAAGTGAAAATCCTCTTTCATTTCTATCCCAAAGCCGATAGTCAAAGGTATAAGAATATTATACAAAGACACTGAATATGGATCCTAAAATCTCAGCTCCGATTTCAAGGAGGGAGAGAGAGAATTTGAGCAAGAAGGTCAATATTGTCAGTGTGGCTTTCTTGTCCAAGTATCATAAACCTACAAACGTAGGTTTCATATGGAGAGAATCTTGTGCGCGTATAGGAAAAGGTAGAAAACATTCACCATTTTGGCTTTAAAATTAATAATACAATGGAGTTAAGAGGAACAATAACCTATTTGTTTAATATTAGAGATAATGGTTAAATAACACACCTCAAGTATCACATTTATTTGAGTTTCCTACCTGAACTATTAGGTGTGAGAGTTTCCTACCTAAACTATCACCAATTAGTTTGCAAAACACACCACAATTATCAGTTGTTCACTTTTCCTACCTGAACTATCACCCACTAGTTTGCAAAACGCACCTCAACTATTGTTCATTTTTAATGAGGTATGTTTTGCAAACTAGTAGGTGATAGTTCAGGTAGGAAAAGTGACCAACTGATAATTGAGGTGTGTTTTGCAAACTAATTGGTGATAGTTTAGGTAGGAAACTCTCACACTTAATAGTTCAGGAAAGGTGATACTTGAGGTGTGTTTTGACCCTTAACCTTTAATTTCATATAATTGCCTAAGGGACGATGACAACCTCCCTACCTCCCAAAGTAGGGGTAAGGTCTACGTACACACTACCCTCCCAGACCCCACTTGTGGGGTTACACCGGGTATGATGTTGTTGCCTAAGGGGCGATAAAAACAAATATAGATTTATATAAAATATAGAGGGAATAATTACTGATCTTAACTAGCTAGATGCATAAATGAGACTAGAGGAAAAGAGAGGAGTGTGTGTGTGCGCGAGAGCGAGATGCAATTTATTAGAGATAATACATAGAAAGGGCATGTGTACCATAGCTTGTATGTTAGTATGATTCAAGAAGCTCCTATATCACACAAAAGACAATCACCATACGAAGGATAAATTGTCGACCTTTTATGCAAAACTTAAGATTGAGGAGTGTCCATGTATTCAACAGATACAATTTATTAGTCTCTAGTGATTCGATGATGGTATATGAAATAGTACGAAAACAAAAACGAAAACCAATATCTCCATATAACATAAAAAAGAACACACGAAAAAAAATACTGTTTTTTTTTCACTTCGAAAAGAAGAAACTAAAATTTTATAACGAAAAACTAAAAATGAAACTAGACATCTACTGGCTCAAGTAACATACACTGGCCCTAAAACTAGAACTTTTTTTCAAAAATGACTTTCGAAAAGGGAGACAAAATTAAGACACATGTAAGGAAGTACACAAGGGAAAAAGAAATTGCTGCATACCTTCTGCTGCTTCTGGTTTATATCTAGCTGTTCGATATTTCTGCATTATAAGAAATTGTATCACAACACCATTAGTTAAATAATACAGCATGTCTATATGTAGAAATATCTAACTTTGGAATGCAAAGAGCGGAACAACCTGCAAGTGGCTTTTTACATGATAGATGGTCAAGCCTTCAACTTTCATTAACTTTAGCACACCCTTGGGAGTAGCTCCTATATTTCAAAGTAGAATTATTGAGTTAGACAACAGTCCAATAATACTTATTTAGGGTTAATAGCATTTATGATCCCCAAGTTATTATTAAATTATGATTTTAGTCGTTATGATATTTGACTAAGCACATTTAACCTTCAATTACTTGAAATGTGCACTTTTGATCCCCTTGCTTGTGATGATTGATCACAAATTTCCTGAAGTGTTAGCCGGTCCACCATGTAATTAGTCATATGTTGTGTTAAACTTATATTGTTACTCTATATTTGAGGTAATTACTTCTAAAAATAGTCTAAATATAACATATCTCTTACATAAAGGGACAAAAAGCACACATTTTAATTAATTGAAGGTTAAATGTACCAGTCATAAATCACAAGGACCAAAATCAGAATTCACCCATAATTGAGGGACCAAAAGTGTTATTGTCCCACTTATTTAAGATGCAAAGTAAGGAGAGATGATTACTTTCACTTCCACCAAGCTTGTTGACTGCTTCCACAAAGGCTTCATGAAGTTCTGGTGTCCAACGCATCCGTTGCTTCGATGAAGAACCACTTGCAGTGGATGATTCAGGAACAATGACAGATGTTTCTACAGATGCAGTAGGAACTTGCTGCAATGGTTGGACTTGGTGTTCTGGGAAACTTGAAGGTCGTTTTTGTTCCTGATATTGCATCTTTAATCACACAACGAAGAAATGTAAGAGCAGACTCCTTTTAAATTATTGAAAGGAGAATAAGAAAATGAAAATTAATAGCATGTTTGGCCAAACTTCTCCAAGGCCAAAAGTGTTTTTTTCTCCAAAAAAATGATATTTTTCGAAGTTGAGGTGTTTGGCTAAGCTTTTAGGAGAAGAAAAAGTGCTTATGAGTAGAACCAGAAGCTGTTTTTCAGAAGTCGAAAAAAGTAGCAGCTTGGCAAAACACTAATTATTGCTCAAAAGTGTTTTTCAAATTGATTAGCCAAACACAAACTGCTTCTCACCAAAAGTACATTTTTGAAAAGCACTTGTGAAAAAAAAAACGCTTCTCAAAAATCGCTGATTTTAGAAGTTTGGTCAAACAAGCTATAAGTTAAGATGAATAAATATCCAACAGTTGGTATAGAACGAAACTGACCTTTGGCTCTGCATCAGCAATGCTAGTGTCAACCATGATGTCGTTCCAATTAGAAGTCAAAGAATCATCATCATTCATTACAAGGTTAGCCCATTCTGGCCAATCACTTTGTTTGCTAAGATCCTCAGGTGGGATGTGACAATCACCTATATTGCTACAATCTAACTGAGTGTTCGGGACAGGGGTATTTATCGAGTAATCAAGGTAATCAGACAATGGATCTGTACACCAGGGTTCACTATTTACATTAACATACTGGCTTGATGCTGCAGATTGAAGAACTCCGTAATTAGCTAATGGGATTGATGTCTCATTATTTGTTGACTGAGAAATGAAAGGTGCAGGCGCCGAATGCTCTTCATGAAGTAGAACAGATGAAAAGTGAAGATTGGTGGAGAATCCTGATGATGAGGAAAACAAATGACCGACAGCCCCACTGTTTGAAGGCAATGAAGAAACTTCCAGGCTTGCTGGAAGCACAGGTAATGAAGAATGAGTTCCTGATGCTCTAAAATTACTGAGTTGATGTGCACCCACCCTCTGGACGGATAAAGCAGGACGCGCCTCCATATCCTATTTTAGGAATACCAAACACTACTAAATTCACCTCAACAAGAATCTTCTAGTATTTTTGTTGCTTATGGCAAAGGCTGATTCCTGCATCAAAAAGAAAGGACATAAAAACTTAGAGAGCTGGTAAGCACAAACCAAACAGCATGCTAACAAGTTTCTTCAAAGATTATTGAAAACCGATGGTGCTTAGAACTAGACTAAATCCTTAAGGAAAACAAAACGTTATTGCATTAAAGATTAGAAAAACCGATATGATAAGAGCGGGACTTAAAATACATGAAAATAAATTACTCAAACTGAACAGGATTATACAAGAAAAGATCAGTATTTCCCTACTAGAATCAAATTTGATGGTGAAAATAGTTCAGCAGTAGGAAACATTAAGGAAATGGTTGCATAATAGCTACAAGGTAAAATCGAAAAATAAAATTTATGTTTCAAACATATGATAGCTGTAGGAATAGGAATAGAAATAGGAATAGGATTTGTATAGAGTATCCTACGTGGAAAAGGATTGGGATGTAGTGTCTATAAATAGGGCTCAATGTAATAATGTAGATACACAATTCAATAATATTTTTCTCACATAATTTCTCACATGGTATCAGTCTATCAGTGCTTTAGTGAGAAAATAATTGCTATGCAAATATCCAACAATTTTCGGGAAAGAAGATCAGTTACTGTGCAATTTTTCCAATGACAACATAGTTGTCCGCGTCAAATTATTTTCCGGTAGTGTTGCGAAAATTTCAACACCACCACGAGGTAAATCAGTCCCTTCCGACCAAAACCCAGTCAATGGCTCAGGCAGAAGACCCGTCACGCGCCTCCATGTGCCACTGACAGTAACGATTCCGGCGAGGCTACCGACCCACGCGCCGACACGTGCACCACCACCCAACCACTTTTAGGTGATTATCTTTTACTAATGGATCTCGACTCCTCAAACCGAGTCTACCTATTGAGGTTCCGCCAGATTCCTGCGACTTTTCCAAATTCCGGTCAATTTGCGCAAAAAATAATCCTCAGGCTGCTTTCAAGTCAAATCCCACAAGATTTCGAGTGTGATATTTTTAGCTCCAAAAATACGAGAATCAGAACTTCAAAACCCTTATATATTGTTTATTCACATTCTCTTCCCACTGTTACTTTAGCCAATGAGGTTCAAACAAAAGCTAAAGGAGTTGGACAAGCTAATCCCATATCCTCTGTCGCTTTAAATTCAGTTCTTTATGTCCCTAGTTGTCTTTTTAATCTTGCATTGGTCAGTCGTTTGACTCATGCCCCAAATTGTGCCATAATATTTCTTGATGATTCTTTTGTTATGTAGGACTCCAGTACGGGACAGACGATGGGCTTAGGATATGAATCGCAATGCCTTTACTACCTTACCTCTCCTAATTCTCCCATAGCATGTCTAATTACAGATCCTCCAGACTTAATTCACAAACGTTTGGGACATCCGAGTGTGTTCAAGCTACAAAAGATGGTGCCTAATTTGTTTAGTCTGCCACATTAGATTGTGAGTCGTGTCAGCTTGGGAAACACACTCGCACTACCTTTTCACGTAGTGCTGAGAGTCGTGCAAAGTCTATCATTTCCTTAGTCCATTATGATATTTGGGATCCTAATAGAGTCAATTCACCTTTAGGATTTCATTAATTTGTTAGTTTCATTGATGATTATTCGAGATGCACTTGGATTTTCTTAATGAAAGATCGTTATGAGTTATTCTCTCTATTCAGGAGTTTTTGTGCCGAAATGCAAAATCAATTTGGTTTTTCTATTCGTACTTCTCGTAATGATAATGCCTTAGAATACTTATCCTCCCAGTTTCAGTAGTTTATGACTCACCTAGGAATTATTCATCAGATATCTTGTCCCTACACCCCTCAGCAGAACAGGATAGCAAAGGAAGAATAGACATCTCATTGAGACTGCTTGCACTCTTCTCGTTGGATCCCATGTTCCGCTGCGTTTTTGGAGCGATGCAGTCAGTTTATGATTTACCTAGGAATTATTCATCAGATTTCTTGTCTCTACACCCCTCAGCAGAACGAGATAGCAGAAAGGAAGAATAGACATCTCATTGAGACTGCTTGCACTCTTCTCATTGGATCCCATGTTCCGCTGCGTTTTTGGAGCGATGAAGTGCTAACATCTTGCTATTTAATTAACCAAATGCCCTAATATTTCGTTCAGAATCAGATTTCTCATTCCATATTGTATCCTCAGTCATCTCTATACTCTTTTCCCCCCGTGTCTTTGGGAGCACATGTTTTGTGCATAACCTAGCCCCTAGGAAAGATAAATTAGCCCCTCGTGCTCTCAAATGTGTCTTTCTTGGTTATTCTCGGGTTTAAAAGGGGTATCATTGCTACTTCATCTTCGTCGGTATCTTATGTAAGCTGATGTCACATTCTTTAAGTCTTGAGCGTACTTTACATCTTCTTCTGATCATCATAACATTTCTGAGGTCTTATACCGATTTTTGAGGAATCTACATTCTACGATTACTTCTACATCTCCATTCACAATGCCACCAGTGCATACCGACTTTCGAGGAATCTCGAGTTAGTTCTACATTTCCATCCATAGTGCCACCACTCCTGACTTATCATCATCGTCCACGTCCAGCATCAGGCCTAAATGATTCATGTCCTGCGCCGGACCCATCCCCTATTGCAGACTTATCTCTCCTAATCAACCGATTACACTTCGAACAGATATGCAGTCTACTCGTAATACTAACCCATATTATACCCTTTTAAGTTATCAACGTCTTTCATCACCCCATTATGCCTTTGTATTTTTGTCCTCTGTCTCCATCTCTAAGTATATAGGTGAAGCACTTTCTCATCCAGGATGGCGACAAGCTATGATTGACGAGACATCTGCTTTACTCCCAAGTGGTACTTGGGAGGAGCTTGTTCCTCTTCCTTGGTTGTGATTGGGTTTATGCAGTCAAAGTTGTTGCTACAAACAGCCAAATTGATCGGCTTAAGGCTCGCCTTGTTGCCAAGAGGCACACTCAGATATTTGGGCTTGATTACAGTGATACTTTCTCTCCCGTGGACAAATAGTATTTGTCCGTCTTTTTCTATCCATGATTGTTGTACGCCATTGGCCTCTTTATCAATTAGAAATTAAGAATGTCTTTCTCCATGGTGACCTTGAGGAGGAAGTTTATATGGAGCAACCACCTGGTTTTGTTGCTCAGGGAGAGTATAGCCTGGTGTGCCGCATGCGCCGATCACTTTAAGATATGAAACAATCTCCTCGAGCATGTAGGAAGTTCAGCACATTAATTCAAGAATTTGGTATGACTTGTAGTGAAGCTGATCAATCTGTGTTTTATCGGCATTCTGCTCCAAATCTGTGTATTTATTTGGTGGTTTATGTCGACGATAATCGTTATTACCAGCAATGATCAAGATGGTATCACTAATTTAAACTTTAAAGCAACATCTCTTTCAGCATTTGCATAATGCAGACTAAAGACCTAAGCAGACTAAAGTATTTTCTAGATATTTAGGTTGCTCAGTCTAGATCAACTATTGTTATTTTGCAACGCAAGTATACCTTAGACATTCTTGAGGAGACAGGAATGATGGGAGGTATACCCATAAAAACTCATATGGATCTGAATGCTAAACTCATGCCAGGACAGGGGGAGCCCCTCAGTGATCCTGGAAGATATAGGAGGTTGGTTGGTAAGTTGAATTCTCACAGTGACTAGACTTGACATTTCTTTTCCTGTGAGTGTTGCAAGTCAGTTTATGAATTCTTCCTGTGATAGTCATTGGGATGCAGTTATCCACATTTTGCGATATATAAAGTCAGCTCAGGTAAAGGACTACTTTCGAAGATCGAGGCCATGAGCAGATCGTTGGATATATAGACGATGATTGGGCAGGATCACCTTCTGATAAACGTTCTACATCTAGATATTGTATTTTAAAAGGAGGTAATTTGGTGTCCTGGAAGAGTAAGAAGCAAAGTGTGGTTGTTCGATCTAGTGCAGAATCAGAATATCGAGCAATGGTTATACCATCAAACAGTTGCCCAGATAACGAAAAATTGGAGAAATTGGTCAGATGGAACTTGTGTGTGATAACAAAGTGGCCCTTCATATCGCATTAAATCTGGTATTTCATGGGAGGACTAAGCACATTAAGATTGACTATCACTTTGTCAGAAAAAAAGATACTCTCTGGAGATGCTTTTAGAAAATTTGTGAAGTCGAGTGATCAGCTTGCAAATATTTTCACCCAGTCTCTGGCTGGTCCTCGTATTAGTTACATTTATACAAGCTTGGTACATATGACTTGTATGCACTAGCTTGAGGAGGAGTATTAGAATAGGAATAGGATTTGTATATCATATCCTATATGGAAGAGGATTGGGATATAGTGTCTATAAATAGGGCTCAATGTAATAATGTAGATACACAATTCAATAATATTTTTCTCCCATAATTTCTCACAATAGCTAACTTCACAAACAAGCGAAAAATCAAACATAATTTATCGCTAAACAACTAGCACCGACATGTAGAATATCTTATACAGCTGCAGTCATTCTGTGAGCATGATACTCTTAATGAAACTTGATGCTAATTTGCTTGCTAGGCTTCTAACCAATCAATAGAAACTCATTATTGTCATAGTTGTAAAGCATAGCATATCTGAAAAATAACTATGAACTGCAGCATCATCGCCAATACAATGATCTGCCACAGAAATTCCAACAAAAAAGTACCATGAATTGTATGTTGACACTCAAATCTTTTCATAGTATAGGATGGATTTAAAACGTATAGGCAAAAAGCTATTCGTAACGAGGTTATATCATAAAAAGAAGGAAAAGATCAACTCAAAGCATGAGTATAGCTTGTGGTTTGGTAGGAAAAGGACTTACGCAAGACAGTACCAGACTAATAGCGCATGCGCTACCGCAGTTACATCCCAATACTTGCTGTTATTATTTGAATGAGTCTTTCTTCAGTTATTTTAGGCTTCAGTTTTGTATTAGCTTTATTTTATCATTCAGTTAGTTTGCAGCCCATCAAACACTTGATCCAATTCAACCCATCATCTCAGTTGCCCATCAAACTGTCTGGCAGCCACAATTTCACCACCTGGAATGCCCAGATTGCCATGCTTCTCCATGGTCATAACCTCTATGGTCATCATGGCTCTACATCGTCCCCTCCTGAAACAGTCTCCCCAACAATTGTGAGATGCCCAACCAAGAGTATAAAGATTGATTTCGTCAGGACATACTAATCCAAAATGCTCTAATGTCTCTCTTGCCACCATTGCATCCACTGTCGCTTCTGCAGTAAACTCCATAGCGGCCTGGGATCAATATCACACCTCCTTTACGAACAAATCGCAAACTGGCATCTTCAATCTTCGTCACCATCTCAGTCGGTTCACCAAAGACACAAAATCAATTGTTGAATACCTGCAAGAAAATTGATCTCTCTCTGATGAATTTGTAACAACAGGATCTCCCATTACTAATGAAAAACTTGTGGTGAGAACACTGAGTGGCCTCGGCCAAAGTTTCATGAGATCTCAGCAGCTACCCTACCAATCATCTATGAGGAACTTTTTGATAAGCTCCTTGATCATGAACTATTTGTTTGAGGACCTTAAGAAGACTACCACAGAGGTCACAAACAATTGTTGCTAAACGAGTCTCGATCCTCCGCCGGCTCCGGAAACACTCGAAGCTCACCCAACAACAACAACAACGGGTGTCCACCAAACAGGCATAAAATCAAAACGTCAATCCCCAACGTAACTTCCCCAACCAAAACCCACAAGTCTGTTGTCAACTCCACAACCGCTTTGGACATACAACAAATGTTTACTGCTCACGGTCCCATAACCACTTTGAAGCAAAAGCAAACTTCATTGCACAAACAACACCAAATGACCCCTGAATTCCAGATACGAGTGCCTCTCACTATATTACCTTATTTTAACTCCCTCCACAATGTTCAAGACTTCAAAGGGACCGAAGAAGTGATAATGGGTAACGGTAATGTGATTCCAATTACTCAAATAGTCAAATTGGTAGTTTCGTACTACTCAATTACATGCATAAAATAATGCCTTCAAACTCCTAATATTTTGTGTGCTCCAGCTATCAAACGCACGCTTATTTCTGTTTCTCAATTTTGCAAAGACAACTTAACCTATAACCTCAATAGAATTTTCTCCTCTTAATTTTCTTGTGAAGGATCTGACTACGCTCACAACTTCTCTGTGTGGCCCAAATAAAGCAGGACTCTAGGAGACCAACCATCAACATAGCCATTCCCGACCCTTCCTAACATATGTGGCTTCGTAGATTGGGCCACCCCATTCTCGAGTTTATTTCCATTCCAAATAATTCCAGTCTCCCGCTCCTCAACTGAGGATGAGTATTGTGCAGCTGCTTCTGCCTTGTCTGAAATGAACTGGATTCCAAGTTAGTCGTTGTCTCTTCACACCTAACCTGAGGGGGGTCTAATACTGCATGTGCAACTGTTGTACTACTGTTGTTACATCTCAGCACTTGTTGCTAGATTTGGATGAGTCTTTCTTCAGCTATTTTAGGCTTCAATTTTGTACTAGCTACTATATTTTATCATACAGTTAGTTTGTTTTCTATACTGGTAATCTGTTCCTACTTTCTAGGAGTTAGCTTAGTACAATTGATTTATTCACTTTGTATATAAACTCCATTGGAGGCTCATCAAATAAAGATACTTTTCATTCCTCTTCTCTGCCTCTATACAGACTAATGCAGCATCTAGTCCTCTCACAAATTGATAGGCGATTGGCTAGATCACATAGTACAAGAGGAAACGCCAGTTCCTTCATAGAATATGACCATTCTAGACCGACCACCTTTGTTCAATGGTTGCCTTTTATTTCGTATGTAGATATCAAAGTTAAGGTAGCGCCGAAGGTCTAACGGAAACAACCTTTCTACCCCACAAAGTTAGGGATAACGTCTGTGTACACCCCACCCTTCCCATACCCCACTTGTGGGACTACACTAGGTATGTTGTCGTTGTATCAAAGTTAAGGTAGAAGAAGAATATCCATAATAACCTAAAGCTCTGATAGAGTTAATAATTTAACTATACTGGTTATCTGACCCCACTAGTGGGAATACACTGGGTATGTTGTTGTTGTTGGTTATCTGTTCCTACTGTCTAGGAGTTAACTTAGCTCAATTGGTTTATTTCCTTATATAAACTCTATTGGAGGCTCATCAACTTAGTTCCTCTGCAGAACATGTCCATTCAAGACCGACTGCCTTTCTTCACATAATTGGCTTTTGTTTAATATGAAGTTGATATCTAAGTTAAGGTAGCAGAATAATATCTACATTAACCTAAAGGTCCCGCCTTTACTTCAATACCACAACCAAATAAACTGAATAATAACTTTACAGGATTTCAGACCTCAGAGAGTCAAAGATCAAAACTTTCAAATTTTAATTCAACAATTCTACACTATAATCCAACACTACAAAAATAATCATCATAATATGCAATTGAATCAGATAATCAAAAACCTATTTAACTGTTCAAATCAAATAAGCGTAACAACTCAAATTAACAATAAAAAAGGTACAGTTATGCATGGAAACATTATAATTCATAGCTAGCATCAAATGATATAACAAATTAAATTCCTAAAATTCAGATTACACAAATTCAACAATCAAAATTCGATGAAAATAAGAAATTAATACCTAAAAACTCCAATTGGACGCTAAAAATAATAATTCAAATCAAATAAATCAAAAAAGCTACAGTTATGCATGGAAACATTTATAATTCATTGCTCGCATCAAATTATTTATATAAAATAAGCAATTAAACTCCGATTACACAAATTCAATGAAGATAACAAAAAAGAATATAAGTAATTAATACCTAATAATTTAAAAACGTATACGAATTACAAGTATACGTATAGTCGAAATCGGACTTCACGGAGTTCTCGGATTCCGTGCCGTCCCCGGCGAATCGGAGAAGAAAATGAACGGTGACGATCGTAGCTATTTTAGTTTTTTTTTTTTGGCTGCTACTAATTTTGTAGTACAAAAAAATACATCTGATTATATCAATCTGCAGATAGATGTATAATAATAGGAGTCTTATAATCTTATTTAAGAAAAAAAACAAAAAGAAACAAATTAAAAATCAAAACCAAATGAGGAAAAAAATATTAAAGACATGTTGTTTGATTTTAGTTTGATTAAATTCAAATAAAAATAAGTATTCCTCCGGTTTAAAAAGAGTGTTCGGTGGTCATTTAGTCATTTACATAATTTTTAGAAAAAAATATAATTTAATTAAACTATCATAATTAAATAGTTATTAAAATTTAATCGACACTCTTTTTTAGCTAAAAAATGTGAAATGAACACTCTTTTAAAATTGGAGGGAGTAATGTTTAGTTTAATTGGATATTTAAATTAAGTCTACTTTTAGATCTAATAAATTAAGTATATTAAATTTGGTTGTATGTTTTACTTATCAGATCATCATAGTTGGTTCTTTTTTTTTAAGGTTAAAATGAATAAACTATCTGTTAACACCACCAATCCTAATAATAATTAATAATAAATGCTATTATGCAATAAATTTGTACTCCCTCAGATCACAAGTACTTTTAGCAAATTTCAATTTATTTTGAAATATTTGATGTTTTTTTAAAAAAATGTCATTTTTTACGTTTTTTTCAAATCCTTAATGCTTCTGAAAGAGTGATAAGGTTCACCTAAATGTCTTTTTGAAAGTGTGTGAAAACTTTGTCCGATAGATAAAGGGCAGCCCAGTGCATTAAGTTCCCGCTATGCACGGGGTTTGGGAAAGAGCCGAACCACAAGGGTCTATTGTACGCAGTCTTACCTTGCATTTCCGCAAGAGGATGTTTCCACGGCTTGAACATGTGACCTTCACATGTCAACAATTTTATCAGATAGATAATTATTATTAAAAAATTAAATTAAATAATGATCACAGTTTGAAGATCCAAATTTGAATGAATTTTTATAAATGGTCAAGGAAGGTTAATATTTGAGACATTCAGGTTAGATAAGACTTTCCTTAAGTCTCAATATGAAAATGTGGAGCATGAACAAGAGCTTACATTATCAAACGACCTGGATATCAAGTGTTAGAAATGGAGTGTAATTTTAAACTTATATATGCAGTGTAATTTTTTACGGAGGAAATTCGAACGGACGTTCTTGATCCCACTTGGCTCTGCCCCGTGAACAAGAGCACTAGTTTGAGAAAACGCGTTTGAGTATATGGAGTTTTTCCTCCGACGGATTTAAGCAAAATAACTTATAATTATTTTAGTTTTTTTTCCAGTGTATAAAAAATATAATCACTTAATTAATTGAGCAATAATTTAGTAGGTGGGTGTTGGGAAAAAAATGAGTGGGAATACGACTATGAACGGTAAAGTATCTCACTTTGTAAAAGCACGCAATTTGATGGTAATGAAATTGAAGGGACAGCTTTGTGGGTGCACGTATGGTAAAAAAAAAACTTTAATTAATTTTATAGTATAATTCAGTGCATGATATAATTTTTTGTGAATTCTAATAATCCCAGTCATATTAAAATAATTTAATTGTTATAAATTATTAGAATCAGTAGATACGATTCAGTAAAAGTAAGAATCTTCATATATTTAGAATGTGTATATTTAGTATGATTAGATTTAGATTTAGCATAATTTCTGATAAGATTAGATTTAGATTTAGCATAATTTCATATAAGATTAGAATTAGATTTAGCATAATTTAATATTTGATTTAGCATAATTTTTTATTTGATTTAGCACAATCTCATCCATAATCTTGGCTTGTAATATTGTATATAATGTTGATGAATTCAATGAAATAGACAAGGAAACATTTCTATCATTTCTATCATGGTATCAGGAGCTTAGGTTAATTTGATTACCTTTTCTACAAATCAGCCGACATTCACTTCTCTTTACGGCCTTCTCTCTGATTTCCTTCACTGTCACCATGGCTACTAACCAAATCACCGACCCAAAATCTTCTCCATCATCCAGTCTTCCTCCTCATCCCACTCTGGCAGTTTCAAACATCAACTGTTTTATCAAAGTTACTCTTGATATTGAAAAAGGTCAGTACATAACATGGTTGAAACTTTTCAAAATTCATGTTAGGGATTACAAAGTCCTCGACCATATCACTCCAAAATTGAAAGAAACAGAGAAAACAAACTCATCCCCATCTCTCAAAGAAACAGATCCTGAACTGTGATCACGAATTGACGCCATTGTTTTACAATGGATTTACAACACCATATCCGAAGACCTTCTGAACACGATTCGTGAACGAGACTCCACTGCTGAAATTGCATGGAATTGGCTAACGGACATATTCTCCGACAACAAGAACTCGAGGGCTCTATACCTCGAACGAGAATTTTCCTTTGTCCAGATGGAAAATTTTCCAGATGCATCTTCATACTGACAACATCTAAAATAACTTGTGGATCAACTGTCCAACGTCGACGATGTCGTGTCTAATGAAAGGTTAGTACTTCAACTGGTTTCCAGTTTAACTGATGTCTATTCTACTGTTCGCTCCCATATTCGTCATGGCAACTCTCTTCCTCCCTTTTACAAAGCCCGATCTATGCTCGTTTTGGAAGAAACAGCAAGGGCGAAAAAGATTGCTAACTCGACTGACACATCTGCTCGTTATGCTTCACACGACGATAATCAGAGTAGAAATATGAGCGAAAATCAGGGTAGCCCTCAACAAAACAAAAACAACAACCGCAACACCAATAACAATCGCGGAGGCAGAGGCGGCGGGGGGCAACAATCGAGGAAGCGAAGGAAAAGGGAGAGGCGCCGGTCGACAACAACAGTTCGCAGGGCAGAACCAAATATCTAATCCAAACTAGGCTTATCCACAAATGTGGAATGGGCCTTGGCAAAATTGGGCTGCTGCTTCATGCCCTTTTCCAGCAAATCCAGCCCAATTTCAAAGGCAATTAACAGCCCAACGCCCTCTATATTAGGCCCCAGGCCTTAGGCCCACATAGAAACGGCCCAGTCAGGTCCACATATGCACCAACTGATATTCAACAAGCTATGCATACTCTGTCAATTGCTCCTCCGGAAATACCGGAGCTACATCTCACATGACTGCAAACAGAGGTAATCTTACGTCTTATTTAAATAAGAGTAACAATCGTAACATTACAGTTGGTAGTGGACATACAATTCCAATTATTGGTTGTGGAAATGCATTGTTACCTAAACCACATCTACCTTTAATTATGTTTCTGTTGAATTTGATCCCTTCAAATTTTCTGTGAATGATTTTCAGACGGGGAAGCATTTAATGAGGTGTGACAGCGTGGGTGACCTATATCCAATAACCACAAGACTTTATTTTGGAACACCAACACTCTACCTTTGCAGCTTTATCTCCCGAATTATGGCATAGTCGTCTAGGACATCCGGGAGCTCTTGTTTTAAGCTCCCTTCACTGGAATAATTTTATTAATTGTAATAAATTTTGGGATGATTTTTTTGTCATTCTTGTTCCCTTGGGAAATAGGTAAAACTATCATTTTACGACTCATCGTCATTAACTTCTTTGCCATTTGATATTGTGCATAGCGACCTTTGGTCATCACCCATCCTTAGCTCGGGTGATCATCGTTATTATGTGTTATTTATTGATGACTTTGCGAATTTTCTCTGGACTTTTCCAATTGCTAATAAATCTCAAGTATATTCCATGTTCATCACCTTTCGAAATTATATCAAAACACAATTTGAAAGGGACATTAAGTGTTTTCAATGTGACAATGTGAGGGAATACAATAATGAGTCCTTTCATAAGTTTTGTCAATCACATGGAATGAGTTTTCGATTTTCTTGTCCCTATACATATTTTCAGAACGGAAAAGCGGAAAGGAAAATTCGAACCATAAACAATATCATCCGAACTCTTCTTGCTCATGTATATCTACCTTCTTCATTTTGGCATCATGCACTACAAATGGCTACCTATTTGCTCAACATAATTCCCAACAAAAAGCTTGCTTATCATACACCCACGAATATTCTCTATAAAAAAGATCCATCATATTCGCATCTTCGGGTCTTTGGGTGTTTATGCTATCCGCCGCTTCCCTACACTTCTCGAAATATATTGCAAGCTAAATCAACACCTTGTGTTTTTTTGAGATATCCAACAAATCATAGAGGTTACAAATGTTATGATTTATCGAGTCGAAAAATCATTGTTTCGAGACGTAATTTTTTATGAGAATGCCTTTCCTTTTTCCAAATTACATGATAAAAAATCCGCAACTTATGAGTTTCTGGATGCATGACTTATTAATCCATTTTTTCTACAACCTACATCCCCATCTCAAAGTTCGATACCTAAACTAGGGGACTCAACATCTACGCCCACACAGGTGATTCATAAGTCGGTTCAACATTAGAAAATTACAACTCCTGCCAAATCCACTCAACCGACTCCGGCCCAATCACCAACAGGCGCAATAAACAGTAATTCCACACTGTCTAGCACCAGCCCTATCCAGCCCACACCCCAAATTCGATAACCGCCTAACAAACTACCCAAACCAGTCCACATATAACTCATCACCACTTCCCTCAAATGAAAACAAGAGCCCAACACTGAATTTTTAAGCCCCGAAAACTTATCAATCTTCACACCACTACTAAAAATTCCATTTCTCCTTTGCCTACAAATCTCATTCATGCATTAAATGATCATAATTGGAAAATGGCCATGCAAGATGAATATGATGTTCTTATTCTAAATAAGATGTGGGACTTGGTGCCACGAATGACTAATGCTAATATTATTCAAAATTTGTGGATTTTCAGGCATAAAAAGAAATCTGACGGGTCTTTTGAGAGGCATAAAGCCCGACTTGTAGGTGATGGTGCAGGACAACAAACTGGTGTAGATTACGGGGAAACATTCAGCCCGATGATCAAACCGGCTACTATTCGGACAATACTTAGCATTGCATTATCAAAATCTTGGTGTGTCACTCAGCTTGATGTCAAAAATGCATTCTTACATGGACATCTCAATGAAACTGTCTATATGTACCAACCTCCAGTTTTTCGTGATCCTCAACACCCTGATTATGTATGCTTGCTAAAGAAATCTTTATATGGGCTTAAACAAACCCCTCGTTCTTGGTACCAACGTTTTGCAGATTATGTGGCCACATTGGGTTTCTCTTACAGCATTTCAGATTATTCTTTATTCATTTATCGTCGAGGCACAAACATGGCATATATTCTTCTTTATGTGGATGATATAATTCTAGCTACTTCTTCAGAAGCTCTTCGATAATCTATTATGTCTAAGATTGGATCTGAATTCGCTATGAAAGATTTGGGGCCACTCAGCTATTTTTTTAGTATCTCTATCACCCGACATTCAGGAGGTTTATTTCTTTCACAGAAGAAATATGCAGAGGAGATTATTGAGCGCGCCGGTATGTCCTCCTGCAAACCATCTCCTACACCGGTTGACACGAAAGCAAAACTCAGTACCTCTTATGGTAATCCTTATCATGATCCAATGGAATATCGTAGTCTTGCAGGCGCATTACAATATTTAACCTTTACAAGACATGATATATCTTATGCGGTTCAACAAGTATGCTTGTGTATGCATGACCCGAGAACCCAACACATGTCTACATTAAAGCGTATCATTCGCTACAATCATTTTACACTCGATTCGGACTACATATTACCCATGTTCGATCAACAAACCCATAGCATACACTGACGCAAACTAGGGAGGATGTCTGGATACTAGACGCTCAACTTCTGGTTACTATGTCTACTTTGGAGATAACTTGATATTTTGGTCTGCGAAAAGGCAACATACCTTATCCCGATCCAGTGTTGAAGCCGAATACCGTGTAGTAGCCAATGTCGTCTCTGAATCCTGTTGAATTCAACATTTACTTCTGGAGCTTTAATGTCCAGTTATGAAAGCCAATTGGGTCTATTGTGACAATGTTAGTGCGGTTTATCTCTCCGGCAACCCAGTTCAACATCAACACACTAAACACATTGAAATGGATATACACTTCGTACGTGAGAAAGTCGCTCGAGGTCAAGTACATGTCCTACATGTCCCTTTACGCTATTAAATTGCTGATATTTTCACTAAAGGACTTCTGCTGCAACTCTTTGATGATTTTCGAGATAGTCTCAACGTACACAAACATCTCGTTTCAACTAAGGGGGTATATTAGAATCAGTAGATACGATTCAGTAAAAGTAAGAATATTCATATATTTAGAATGTGTATATTTAGTATGATTAGATTTAGATTTAGATTTAGCATAATTTCATATAAGATGAGATTTAAATTTAGAATAATTTCAGATTTAATTTAGCATAATTTCTGATTTGATTTAGCACAATCTCAACCATAATATTGGCCTGTAATATTGTATATAATGTTGATGAATTCAATGAAATAGGCAAGGAAACATTTCTATCATAAAATTTTATAAAAAAAAAACACTCCAGTCTGTCCCTAATATTAGTTATTTTGAAAAATTTAGTTTGTTTTAAAAATATTTGACATTTAAAAAAGAAAAGAATTTATTTACTACTTATTTTTCCCTCAAATATATCCTTGCGACTCATAATAATTTTAGTATATGTTGCTTTATTTACTTTGCATATTGCTATTTGATGTTATATTTCCTTGCAAACCTTGCTCGAAATTTTTCCTTTGAGCCGAGAGTTTATTTAAAACATTCTCTCTACCTTACAAAGATAAGAATAAGATATTCGTACATCTTATTTTTTTCCGACTCCACATATAAGATTATACTGAATATGTTGTTGTGTTTAACAGAGAGATAAATACTTTGAAAATTTTAGAAGATAAATAACAAGAGCGGGAAGGAGAAAAACACTATTAATTTATTCTAGCTAGTTTAATATCAAAATGTGATTGATTGGTACACATAATCATTAATTCGATCATTTTGCAGAGGCCATGCATTTTGCAAGGAATAATTCGATTCGAATATTTAAATGGACAATGACCAGTCACTACTAAAGCAAATGTCATGAATCAAACACGTATTTAAAATAATGTGCCTATCCAACATGTATTTAAATTAATCGAATCAATAAATTTTACATCTTGAATTCAAAAGAAAAAAAAAAGACGAGAGCTAGAAGCACTTTGAACGAAATGATATTATCAACACCATTTGGTCAAAAAATTATTAAATATACATCAACATATAAATGATATGTGAAAAACATATATAAAATATTGAATATAACCATTTGACAAATTTACGCTTCTAATGCTGAATTCCATCTTAGGACAAAACATTTTATACCGCACATTCCTTACGAAAAATTTTACATTGAATTTCAGACAACCAAGCACGGTTTGACCTTCAAATGGACTGGTCTTTAATTTTTGTCCCTCAAACGAAACTTATGCCTATTGGGTGCATAAGTTCTTTAAAGTATTCAGCACAAGATGTATTGGATTCCTTAAAGAAAGTTCCATTTGAAGGACAAAAATTAAAGATCATCACAAAATAAAGGGAAAAGTGCAAATTCTGAAGAAATTAGGGAAATATTCGGTAAATTTAATTTTTGTTTGCCAAGTAACTTTCACATTCGAAATACTTTTAACATGTTTGACCAAACTTCTAAATTAACTTATTTTTAAAAGTATTTTTGCTTAAATTGAGATACTTCTAGCCTGTTTGGCCAAACTTCTAATATTAACTTATTTTTAAGTGTTTTTACGAAAGTACTTTTGGTGAGAAATAATTTTTATTTGGCTGATCAATTAAAAAACACTTTTAAATAGCCGTTAGTGTTTGACCAAATTTTCAAAAAGTGTTTATATTAGAAGTATTTAAAAACTACTTTTCGATAAAAAAACTATGTAGCACTCAGGCTACTAAGAAAAGAAATTACAGAAATTAAATATGAAAAACATGAATTTGATTTCTTAGATAATCCAAAATGGTTACATTCGTGTGCAATATATGGAAACTTGCTACCACTGCTGGATAACGACTTGTACTATTCTAAGGACAGCTGGCCTAATGCCATTTAGGGAAAACAATAATAAAGGCCTTAATGGATCAACTCTATACAATTACTCAGCTAATAATATTAATAAGTAACCCGGCCCACTTCTCTCAACAGCCCAAGGCACGTTCTTAATCGTGACAAACTATTTCGTACTACTCCGGCAAAACACTTATTTTCTCACACTCACTCCGTTCCATAACAAGTGATTATTTAGCCTTTCAATTTTTTCAAAATAAATGATTCTTTAAAATTTCAAAAATACTTTGAGCATGTTCTTCCAAAATTATCCTTATTTAAATAATCAACATTTATTAATTACATTTTCTTTTTCTATACATTAATTAAAGATAAATTAGTAAAAACACTCTTAATTTTCTAAGAGTGAGCACCTTCTTAGGAGTGTGCACAAACTAAAATAATCACTTATTATGAAACGGAGAGAGTATTTATTTAAACTTCAACCAAGTATTGTCCAAAGATATTGACACACATCTTTGATTTCCTACCATCTTAGGATACAAATATCTTAATGCCACTGCCTCTTAAATCTCTTGATAGATTGTGTGATATTAACTTGATAGATTATATATGTAGCAAAACATTTTTTAATATGAATCGAATATGTAGAAAAGCCTTTGCAGTTTGCTTCTTATAAAACTATTGAACTGTCGCAAAATCACAAGTTCAACTCATGTATTCCTAGTAATAAAAGCACCAATTCAAAAAAATGAAACAGTGATGTCCTACATAGATGAAGAACTTTAGAGTACAGCAAAATTCTCATAGCCAGTTGCACTAATAAAACTTGCCCAGACAAAATCCCTTCAGATATGGAAAAATTCAAATGACTACCAGAAAAGCGCCAACTTAACACTAGACGATAGCGTTGGCAGCACTTGCAATCCTGGGCCAAAGATCAGCACACTCTTTTCCAATGGGGCCTGTAATGGCAGATCCTACAAAACAGAAAAAGAATACATAGACCAGCTTATAAATGTAGTTTCTATTAGACGTTGTCATCTGCCATCTTGCTAAACACTATATTGATTGACAGGTTATGGGAAAACTTGTCATAGAACTAAGGAGTGCTTTTATGAATTGGTAAGACACTTTGAAAAATAGTGAAGACTAGAAACAAGGATTTAATAAAGGTACAGTGTTAATGGTATTTCATTGTTCCTTCTGCTCTCTGAAAAAATAATATGCTCCTCGCAATGTAAATAACTTACCCTTCATTTCACCCTTGGGATTCACAATTACACCAGCATTATCTGCCAAAAAAAAATCAAAGCATCAGAAGACAGGTATTCATATACCGCGCAGGACCCCCTCTTCATAGCTGCTCCAAAACGCTCACATTGCTTCAGTGAAATTCCCAGGTACAAGTACCAGTGGAATGAATGGTAACACAAGTATATATATAACTAACAAGACAACAGAAGCAAAGAAGACATATGAATCCAGCAATTTACAGCAATTGTGAAATATATATAGCCATTATCCACCGCGATGCATTAGCATAATGTTGTGTTAATTAGTATCACATAATAGTATTGATGAGCATAAAATACCTATTTACCCAATCATTCAGGCTTTTCATTTTAGATCTTAAAACTTTGGCGAAGCAGAATTACCATTTCTTTCTTTTGCCACAAAGAAGTTATCACTCCCCATAAATGTTTCACAAGTCATTGAAGAGAAAAACTAAAGCACAAGAATAAGCAAACTTTCTGTTGAGTTCCACATTACAGTACTCATGGTAAAGTAAAAAATTACTCCACAATTAACGAACTATTCCTCAACCTCAACCTACTCGTGATAGACTTGGTGAATCTTTTATATCCACTCCGCTACATTTGTTCCCAGGCAAACGTAAAGTTCTCTAAAACAATACATATATCCTATATGTTGCTCGGGCTCTTCAAAAATGTTGGCGGATGCATGTAAGATCCTCCAAAATGAGTGCATTTTATGGAGGATCCAACATGGGTGGGTGCTGCAACATTTTTTAGAGTCCGAACAACATAACTTATATCTACACAGAAAAACAAGTCAACAACTAGACTCGAGACACTTTTGAGAAGTACTAGACCTAATGAAAGCGAAAGCTAAGACTATAGTAGTTCTTCCAAAAATATAGTTAAAGAAAGCAACTGGCAAACTTGTAATGTGAAAAGCAAATAGATATACCTTCGAAGTACATGAAAACACCATCCTTTCGGCGCCAAGGCTTGCGCTGACGAACAACAACGGCAGGCATAACCTTCTTCCTCAGATCAGGCTTACCTTTCTTGACAGTGGCCATGACCATGTCACCCACACAAGCTGAAGGCAACCTGTTAAGCCTTCCCTTAATACCCTTCACTGAAATGATGTAAAGGTTCTTTGCCCCAGTGTTATCGGCGCAGTTAATAGTTGCCGCCACCGGCAAACCCAATGACATCCTGAACTTGTTCCCAGCGGAACCTCCGCGTCCTAAATTACATTTTCAAATAAGTAATTAATCAATCAAGTTTCAACCTCAAACTAGTCAGGTTCAACTAGAGATATGTATATGTGACACTTCATTAGGCTCATTTCATTCTAATACTGATAAAAATAAGTAAATTTGTTTCTCAAGGTTATATTCAAGTTCCCTAGATCACACACTTGTGCTTCGTCAAATCTTCCACTCTATTAGGCTCATTTCAGTATAATACAGTCAACAAATCCTAAACTAGCCAGGACTCGAGCTGACTACATGAAACATTTGTACGTGTTCCACTATTTTAAGCTTCTCATTTCACTGTAATAACAATACATAATTTGTTTTGTAAGGTAAATTAGGAGTTATATGACTTGAAAGTTCTCATAAATCTCAAGCTTAAGTTCTTCAAAAAAAAACTCAGGAGAAAGTTACATTTTCAAAAATAGAAAAAGTACACAAGATCAAAATCAACTAAGTTACAAACCAAACTAGTTTAGATCGATACATGAAACATTTGAACAAGTTCTACTCCATTAGGCTTCTCATTTCACTGTAATAAAAATATATAATTTATTTTCTGAACTAAATTAGTTGTTATATAGCTTAAAAATTCTCAAAATCTCACACTTAAAGTTACATTTTCAAAAATTGAAAATAAAATGAGATTAAACAACAAAAATACATATAATTTCCACTCTATTAGGCTAGATTCATTATACTACAATGAACTAATAAATCAAGCAATCAACAAAGTTACAACTCAAACTAGTCGATATAGACTACATGAAATATTTGAACAAGTTCTACTCTGTTAGGTCATTAATTAGACTTCTCATTCCATTATAATAACGATAAATTATTTATTTTCTAAGGTAAATTAGTAGTTATATGGCTCAAAAATTATCAAAATCTCACACTTAAGTTATATTTAATTGAAAATACACGACATCAAACAATAAAAATACAGATGTATTAACTAATCAATCAAGCAATCAATAAAGTTACAATCCAAACTAGTCGAGATCGACTATATGAAACATTTGAACAAGTTCTACTCTATTAGGTCATTAATTAGGCTTCTCATTTCATTGTAATAACGATAAATAACTTGTTTTCTAAAGTAAATTAATAGTTATATAGCTTAAAAGTAAATCTCACACTTGACTTAAAAGCTCCCTATATCTCACACTTAAGTTACATTTAATTGAAAATACAGGTGTAATTTCTATTGAAGAGATAGAGATTGAATTGTACCTCGCTTCGACATTGTTGAACGGTGTTCTTCTTCTCTCTACCTGTGAGATAATGGCAGAAGAGGAGGCGTTTAGGGTTTTATATGGAGCCTAGGGTTTTGTTAGAGTAGTGGGCTGCTGGTACAGTTTCAATATTGAGATCGTCGGCCCATTGCAACAACTTAGCCAGTAAAATTCCACAAACTTGGGTCTGAAAGGGTAGATGGTTGTTTCCGAAAACACTCGGCTCGACTCGGCTCAAGACAAGCATAAGCACAAATAAAGCAAAAGAAATGGTTAGATCCGGACAAGAAATTTAAAACAGTATAAAAATGATGATAACAAAAACGGATAAGTCATGATAATGACATCGACATATTTAAACTGGACAATTACCACAAATGCCCCTATTTTGGGGTGATCTTTAATTTTTGAGAAATCAGACTTATAGGTTTATAAACATAATCAACACAATTTCTAAAGTACATAAACGATAACAGATTATTTGACGTTTTCAGCATATTAAGTTAAAATGCGTACAGTTAAGAGAGTCAATTTCATTCTCCTGCTCTTTATTATTGTTTCTCTCTCTACTTTTGGCGAGGCACCAACATTTTATGAGTTTAATAATGTATACTATTAATTATACCAATAAGTATACTGATAATATTATTAGTATGATTAGTAATTACTATTATGAGTATAATTAAACACTAATTAAATACATAATGAGCAGACACACACACACACACACACACACACACACACACACACACACACACACACACACACATATATATATATATATATATATATATATATATATATATATATATATATATTGTATATTACTAATTATACTAAAAATATATCTAATAATATTATATGAGTATAATAATGTATACTATTACTTATACCAATACTTATATTGGTAATATTATTGGTAATTAGTAATATACTAGGTATACTCATAATATTATTAGTATAATTAATTATACTAATAATATTATAAATATAATTATGAGCATAATTAAACACTGATTATATATATAATGAGCACACTTATATTATTAATTATATCAGTAATATAATAGGAGGAGGAGGAGGAGGAGGAGGAAAACAATATATATATGCGGAAGTTTTGGAAAAGATGAAACCGGATATTTCGCTTGGTATTGTGATGGGGATACGAGGTGGATAAAAAGATAGGAATATAAATAAAATAATTCAGCTAAGAAATTGGTAAATATTTTTAAAATTTTGTACAGTTACGTTTTTTTCTCATAATTTTTTCCACTCGTTTGATTTTTTCCCTTCGGTACTTTAAGTAATAAAAAAAGTGACTGAAAATATCTTTGACGTTAAAAAAAAATTGAATCTATTACCTAATTTCGCAAAAAGATATATAGAAATTATGTCTCGTCCGACATAGTTTCTATGAAAATGTGCCTTGCGAATTAGTACTACATAACTATGTCGAACAAGACATAGTTTCTATGTATCTTTTCGTGAATAGACATAGTTTCTATCAAAATCTTGTCTTGTGGATAAGGGTATACTAGCCCATAAATTTTCTCTGATTTTGTAGCCTAGGGAATAAGGGTATCTGGATTTTGTAGACTAGCGAATAAGAATATATCGACGCCCAATAAATTTTTATTAAATAAAAAATAGGGACAAAAATTGAAGACCAATAATTTGAGGGGGTAAAAATTAAAGATCAGCCCTTTTGAAGGGAAAACCATGCAATTTTTTTTAATTTAAATTAAGGCCTGTTGACTGGCCCACTATAATGACCATAGTCGTTCTTTTTAAGAGGAGCAAGTGCATAAATAACCACTTCGGTATCAATATATACTCTATAAAATATGTGTGTTTGATTTTACACTAAATAAATTGATGCAAACCTTAATTTTTTATATAGGTCTTTGAGGGGAAGAGATTTGGAGAAGGGCATCTTATCAGTTTGATGTTTTATTTCAGGATCAATAATTTCGGAGTTATTATCCCACATTGAATATTATATAAAGATATATTATGATAATTTTAATAGAAAATAGATAATTTCACCCGTAAATTTGTTTCGAAAACTCACTTACATATTTAACTTTGTGGATGTTTCTTTACCCATTATTCTTGTTCATAATGAAATTAATACCCCCTTGATCGATGAAAGTGATTTCAGTTTCTCACCAACCCGTGAGAGGCGAGAAAAAATGGTTATAACATACAGAAAAGACATGTGTCAGTCTTCATATGGACGTTTTATAACTAATTACACATAATACAAAAAAAATTATTTTCTTATTTTTTCTCATTTTTTGTCACGTTCTTCTACTTTTACATTTTTTAATCTCTTTCTTCATCTTCACCAAAGCCACCAACCACCACCTCCCCTCACGTCCTCCTCGACCTTCACTCACCACTTCATTTTCACTCGCCATTTTATTTTCAGAGGAGAGTTCAATGATTGATGAAAAGTATTTTAAGAAATTGAAAACATGAGACAACACACATCTCTCATCTAGTCTAGGCAAAGTAAGGTTGACATAATTGACATAAAAGTTGTTTAGGGGTGTAAACAATTATCGGTAAAGCTCAATTGCTAAAGTGAGTTTTCGAGATAAGTTTATAGATGATTTTATGTATTTTCTCTAATTTCAAAATTGCTAATCACATAATCAAAAGTTCAATCAAGTACGAGATGAGATAATGAGAAGTTTACAGTTTTATCCAAACTGTTAAAAATATTTACATGCGTCTAATTGTAACCCTTTGTAGTAGGCGTAAGTGTATACTCAATAGATAATAATTATTAATCATTTTATAATGTATACTATATACATACTTATCATATTGGCTAAAATTTGTAAAAAAAGAAATTTAAGGTTATCTTTTCCAAATGAGCTACTTTGGATTGTTGTGTAATACAAAAATTCTAAAATAATTTCGTATTTATCACAGTGTTATCCCGTAATGCACACACTAAAAAATATAACTAAGCACTTAACTATTTATTATACATAGATTGAAAGAAAAAACAACAATGTTATCTTGAACCATTCGAGACAAAAAAAAAATCATCCAAACAGAAGCTAAGTAAAGAAGAAAAATGGCGATGATGATGAGTCCTTGCCCTCATTTTCTCTCACTCAAAACTCCATCTTTCAAACAACACATTTTTCAGCTCACCAACAAATGGAGAGAACAAAAAGAAGCTCAGTTAAAGACCAAAAAAGCTACTGAATGCGTCGCCATTGATGATTTTAAGGTAAATTGAGGTTATTTTGGCTTCTGGGTTTTGTTTATTTCTAAGTTTTGCTTATTGGGTCTGCTTCAAAATTGTATATTTTTTTGTTCTAGTGATTTTTTTTTTTGGTTTCTTGCAGTGTTCCTTAGTGTTATTTCTAGTTGGAAAAAAAACTCAAATATGTCATCGAACTATTGGAAATGACTCATTTATGTCACTAGTCAATAGTTTGACTCATTTATGTCATTGCGGTTACGAAAATGGCTCATCCATGACATTTTTCATTAACGTAATGACGTCATTAATGAAAAATGGCATGAATGTGCCATTTCATCAACGTCAATGGCAAAAATGTGGCAAACTATTAACGAGTGTCATAAATGAGCCATTTACGATAGTTCGATGACATATTTGAGCTTTTTCCCTTTCTAGTTTTTGCTTATCGGGTCTGCTACTGTTAAGAGTCCCACATTGGAAATGGAATGTGAACATATACTCCTTATATGGACTTGGACAATACTCATCCTACAAGCTAGCTTTTGGGGTTGAGTTAGGCCAAAGATCCATTTTTACATGGTATCATAGTCAGGCACATTCCAATTCCATGTTCACCGATGTTGGGTTCCCAAATTATGTCTTAACAACGACAAAAATGCTGCAATGTCTTGATCATGTCCTTTTTTTTGTTTCTTGCACTGTTACTTGATGTTATTTCTAGTTTTTGTTTATCACGTCTGCTGCAAAATTGCTGCTTTTTTTCCTTCTAATTTCGTTATAGAGCACTGTCGTGATCATGGCCTTTTTTTGTTTCTTTGCACTTAGAGGCGGAGCCAAAACTTTTAGTTTATGGGTTTTCGATCATAAATTTTTCTAGTGTACTGGGTACTGGATAGATTATTTATATATATTAAACGATTTTTTTTAACACAAATACAAGGTTTGAGCCTAAGCTACTGGGTTTTGCCGAACCCGTAACTGCAATGCTGACTCCGCCCTTGTTTGCACTGTTCCTTGATGTCAATAAGAGCAGCTGCCATTAGGACATTAATTTGACTTATTATATTCGTAACAATTTAACTTATATACACTAGTGGTGCAATAAATTTTTTGTACTATCAGATCACCTGAAATATAACTGCATGTACAACAACAACATACCCGGTGAAATACCACACTGTGGGGTCTGGGGAGGGTAGGATGTACATAGACCTTACCTCCACCTTGGTAGGTAGAACTGCTGTTTTCGGGAGACCCTCGGCTCAAGACAAAGCATAATCACAAGCAAGACAAAGCATAATCACAAGCAAGACAAAGCATAATCACAAGCAAGACAATCAAAACAAAGCAAGAGTAAAGTGTAAAGAGTATAAAGAGTAGGATATAACTGCATGTAACAGTCCATAATAAGTGCAATTAGCAAATCGGAATATTAAGCACGCAACCAGTTGCAATGGGTGAAATTACACTGATAGTATAAAGATTCTTCATGTATAAACAAGTTAAATCCTATTACTAATAGTGGAAGAAGATGTTAAAGTTGAAAAGTTAGTCCCTAACTTGTTTGGGACTGAGGCGTAGTTGTTGTTAAAGTTGAAAAGTTAGTCTCAAAGTTTAAACTTTGAATTGTTTAATAAGTTTGAATTCTTAAAAGTTGTGAAAGTTTACGGAGATGAAATAGTGTTAAATATTTTAGATATTCAAAGTACAAAGAGTGAACTATGAATTCGAATAGAGAAGAGAGTGCTTTATTTAGAAGACATGGAATTGGTAGACCCTCAGCTTAAGGGAGGATGTTTTATTTGGTATAAGGGTGATAACTGTAGAACAACATCCAGAATTGATAGGATACTCTTCTCACATGATTGGGATGATAAGTTCATAAATATCAAGCAATCTCTGTTGCAAAGACTGGAATTAGATCATTTCCCAATTGAGCTGCAGTGTGGAATGTAGGAGCACAACAAGTCCTATTTCAAATTTGAAAACTGGTGGCTAAATACTGATGTGTTTGTAGAAAGAATCAGGGACTGGTGGAGCTCATTTGTCTTTACATGCAAACCTGACTTCATTCTGGCCTGTAAACTCAAATCTTTAAAAGACAGGTTGAAAGAATGGAGTAAAAGTGTATAACTAGCCAAGGAAACCTGGGAGCTCAAAAGACTCATATTATGAGTCAATTGGCTTCAATAGATGCTGTGGTAGTGAATAGAGTACTTACAGAGGGAGAATCAGTGTTGAAGGCTTCTCTTTTAATGGAATATGAAGAGCATCTGAAAAATGAAGAAATTGCATAAAGATAAAGATTTAGGGCTCTTTGGCTTAAAGAAGGGGATAGGAACACGAGTTTCTTTCATAAGATGGCCAATTCACATAAGAGAAACAACAACATTGATCTGCTTGAGATAGAAGGAGAAACAGTGGAAGATCCAACAAAGATAAAGGGGGAGATTGTTGATTTTTATCAGAGTTTGTACTCTGAGTCAACAGATTGGAGGCCTTCACGCAACCTAATTAATTGTCCAGTGATTAGTGAAGAAGAAAAAGCAGCTATACAGGGGGATTTTGAAGAATAAGAGGTGCTCTCATGTTTGAAGATGTGTGCCATGGACAAAGCTCCAGGTCCTGATGGCTACACTATGGGTTTTCTTATCAAATGTTGGGATGTATTGAAGCTAGATATCCTGGCCACTTTTCAAAAATTTCCACTCTAATGGAATTTTTGAGAAAAGTCTCAATGCTACTTACATTGCTTTAGTCCCAAAGAAAACAGGTGCCAAGGAGTTGAGAGATTTCAGACCCATTAGCCTTATAGGCAATATATATAAACTGATCTCTAAGGTGCTCACAGAGAGGATAAAAAAAGTTATTGGCAAGCTGGTAGATGTGCAACAAATGACATTTATTAAAGATAGGCAAATTATGGATGCCATCCTAATTGCCAATGAAGCAGTGGATTCTAGAATTAAACAAGGCAAGCCAGGAGTTTTGTGCAAGTTGGACATTGAGAAGGCATATGATCACGTTAACTGGGTATTTTTTGCTGAAAGTACTTTCTTGTATGGGTTTTGGAAGGAAATGGATTAAGTGGATGGAATATTGCTGTCAGGTTCTCAGTCCTTATCAATGGAGCACCTGAAGGTTTTTTTCCAGCACATAGAGGGTTAAGGCAAGGTGACCCTCTATCTCCTTTCTTGTTCATTTTAGCCATGGAGGGTCTGAGTAATATGATCAAAGTGGCAAGAACCAACAACTGGATCAGAGGTTTTGAAATTGCCACAAGCTGTAACACAAATGCCAACATGGAAATCAGACATTTACAGTATGCAGATGACACCTTAATTTTATGTGATGTTGATGTAAGATTAGCTAAAGATTTTGAGAACTATTTTTGTACTGTTTGAAGGAATTTCTGGTTTACATGTTAACTGGAGAAAGAGACATATGTATGCTATCAATGAAGTGAATAACATGGAAGAGCTGTCCAGGATTCTGGGTGGAGAAGTAGGGTCATTGCCAACTACTTATCTGGGAATGCCTCTGGGTGTCAAATCAAAGTCAATGAACATTTGGAATTCAGTGATTAAAAAATGTGAGAAGAAATTGTCTAGGTGGAATTCACAATATTTATCATTAGGGGGTAGAGTCACTCTCATTAACTCTGTACTGGATGCACTCTCAACCTATATGATGTCCACCTTCCCCATTCTAGAGGGGGTTATCCAAAGACTTGATAAAATTATAAGGAATATTCTTTGGAAAGGTAATTAAGACAAAAAGGTATTCCATCTAGTTAAGTGGTGTGATGTTCTATTGGAAAGAAGCAGAGTGGTTTAGGAATCAGGAACTTAAAGTTGCAGGAGAAAGCGTTAAGACTTAAATGGCTATGGAGGTATTCACAAACACCTCAATCTTACTGGGGAAGAATCATCAAAACAAAATATGGGGAAGATAACAAGTGGATTACCAAGGAGGTGAACACCTCTTATGGAGTCAGTTTGTGGAGATCCTGTAAGGAACTTTTGGCCTTTCATGAGGATCCACTCCACTATTAAAGTGAACAATGGTGAAAGCACTTATTTTTGGGAAGACAAATGGTTGGGTAACACTCATCTAAAAGAGCTCTTTTCCAGCGTTCATGGACTGACAGTACATCAACAGAAGAAGGTAGCAGAGATCTGGTCTGCTCAAGGGTGGGACATTCATTTTAAAAGAAACTTCAATGATTGGTAAATTACTACATTGACAGAATTCTTCAAGAAACTGAAAGAATTTAAAGGCATAGAGGAAGGAGTAGACAAACTATGGTGGCAAGAAGACAATAAAGGCATTTACAAAGTGAGCTCAGCTTACAAATTTTTGATTCAGGGGAATCAACAAGTGCAAACTTGGTCCTGGAAGCACATATGAAAAGTGAAGGTGCCTCACAAAGTTGCATGCTTTACTTGGTTGACTCAATAAAACCTCAAGAAAAGGAAGTTCTCTCTATGTTCCAGATGCTATTTATGTGGTGAGGAGGTTGAGACAGTCATTCATCTATTTTTACACCGTAGGATTACAACTCAACTATGGAGGATCTTTATTAATCTAAGAGGCATTATCTGGTGATGCCAAAAAGTATAACCCATTTACTTTATAGCTGGGAGGAGGCAGGAGTAGGAGCCTCAGACACAGACAAATGGAGGATTGTCCTAGCCTGCATTTGGTGGACAATATGGAAGGAGAGAAACACTAGGTGTTTTGAAGACAACAACAGTGAAATTCAAAAGATTAAATTGAATTGCATTAAGCTTTTTTGTTTCTGGTGCAAACAAATCTACCTTGTGGATACTGAGTCCATAATAGAAATCCTAGGATCTTGTTAGAATTTCTCTTCATGGATCAGTTCCTCTGCTATGCTGTAAATATTGTTTTCAGTACAACCTATGTAATGATTTAGTCAAATACATACAACCGTTACTTTCTCAAAAAAAAGAAGAAGGGATTCCTGTAAGCAAAAGCTTTTTATATCCGATTCGAAATGATGTTCCTGCAACTTTTACAGTACAGGAGAAAGTGAAGAAAATTCTGAATTTTGAACTAATCCGTTGTATATGTTAAAGGGCCAAGCCATGACTATATCTGTGAAAAGAAAAGAAGGGGCTTGACCAGGAATCATGTTCAAGGGGCAACATAATGGATGGGTATTGTTGTCGTCACAGTAATTTCAGAAGAAATACTAGACTTTGTGTTTAGTGTAAGAATAATTCATCTAATCTATCACCCTAAATGCTAATTTACCTACCATTTAATTTCTAAAATCAATTATAATAATTACTAATTACAAGCAATTATTAATTATTCTACCATTTAGTATTTTCATGACCATCACTGATTTTGAAACAACGTGAAAAATTATCCGGAAGAAAGTGAATAATTCTCACGGCCAAACAGGGCCCAAGTTTATGTAATGATTCTAATGATTTACTAGTTGAAGAGTACTGTTGCAAAAGTGGTATTGGTCTCCATTGCTATAAAGCTATAATTAAAAGGATTTTTTATCAGACGGTTTAGTAAGTTTCTATCCGGTATTATATGACACAACCTTATTCCCACTGCGTTCTAAGTCATTACATATGCTGTTAAAAAGGTGAAATTTTATGTAGCCTGCTCTGCACCAATGTACTTATACTATATTTAAAAAGATAAAAGACTCAATTAATCTAGTTTCTGCAAATGTTTCATATGAAAAAGCTGTAAAATAATTTGGTTTTCTGGATAATGTTAAGTGTTAACGTCTGTTCCAACTTTATTCAGTCTTTTGATTTTCAATCCGGTAAATATGAAAAAATAACTACTTGTTGATCACACTTCCTGGCTCCTCTTCATATTGAATTTCATAGAGAATGAAATAACTCGAAAGGTTGTTAGAGTCCCTCTCTTCTATGAAGATCATCTACAAAGCTATTCGTTTTATCTGTATTGATTTTCAGTTATACATATGGCAGGAAATCTTGCAGTTTAGGCACCCTGCAGCAACAGTAATCGTGGCTAATGCATTGATGATGACTTCACCCTTAGAAGCCTTGGCTGAAACATGTGAAGCTGATAATTCTCTCTTCAATATGAATATGCCCTTACTGCTGCTTGTTGCGCTTATTGGGGCCACTGTTGGAGGTAAGGTACTTAGCATGTGTAGTGCCCATCATTTGCTTCCTTTCTGGTCTGTCAACCTTGAAAAGAAAAAAATTGTTGTAGATGGCTGTAACTCTTTTAAGTCATAGACCCAGTAAATTCTAAAGTAATTATTTGAGAAAATGATAAAAATGGTTCCTTATGTTGGAGTGTAGGTTTAAAATAGTCACTTAAGTATGCTTTTAACACTTTTGGTCCTTTAAGTTTAGAAGTTAACACTTTAGTCTCCATTAAATATTTATCGAACTCTGTCTCTTAGATTTGACGGGAACAATGAAAAATCAAAGAAAATTAGCGGGAACTCACATTTATAGGTACAATTTCTGTAGTTTCTACTATTATTTTTGATTTATTTGTAGAGTCTGGTGCAACTTTTGAGATAAAATTTCAGATATTTTTTACATCTTTTTAGTGTCTATTGCAGTTTTCACTGTTGCATATTCTAGGTTTTGATAGGACTTTCTTGGTATTTATGGTTAAATATTTTTTCCCTGCTATTTCCGTCAAATCTAAGGAACACAAATTGTTAAATATTTGATGGAGACTATAAGTGTGTTACTTTTGACGAACTTAAAGGACCAAAATTGTTAAGTGCATACTTAAGGGATTATTTTGTACCTATCCTCAAACATAAGGGATCATATTTGTCATTCTCTCTAATTATGAACATAAACAATACATGCATGAGAATATGTTGCATATGATGTACATACTACTCCATTCTAGAAAGGCATTCCTAAGATTACAAGGGGATTCAAAATTCAATCTTACGAAGTTAAAAGCTTTTCATATTTAACATGATACATTTTGGAGATCTGTTTAGAACCCTGGAGTTCACCCAGCTCTTCATTCATCGCTTCACTGCCAAAACACTTGATGAACTTTCTATTCGCAAGTTGTGCTAATTAAATTTACGACTGTGGTTAAATTTTCTATATCTGTTCACGCCAATGGCCTCTAAAGGTAAAAGGTTGATGCCATTATTCAGAAGATCGTGCCTATTCAGAGCTCATTTGAAGAAAAAAACGACGAATGCGCCTCCCTGTTTTTTCTGTTTTAATTTGACAGGAAGTATGGAATTTTGAAAGGATGTCTATTGCAGTTGCCAATTATCAAGATCTTCAGCCCATTCTACAAACACTAGAATCATATTTATCTATGTGAAAAAGTGACAGTTACAGGAGGACTTCAATGAGATCCCTTTGTGTATCCTTTCCCCCACAAATTAGCCAACCTTATCTAGTCTCACTTTACCTTTCTCTCTATCTCCACTTATAATATCGTATTCTCAGATTCCCAACGTCATCTCCGTCGTCTCAGCATCTCCTTGTGATCAATGCATATTTTTATAACCGTGGTATCCAGACAAGCTTGCGCACCTCGACTAATTCCATGGGATACTTGCCACCTCCCACCAGCAACATGTACCAGGTAATTCTGTTCACCAAAACTTAGACAAATGGAAAGAAATCACCTAGTGTTTTTGTCTCCGATGAGATTTGAACCTGAGACCTCATGGTCTTACTCCCACTTCATTATCCGTACATTAACAGTGCACTTATCTACCCCTTTTGCTACCGAGCATCCACGTTTGATCACACCATTATACAAAAATGAGTAAAGGAAGCTAGCAGTTGTGCTTGCCGATCACAATGTTGCATTCTTTGGTATTATAATTGAAAAAGGTTGATGAGCGCAATTACAATGGTGAATGGTACTATATGCTGAACAGCAAATTGGAGGACATAACAATGGGCTTTACTAAAGAAAATTGAGGTTATTCTGTTGTTTGTCCTGCAGATGAGTAGGCATATCCTTTGGCATCTAGAAAAAATGGGTTAACTGAATGGTTTCAGGAATAGTCAAGTGAGAACACAAGCTAAACGCCAAAATAAGCTTAGACTCCCAGAAAGCAAATGAGTATTGATAACCTTGTCAAAAAAAATATGAATATCCATATTATTCATCTGGATATCCATATTTAGTGGACAATATGGATCGAATTGGATAGTTGTTGTTTTTTAACCATTTTGCCAGCCCTAGATCACACCATTTGTGCTTCCAATTTTGGCTTTTGTTCATATTTTAATTGATAAAGGCTTTTAGATGAGTGCGATTAGAACAATCAATGGTACTATATGCTGAATTGCGAATTGGAGGACATCACACTGGGTTTTACCAAAGATAATTGAGCTTATTCTGTTGTTCTCTATTTAGGTGATTGATGTGCCGGAGATGAGGTGCACTTCCTTAAGCATCTAGAAACAAAGAAATAAGCCTCAAAACAAAATTGAAAAAGAAAACTAGATATTTGATTTTTCATTGAAAAGGAAATGAAAAATGTTCTCTTCTACCAAACACTACCTATCTGAAGTGGTGGTATATATTAATGAAGTATGTTTTGAAGTGGTCCAAGAGTAGTGATTAGTTTCAAACGTTTTAGGAAATGTTCCATTTATTGTTAAAAGGAGTGTCCTGGGGTATGATATTGATAGGGTTTCTTTCCTTGAAAGGCTCATTTGCAATTGTCAGTTAATTCGAACAGAATACTTTAGTCTGGAACTACTGTGGTCAAATTTTATGTTTGAGAAATGCACATTAAATGATGCCAATTCAAAATTACTTCCAATAGAGACCCGAGAAATTTGCTAGAGTTTGTCTATTTCTTAGAGTTTTAAGTATTATCTAAGGGATCCATTCTTTGAGGATTAGGTCCTGTATGCTAGTAAGTAGGTTCTTAGTTGTTCCCAAGATAGTTATGCAACACTTTCCATTCTTTGCGTTTGATCAAATGACTAGGTCAGAGTTGCAGGTTCTATTGTGGAAACTAAGCCTTGGGGTGTGTTCGGTATGAAGGAAAATGTTTTCTAGGAAAATAAGTGGGTTTCTTACTTATTTTCTTATATTTGGTACGTAAGCAAAAAATATTATCCTAAAAACATTTGTATACAATGTAGACAAATACTTCGTAAGGGGAGGTAGGGGTGTGGGGTGGTGGGAATGGGGGTACGGGAGTGGGGTGAAGATGAGGTGTGCTGGAGGGTGGGGAGGATACAATCAAATGTGGAATGCCACTTGTGGAACTTGTTTTCTCTCCATCATCTGGTTCATAGTTTTATACAGCAAGTCTATGCTTACATCCTGTCTTAGCCGCATGGTTTTCCTTGTTCCTATTTTGTGATTCCCTTGTTTTAGATTTTTGTTAGTTGTCCGTGTATTCTATGTGTTTTCTACATTTGTATTTGCAGGACTAGTTGCACGTCAGCGAAAAGCGGAATTGCAGCGGTTGAATGAACAGCTCCGCCAGATCAATGCTGCTCTAAGAAGGCAAGCCAAAATTGAGTCTTATGCGCCTAACTTAAGTTACGCTCCTGCTGGTGGCAGAGTTACAGAAAGTGAAGTAATTGTTGATCCAAGAAAGGAGGAATTAATATCTCGCTTGAAAAATGGCAAGAAATTTCTGAGAAACCAAGTGCCAGAAAAGGCGCTACTGGAGTTTAAAACTGCTCTTGACCTTGCACAGAATTTAAAAGAGCCTTTAAAGGAAAAGAAAGCAGCTCGGGGCTTAGGTACATCCATCTTCTTATTCTGTTTAAGCATTCTATTTCTTGATTGATTGCACTTGGCATTGGAGAGAAGGTCTAGAAATCAATTACGAGAAAATGACAAAAATGGTTCCTTATGTTTGAGGATAGGTTTAAAATGGTTCCTTATGTTTGAGGATAGGTTTAGAATAGTCCCTTAAGTATGCACTTAATAGTTTTGGTCTCAAAGGCCTAAGGAAGAGCCTATTCATGTGCAGTTGATTCTCGAATGAAGCGAAGAATGACAGTGGCTCTCTCTTCCCAATAGCAGGCGAGGCAAAAAGACCGCTAACGCCCCTTGCATTTCCCTCTTTGAGTTGGCCTATCAGAAAGAAAAAACGAGTGAATGCGCTAGATGTCTATCGTTTTTTCAAATTACTGGTATTGACTTAGAGTGAGAACCCACTCCATATCTTTACTTACATAAGTTTGCCAAAGTTAACATTGAAGGACAAAAATGTGAAGTAAATACTATTTAAACCTTAGCTCAAACATAAGGGACCATTTTTGTCATTTTTCAATCAATTACTGCATAATATATTTGTAAGTTTCAGTATCTCAGCATTTATTCGAATTATCCATGCTGCCATTTTTCTTCTTTGCTCTCACTAGAACTTAGTAGAAATGATCGGTATAGTTACTAGTCGAGAGTATAATCAATTTAAACGAATGTGTTTCCAGGAAACGAGCTCTTAACCTGTATATACCTTCTTCATCTGTCATATATGGTTAGTGTTGATAGTGCATGTTGTCAGATAGTTTGTGATCTATATTGAAGTGGGGGATTATCCCACATAGCAGGCAATATATATGTATTTTTCGGTTTTTATTTGAAACTTGAATTTAAATATAAATGTAAATTTAAGTTATAAGGACATTAAAAAAAAGGACAGTCCGGTGCACTAAAATAAGATAGTCTCTCTGTCCTAATGTATGTGTTGCTTCCTTTTTTGTATGTCCCAAAAAGAATGATATCTTTCTATTTAATTTTGACAACCGTGGTGTTCGCACCAGCTTACGCGCACCTCGACTACAGGTACCAGATAACTTTGTCCACCAAGATTTGTACAAGAAGAAATCACCTAGTATTTTTGCATCTGTTGGGATTTGAACCTGAGAAGTTGGAGCTAGGGAAGTTAAAGCAGGACGTCTGGTGTGACGTCGTCCTTATGGGCGTATTACATATATCATGGTCCACTTCATTGACCACTAGCCACACCTTTAGGTGCATGATGCATTTCTATATTTAGAAATAAATTTACTTTAAACTTCTCATTTTACCCCTAATGAGATGATTTATAGCCACACAAATATTTATGGCTTGTTTTAGACCATAAGTTTCAAAAGTCTTTCTTTTCTTGAACCCGGTACCTAGTCAAACAACATGACATAAAATTAGATGGAGGGAGTAACTATTTTGAATAGTCTTCTTTCAACTTTATAAATTCAAGCCTTCAATGAGAAGTGGCTAAATCAAATTTCAGTATGCAGTGGCCTTGTCGTATCCTGAAGGGACTTGCCCGTATTTCCTCAAATAGTATACGGACAATGTGACAGTGCTAGTGATTCTTGCTTCAAAGCATTTTTTCTTACCTTCTCTTATTATATTTTTCTTCGACATGTTTCCCTCTGGATGGTTTCCTTCTTAATCTGCTTTAGAAAATGTATATTTCACTTCTACTTGGCCAAAAATGTAACTCTTTGTCTGTATGGTATAGAGCGAGAGACAATTTATTGACACACACAAACACGGTCACATCCACAATGCTTCTCATTCCCTCGTGTAATGTGATACACGAGTGTCTAAGGTTTATGTTGGATTCTCCAGGGGCATCTTTACAACGGCAGGGGAAGTACCGGGAAGCTATTAAGTACCATTCGATGGTTCTTGAATTAGCGGCAAGACATGGAGAGGATTCGGGTAGCACAGAAGCTTATGGAGCAATAGCCGATTGTTATACCGAGCTTGGGGATTTGGAACAAGCTGCAAAATACTATGACCAATATATTGCAAGGTTAGAAACTGATTGAGCTGCTAGTGTGAGGATTTTTGTACCTATATAAGTTGCTTCTATTTATTATGGATATTTTGTTTATCTTCATGCATTCAGAATTCAGACTTCAGAGTAGAACGCTAAGATCTTGAGATCCTTTTTGTATAACCGTACTTTATTAAGTTGTCCCTTCCATTTTACTTGTGGATACTCTTTTCCAATATATCTATCTGGAAAAGATTTACTTTCACCCAGTGTTTACGCCAAACTATATTAGTTTTCCATGATTAGTGTAAAAGTGAGGTGAGAATGTTTATTAATTAACTACGGTTAACTGATAACAGTTTATATAAAGGCACATGTCACATATATATCGTGACGTTGCAAGTATCAGCTGTGTGTATACGGGTTTGAAAACAAATAGAAGTATATCTTGTTCATTATCTCAAAATATTCCGCTATAATTAGAGCAGTCACATTAACTCTCATACGAGCTCCCAACAATTCAATCATCTGATCATAAGTCGTGAACTATGCCTACTTTTGATTCTGCAATATTTTCTTCATTTATCACTACAAATTCTTTCATTTTCATGTTAAGGTCATTTCCTTTCCAAGTACGTTCACCTACTCTGCCAAATATGAATACGCCCTTGCGAGGTATAATTTTTTAGTGCAATGGCCATCACTTCTCTATCAAATCTTCAGTATGTTAAATATTGTTTTAAGCTCTGAAATATTGCAATAGAATGAAGTAATCAAAGTTAAGAAGCATCCATCCACCTTTAGAAACTATAAAATGCAAATGTTCAATCCTTCTCTTTTTGTTTTTTCGTAAAACTCCATGCGGATGTAGCTGAGGTCTATTCAAGTTATTCAACATTGTTGCATTTTAATAGAATTGTCAACAAAACAAAAATAATAAAACATGTATGCAAAAATTGGTCCAAATAACATGTCAAACTCAGTGTGCACATATCAAATAGTAGTACACAAGCAACATAGCAATTTCATAGGACAATGACTTTAAGCATGTGACACAGAAGTGTACTTTCAAGAATAAGGATGTTGTGTTCAACGCCGTCTTGCTTAGGAAAGACACATCTCCGTCCAGACAAGATCCATAGATGATCCTTTTTGTACTGTATGTCCTGTCTTGAAGAACATCTTCGATTATCTAATTTTCTTCTATTATATATAAAAGCGCAAGGGCGAAGTCCAAAGGTAGCTGGTTAAGTTTGACTTTAAAAAGGCTACAATGGACCGAATGAAGAATGAAAAACGTCCGCTAAAGCCCACGAGATAAGTTGCAGAGGAACCTGCCCTAAAAGCGTTTTCAAGACAAAAACTGGTCATTCTGTGGATCCGAGATAGAACTCCAGTCTTGCAACTTCTTCCCTTGATAGCCTTAAGTTGCTGGTTACATGGCACCAGAAAGCAACAATCCTATCAATTGATATTGATCATGTAAATGATAAAAAAAATAACGACTCCAAGCAAATGAGTGAAAAACGGTTCGTTCTTTTGCTTGTTATCATTGTTGTTGAAATATGAAGGCACGTATGAATGAAATGTATTAAAGAAAACAAAGATTTCTCAATTGCAATGTACAATAAGCAAATTACAAGGCTTAAATTATCCAGAGAACAAGAAAAGCTTCAAAGTCAAGTGCACTTTCTTCTAATCACAAATAAATTAAGTAGCTAAGTCACCTGTTTGTTAACCTTAATACTGGAAGAACCTTTGTCAGGGAGGAAATTGTTAGCTCTGCATTTTGTCAAAACAAGATTATCAACACAGGTTCACTAACATAAATACACTTTTTCCGACCTTTTTCTTCCTACGATAAAGCAAAGAAGGTTCTTAACAGAGTCAACAGCAATAAAAGGATGCATAAATAGAAACACAATAGAGAAAAAGAAAAGCAAATACAACTAATTCCTCCCTCTATGTTTCATAGGTAGCAAAAACTGAAAGAGTCATCTTTACTAGCTTTGTTTCTTCATCCCTTCGTCAACAACCCACTGATCAAACTCGATCAACAAACTATAATCAACATTATCAACAACATTGCTCGACTTCTTGGAAGAACCTTCAACACCAAGGTCACCTTGGTTCACATGTGGTGATTCAAGAACTGGTGCGGGATGGCTTGGTTTTGTCAACTGTTCTGGTGTGATGTGATCTGACACCTCACATTTATACAGAACAATCTGAGACTCAGATATGTCCATCCTTTCAACCTCCTCCATAGGATCTCCAAGTGTCTCTCCGCCCTCAACATCACCCGTAGTACCTTCATTCGCTTTCTCAACATCACCCATAGCACCTTCATTCGCTTTCTCAACATCATCCATAGTACCTTCATTTGCTTTCTCATCATTGTCCTTGTCACCCATAGCACCTTCATTCGTTTTCTCACAATTGTCCTTGTCACCCATAGAGTCCTTGCCATGCTCTTGCCCTTCACTACCATCATCTTCACTACTACTAAACTCACTAGAATCGCTATCGCCATGTCTGTCATGGGGGTCATTTCCTCCATCAAGCTGTTCAAAATGGAAAACAGAAAACACGTTATTTTCAAGTATACTGAAAAACAACACATAATATAGGTGCAATCCAGTGAAAAATAAAGGTTACATATTTGGCCAGGCAGCCAAAAATAATTACATTCCCTAGCTGAATATACATTATTATGTATAAAATATGTATATTTTTGTATACTACATGTATACATTTGTCAGCTACTATTTTGGTGGGTGGCTAACGGACAGTGTAAAAATCCCAAAAATAAGTCCGGCCCTTCCCCAGACCCGCGCATAGCGGGAGCTTAGTGCACCGGGCTGCCCTTTTTTTTTAAAAAAGGATTCCCTACTTTGCGCATTACCTCGTAAGCAGTCTTTTCTCCTTGTTTCTTCGACAGAGACTCGATGGCTTTAAAAATATTTGCAAAGGATGTCTTCATGCAGTCCTTGAGCGACGTAAACTCCTTGTTGAGCTAGTGAAACAAAGAAACAAGGTTAAGAAAACTGTTGTGCATATGAAAATTCAAATGTTAAGCTAAAATAGCTCAAGTGTCCATACCATCTGAATCTCACACTTCAATTCCGACTGTCCGTCGGACAGTCTTTTGAACTCGGTCCTCCAGTCAACATTGCTCAACGGGGGGTCAGGTTTGGTTTTAGGCTTCCAAGTAGCAAGAGGAAGTGCAGTGCTAAGGTCTTCATCACTAAGCTGAACTTCAGCACCATCTCCATATGCCTCCTCGTTAACCCTTTCATTTTCAAATGATTCGGGTAAACCAAGTGTCGTTTGCTCAAATTCTGTTGGAGATATATTCCTCAGCTTTAACTAAATAAAAAATATTAGCATGAGTAGAGATTAAATGTACATTGATTCATAGTTAATACAAATGTGTAACAAACTTTGCGTACACCACATATATACCCGTCTCCAATGTATAATGTGTAATGTTACAATATAATATACTGGAAATAAAATGAATTAAGCACGAGTATATAATAAAATGATCCATAATTAATATTTCCTCCATCCCAATTTATGTGAAGGTGTTTGACAGGTCACAGAATTTAAGACAGGAAGACTTTCAAAAGTTGCGATTTAAAATAAGCCATAGATATTTGTATGGCTATAAATCATCTCATTAAGGGTAAGATGACCATTTTAGAGTTTAAATTGTTACTAAATATAGAAAGGTGTCATCTTTTTGGGATTGTCTAAAAAGGAAAGAGTGTCACATAAATTGGGACAAACAGAGTAATGTTTAATAAACTTTGAATACACCATAGATATACCATTCTAAGCTGGTATATTACATGTAGAAACATTATGACATACTAGAAATATACCATTAGTATACATTTTTAAAATGAAAAAATATCCTACATTAGTGGGTACATAATTTGTATATCAAGTGTATATGTTGATACACGATAAAAAATAAATGACTATACTTTCCAATTACCTGATCATCCCGCCTCTTCTTGAAAATCCCATGCGACAACTCCTTAAAATTTGGCTGCTTTGTAACTTTCCAACTAAGTATGCGGGGCACTTTGTCATCAACTCGGAAAGCAATCTTATTATTAACATAAGGGCAACACTCATAAAACCAACACTGGAATGCCAATGGCAAACCACCAAGCCTGTACATCGAAGGCTTCCCCTGCAACTTACCCTTTATAGACTCCAGCGTGGCTTTAAAGACAGCTTTCCCCCAAGGATACGTTTCATACGCACCGCTCTCAACGAGCTCAAAGTCATCCCTTGAGATATGTTTACAATTCACGGTGGAGAACAAAAATGTGTGTATGAAATATAGGACAGCAATCTTGACTGCATCCTCATCGGATTTCCAACTCTTATTAAGGAAGCAGTCAATTAAGGATTGTTTAGGTACCCTGGTAAGTTCAGAAAAGTACGTATCAACTAACCGACCCGTTTCATCGGAATCATAGCACGTATCAGTATCGCCAGTACACTTTAACCCAGTGATAGTCCCAAATTCAACAAGCCCAAAATGGAGCCTGACATCTTTAAATGATATCCACAACGCATCCTCTTCCTCCTGAACCACCTCCCTCAGCAATAGGTGGTGTATCAACTGATGCTGAACCACTACACGGGGCAAATCAAGAAAATGCCCGAAGCAGGTTTCCCTGAACATCTGAATCTGCCTAGCGTCCAACTTCTCTTTCAACAAGTTAACGATATCAACATTAGTTTGTGACCCGATCCTTGGGTTGTAACGCTTTTTCGGTTGAACATAAAAGTCCCCACTCTACATAACAACAATGATACAAATATATGTTACTACACAGGAAAGTTATCAAATATATTACTATACTGCTAATGTACAATTCAAAAGCACAACAAATAGTACATATATATGGATTTGTATCCAGTTTGTGCACTGCATACTATATAGCCTAAAGTCATAAGCGGTACCCTAAACTTCTCGCATCTTTCATTATTGAACACTTCAATCTTAACAAATGTACACCTATTAGAAACACACATCATATACACAAATATATGATTTATACACATACATCATATATACATTGTATACATATACACATAACATCCAATAATAAATAGTTAACAAAATGAAGTACCTCCCAATCCTCGCTGGAACTTTTCTCCTTTTGGGATAGACGACACCCACATTACTACTATTCCTCGGCCGCTTTCTCTTTTTAGATTTTTTTCACAAAATTCTAATATACTCTGTATTTTTACAGAAAAATTTAGGGGGTGAACTTCAGGCTCCCTTCGAAGTGCAGCCATCTGAGATCGGGTTCTTCTCCCATTGGGAATTTCCCCATTTTTGGAATCCTCAAAAGTACAACGAATAGTACATTTGTATGGTTTGTATTTCGTATACGGTATACACACACACACACATCATATACACTATATACAGAACATAATATACATCTAGACATCAAATGCATGTATATTTTTTATATATACACACACAGTATACTAAATATATACATCAAATACTATGTATAAGCACATCGTACATACAAATCTATACACATCATATACATTGCATAGATACACATAATATACAATAATTAGCAATAAAAAATGGAAAATACCGCCAAGTCCCGCCCGAGCTTTTCTCATTCTCTTCATCATAAACTTTCCTCCTTTTTGTATAAACGACATCCACATTACTACTATTCCTTAGCCAATTCCTCTTCTTAGATTTTTCTCATATACTCTCGACTCTTTAAATTTAGGGTTTTTTTTGACACTAGAACTCGGACTTGTTCTTAACAAATGTGTATCATATACACAAATATATACACATCATATCCTTGCTGGAAATTTTCTCCTTCTCTTCATCATACACTTTTTGCCTTTTGGAATAGACGACACCCACATTACTACTATTCCTTAGCTGCTTCCTCTTCTTAGATTTTTTTCACATGATTTTTTCCATACACTCCGGACTCTTTACTGAGAAAATTTAGGGCTTTTTTGACTCTAGAATTCGGACTTGTTCCTATAGAACACTTCAATCTTAACAAATATGTATCATATATACAAACATATACACAAATATATACACACATATATTATATAAACATAATATACAATAAAAAATATGGAAAGTACCTCCAAAGTTTTCTCCTTCTCTTCATCATAAACTTTTCTCCTTTTCAGATAGACAGACAGTCACATTACTATCCCTTGGCAGCTTCTTTTTTTTAGACTTTTTCACATTATTTTTTCCATATACTCTGGATTTTTTACTGAAAAAATTTAGGTTTTTTTTTTTTGCACGAAATCTTTCATTTTGACACTAGAACTCGAACTTGTTCCTATTAAACACTTTAAATTTTAACAAATGTGTACTACTTATTAGACACATACATCATATACACAAATATATACTACCTCCATGGTAGGTGTAAGACCCGCGTACACTCTATCCTCCCCGGATCCCACCTTGTGTGATTACACTGGGTATGTTGTTGTTGTTGTATACACATCACATACAAATCATATACATTTCATATACACATAATATACAATAAGAAATCGAAAGTACCTCCAAATTGTCGGTCAAAGTTTTCTCCTTGTCTTCATCATAAACTTTTCTCCTTTTCATATAGACAGCCAGTGTCACATTACTATCCCTTGGTCGCTTCCTCTTTTTAGACTTTTTCACATGATTTTTTCCATATATTCTCGATTTTTTACTTATAAAATTTAGGGTTTTTTTTTCCTTTCGAACAGCTAGGGTTTGAGATCGAGTTGTTCTTTTACCTCTTTTGGAATCTTCAGAAGGTGAATTCTCCATTTCTTCGACTTTTTGAAAACTCAAAAGAGTCAAAACTGCTGAATTTAATCCTTCACCTGCCACTTTGTTCTTCGAATTCACTCAACTTTTTTTTGGCCAATTCTGTAAAATAAATGAGCAAATTGCGAAGATTAACAATGGAGGAAAAGAGAGGGTTTCGGAGATGATGTTAATGAGAGTCCGGTGGGTGAACTTAAAAACAATTTATTAGTGGATAGGAGGAAAAATTAGCCCATAAAATATACTTTGGGCCCGCTTATTTATCATTCAACTTAGCTTTAATCCATTCAATTCAATTTATTTAAAAGTTGGAATAATTTATATTGATTCATAAAAATATTATTAAAATTTTGATAAGTTATATATAATCATACAACAACAACAATATACCCAGTGAAATCACATAATGTAGTATCTGGAGAGAGTAGAGTGTATGCAGACCTTACATCTATATTGTTAGGTAGAGGGTTGTTTTTGAAAGACCATCAGCTCAAAACAAAGCATAAGCACACACAAAGCAAGAGAAACGATCAGACCCTGACAAAAAATTTAAAGCAGTATGAAAATGATGGTAACAAAAGCGAATAAATCATGATAGAACATTCGGAAAAATTAAACAGTAACTAACGTATGTAAATAAGATAAATAAAGGACACTGAAGAACACATAGCAACAGAAATTAAACGATAGGAGACTATAAAGCACTAGTACGTCAATGCGTTATATATTGGCTCATTATTTAATCTTAACCTGACACGCCTTATGATCTGCATATATGCTATAGAAATAAAAAATAACTAATAAATATTTTTTTTAAATAAATATATAATGTCACATAGATAATAGATTTCTTGTTGACATATTTTTCAGCTCCACACATTACAAAGAGGTTGAGGTTACTCTCCAGGCACTGCAACAGTTTTTAAATAAGAAATGTTATAGTTTAGAGGGTTATAGCAATACCCATAATTTGAAGATGGAGTTATGTTTGAATTTAGGGGTGGGAAATAGATGGATTTAATTTGGTTGAAAATGATTCGAACAAAAATGAGTTGGGTTTCAAGTTCAACCTACTCATATTTTATGTGGGTAAATATGAGTTGGGTGATAAATGAGTTGGTTGGTTATGGTTAGCCCCTATTACCCATATTATATAAGTGTAATATTTTTTAAAGTGTAATATTATAATTTTTTTGTCAAATTAAATTATTTTTTCATATATTTTTAATTATATAAATAAAAAATCCATTTTTTTATAAAAATAAAATATATAACATAAAAAAAGTTTATTTGTATTTGGAGGGAAGGTGGGGTGGGGTGTGGGATAAGATTTTTTTTTACCACTTTTATAATTTTTAAAAATAAAATTAAGATAATATTTACGAAATAGAAAATGTGTCCGGGGTGAAAGCGAGGGGGTGGGGGGTTGAGAGGTAAAAACAAAATTTTTAATTTTATAATTTTTTTATATAAAAATAAAATATATGAAACAAAAAATGTGTGGTGTCTATGTGGGGGTGGGGGCAGGGGAGGTGGGAGGTGGGGTGGGGTAGGGTAGGGTAGGTTGGTAAAACAAATCTCATTTTTTATAATTTTATTTTATAAAAATAAGATATATGAAATAAATATTGTGTGGTGTCTGTGGAGGGGGACATGCGGGGAGGTGGGGGTGGGGTGGTATGTGGTAAAAAAAATCATTTTTTATACATTTTTTTTATTAAAAAATATACGAAATAAATAGTGTGTGGTGTGTTTGTGTTGGGGAGGGGGGGTGTGGTGGTGGCGGGTGAAGGGGGTGGTGTGTGAGGTAAAAAAATTCTCACTTTTCAGAATTATTTTTATAAAAGTAAGATAAAAGATACGAAATAAAAAATGTATGTGTGTGCGGGGGACATGCGGAGTGGTGAGGTAAGGATCAGGGTAGGTGGTAAGAAAATAAATTCTAATTTTTTATAAATCGTTTAAAAAAGAATAATAAAATATATAAAATAAAAAAATCGGGGAGAGAGAGTGTTGGTTTATCAAAGGATGCAGGAAACGGAAATTACAAGTAACTGCTAATGTAAGAATTGAAATTACAATTCAACTAGAAAACTGAAAATTACAAAGATGTTGAACAAAAAAAATTGGAAACTGTTTTTGTTTGCTGAGTCGAGTGTGACACTCTGTCCTTAAGACAATATTGCCCCGTATGTATCCTTTATACGTCATGGATAATTCGTCTCCCAAGATAAAACAGCAATGGAACAATTGAGCAAAGGAAACTCAAGAGCTACCGTGAAGAATATTGAGTAATGAAATGATGCTCGAAAGTTGTAGGAAGAACTGTTTTCTGCTTGTGTATTTTTCGTGTATTGTAAGTGTCCTCAAAAATGGTGCAAGGGGTTGTTTATATAAGTGAGGGAGGGGCTGTTTAACTGCCTCCATAACAGTCATTATTGGCCAAATAATAGCCATTATGGAGGTAGTAAAGCCACCAAAATAAATTGTGAGAAAGACCAACGGATTGGCCATTATAGGAGGAGTAATTCAGCCAAAATAAATGGCTGAATTGAGTGCTTGGCTTCAGGGACCAAACTGACTTTCTGGAAACTCCAGGGACCAAACTGTACATCTTAAAACTTCAGGGACCAAACTGTACATCTGAAGATAATATCAGAAGACCCACAGCTCACGACCCGTGACCCGAGAACCCGGAACCCAGAACCGGACCGGACGGGCGCGCGGCGGCGGCGCGCGTGTGGGTTTTCCTCGAACCGAAGCACTAGGTTCTCCCTCCTTTAAACACATGGGATACCCCTTGGGGTCCCAAACCCCAAACCAATTTCGAGTCTTATATATACAACAATTCTTTCTTCCTCTACCGATGAGGGAGAATTGATCACACACCACACTTTTTCATGCTCCAAACATCTTACTTCGTGAACCAATATCTCTTTCATTTCTCAATGAAATTTGACGATTTTTGGCCCTACGGTTATCTATGTACTTAGTAGATCATGCATGTGTGAAGAACCGAATTCTCCAATATGCGTAACACTAGTGTTTAAGCCGTTAAAGTTGGTCAGTCGCAACTCCCGCCATAGGCTAATTTCCAACAATCCCCTCTTGAAAGAGATTTTGGCGCACTCACATGGTGTCTTTTCATTTCCAGCAATATTTCAGCGGACCGATGTTGCATAAGGAGAGGTAGCTTCAGCTTTGAACCTTCCATAGTTGAATACCATCAGACTTACTTACTGCGCGGTGAACGTGATGTCTTGAACCGTCAGTGTTTAGTGTAAGCCAAGTCAATGGTACCAACACAACAAATTTCCTTACTCTCTTCTTCGTAATATTTTATCCGTTTTGGCCATGGACAACTTCTTGGATTCTTAAGTGCGTTCATTTGAGGCGGCCCGTTCTCGCACTTAAATAGGTGGTCTCCTACAAGGTATCATGCTATACCCCACTTCACAAGTGTTAGGAACCATTAAAAGTTTCCCAAAACCTAACCTTAACTGTTGATGATCATTACAGGTTTTGAAAACTTAGCCTTTACCCATACTGCAGATAACACTTAACGTCTATCGTGGGAACGGCTTTGGATTTGGTGTTTCTTTTCAGAAATCACTATCCGAAGTGCTCATGCTTTCACTGAAGCGATCAACTGAACCTTTACAGCTTAGTTTTCCCATTGAACCAAATTATTGGGATCTTCAGTTAGTAAGGTTGGGTTACCACTGTATTGGTCCTTATATTTTGGGTTTTAAGCTCATTCCCCTAGACAAGCAAGCCATCTGATCCTTGGGTAAGCCCTTTATCAATGGGTCTGCTATATTATCCTTTGACTTAATGTAAGCAATGGATATTATACCCGTGGTGATCAATTGCCTAACGGTCTTATGCCTCCGTCGAATATGACGAGACTTGCCGTTGTACATAGCATTCTGTGCCCTTCCTAGAGCCGACTGACTGTCGCAGTGGATCATTACTGAAGGTACGGGTTTGTTCCAACACGGAACATCCTCTAAGAAGTCATGAAGCCACTCAGCTTCTTCTCATGTTTTGTCTAAAGCGATAAACTCCGATTCCATCGTGGATCGGGCGATGCAAGTTTGCTTAGAGGATTTCCAAGACACAGCCCCACCACCAATTGTAGATACATACCCACTGGTGGACTTGGTGTTCTCTATATCAGATATCCAGTTTGCATCACTGTACCCCTCTAGTACAGCTGGATATCTCGAATAGTGTAACCCGAAATTTAATGTGTATTTCAGGTATTGTAATACCCGATTCAACGCCTTCCAGTGATTATCACTCGGATTACGGGTGAACTTAGCCAATTTATTGACTGCGTAAGCAATATCAGGTCGGGTGTAGTTTGTTATATACATCAAACTACCGATCACCTGTGCATATCACTCCTGGTATACAGGTGCACCAAGATTTTTATCAAGCTTTTGATTTGTATCCATTGGTGACGTTATCGGTGAACTGTCTAACATCTTGAACTTTCTCAAAACATCCTCGATGTAGTGAGACTAAGATAAGACCAGTCCGTCAGACGTCTTAGAGATTTTAATCCCTAGGATGACATCTGCGATACCCATATCCTTCATGTCGAAGCATTGTTTCAACATGTTCTTAGTCTCTAGGATTACCCTAGGACTGCTTCATGTGATCAACATGTCGTCTACATACAGGCATATCATAACAAATGAGTCAGAGTTACCTTTCGTGTAAACACATTTATCACACTCATTAATAGCGAACCCCTTTGATAGTAGAGTACTATCAAATTTTTCGTGCAATTGCTTCGGGGCTTGTTTCTGCCCGTACAGAGATTTGACAAGCCGATAGACTTTCTTCTCTTTCCCTTGAACCACATACCCCTCGGGTTGGTCCATATAAATTTCTTCTTTCAAATCACCGTTTAGGAAGGCTGTCTTAACATCCATCTGGTGTATCTCAAGGTCACGCAAAGCTGCGATCGCAATGAATACCCGTATGGATGTCATCCGGGATACCGGAGAGTATGTGTCAAAGTAGTCAAAGCCTTCTGTCTGTCGATAGCCCTTGACTACCAACCTGGCCTTGTATTTGTCTATAGACCCATCTGCTTTGTATTTCCGTTTGAGTATTCATTTACAACCCAACAGTTTATTTCCCGGAGGAAGATCAACCAACTCTCAAGTATGGTTATGTAGAATGGAGCCTATTTCACTCTCAATAGCTTCTTTCCAGAGCGGTGCTTCGTGAGTTGACAACGCCTTAGCAATTGTCCTTGGTTCATCATTAACCATATAAGCTACAAAGTCAGGACCGAAGGATTTATCCTTCCTGGCCCTTTTACTTCGCCTTAGATCCATCTCTGGAGTCTCCAAGTTCTGAGAATCTGGAACACTAGATTCCGGATGTTCAGCCACCTCGAGATTCGCTAGATCTGAACCATCTAGATCTGGGCAGTCAAGGACTCCCGGTTCTTGAGAGCTTTGTGCATAACTTCGTTTGCGAGAGGTTATGTATTTTTCCTTTCTAGAAAGGTACCTTCAAAGAATAAAGCATTCCTTGATTCCATAATTGTACCCTGGTGGATATCTGGAATATCTGACTTATGCACTAAGAAGCGATAAACACTACTGTTATTTGCATATCCAATGAATATGCAATCTACAGTCTTAGGCCCAATCTTGACCTGCTTTAGCTTTGGTACTTCAACCTTTGCCAAACAACCCCGCACCTTAAAATATTTGTAGGTGGGTTTCTTTCCCTTCCATGATTCATATGGAGTTTTGTCCTTACCCTTATGTGGGATTCTGCTAAGAATCGTATTAGCGGTAAGGACGGCTTCTCCCCACATATTTTGGGGAAGACCGGAATTGATAAGCAATGCATTCATCATTTCCTTCAATGTGCGGTTCTTACGTTCCGCCACACCGTTCGACTGAGGTGAGTATGGAGCCGTCGTTTGATGAACAATGCCTTCTTGGGCACAGTATTCCTCAAAAGGCGCTACATATTCTCCCCCTCTATCGCTACGAATGGATTTAATCCGTAGGCTCAGTTGGTTCTCAACTTCTGCTTTGTAACGTCGGAACGCTTCAAAGGCTTCATCCTTACTTTTTAATAAGTAAAGGTAACAATATCTTGTGCTATCGTCAATGAAAGTCACAAAATATTTGTTCCCCCCTCTAGTTTGTGTGAACTTCAAATCACATATATCTGTGTGAATAAGTTCTAGAGGAGCGGTATTCTTTTCGACGGATCGAAAAAGAAGCTTGGTGAGTTTTGCCTCTACACACCTCACACTTATGTTGAGTGTTTACGTCGATAGACGGTAACAACTCCATCTTTACCAGCCTTTGAATAGACTTGTAGTTTACGTGTCCCAATCTATGATGCCATAAATTAGAAGACTCAAGCAAATAAGAAGAAGGTTCAACTTTATTACTTGGACGCAATACAGACATGGCATTCACTTTGAAGAGGCTTCACAGACGAAGCCTCTCCCCACAAATGTGTCATTCTTAGTGAGTACAAACTTATTGGATTCAAACACTAGCCTAAAACCAGCATTAACTAATAAAGGTCTAGAAATTAAATTTCTTCTAATCTCTGGGACGTGCATCACTTCCTTCAGAGTGAGTTCCTTGCCGAAAGTCATCTTCAGGACCACCTTTCTAACCCCCAGCACGTCAGAGGAAGCGTTGTTGCCTATGAACAGCTTCTTGTCGGTGACCAGTGAGTACGTGGAGAAGGCTTCTTTGTTGGAACAGATGTGTCTTATTGCACCTGTTGTTACACCTCGTAAGATTTAAGACTATAATTAAGAACGTCATTAAGAAAGCAAGATTCGGATATTGAATATAAGGAACGCTTACATATGTTAATACGGGAAATTAGTGTATAAATGGATGTTATCCCGGAATAATTTTTCTTTAGTGCTATACACGTGACGACGAGAATTAATCCTAGTAGTTGAATTTATTCCAACAGAGTTATGGACTAGTATTGTATTAAAAACAATTATGACATTGAGGATACGAGGCTTATGAAATTCTCGGGAATTAAAAGAAGTGGGATTGAGGTTTACTAATTGAAGAACTTGGGGGCCAAAGTGAAAAGGAAAAAAATCAGATTTTTGGTTCTTATAAACTCACTTACCTCTTCATCTTCTTCTATCTTAAACACACAAAAAAAACCAAACTCTCATCTCTTTCTCTCCTCCAAACTAATATGAAAATCACCCTCCACCCATAACCAAAATTAAGGTTGTTATCTTCTCTTCATAGACTACATTTTTCACCAAAAATTAGAAGCAAAACAACACCAAAAACAGTGGCAAAACAACCACTGCTTGGGCCGAAATCTGCCCAAAAATTTTGAATTTTTGGGATGAAATTTTGGAAAACGTGTAGGGATGATGTCTTAACATTGTAGAACACTTGCATGTCAATTGGAGTTGAAGAAGTGAACAAAAAGGAGGAGAAAATTATAAAACAGTGGGGATTTTCGGACAAACAATGGCAGAAAATTTGCGAATTGTTTTGACGAATTTGAGGTATAAAAATTCTTCTTTCTATGATATAATTGGAATGCATGTTGTTAGAATTAAGGTAATGAATTTGTGTTAAAGAATAATTGGAATTTAAGCATTGCATGTGACTATTTTGGGCTAGTTGCCAATTTGGGACAGATTTTGGTGTTGTTGGATTCGTTGGTTATTGTTGTATTATTATCACTAATTGCATGATGAAACTAAAAGGAAACATGAAGATTTAGTTGGAATTGGTTATATGGAAGTATTAAAATCCGAAATTGGATTATAGGAATTAAGATAAGAGCTATGGAATTATGACATGTTGTGGCCAAGAACTTGCATGAAATTGTTGGACATGTTGTGATGTATATGGACTGTTTTAGGGACTATTTTGTGGTGTTATAATTCTGAAAATTTAGTCACCATTATGCATGTTTAAGTGTGGTAATTGCTAAGGTAAGTCCTAAAGGAATAAGGGTGTGGAAAGGCATAGAAATGCTTCACATTCTACCCTCGTTGTTGTTAGAACATGGGCTGTTTTGTGGGCTGTTTTTAAGGTGGATTAAGAGGCTAAATTTACATGAGAAGTGGGTGTGTAAATTCTCTTTATTGTTGTTTTGGTTGTGCCCTTAGTTGGTGCTTGTTTATTGATGGTATTAGCCTCGTTTGGAAGTTGTGGAAACATCTATAAACAGGGGAAGTGCTGCCCGAATTTTTATAAAATAAGAAGTCGTTATTCGATATAAAGTATGCTAGCGATCATAGAATTGACGAACGTATTACCATTATTATAGGTTGAAGTTCTAAATCGAGACGTACTCTAATATATAGTTGATTAGTTCGTCTAAGAGGTATGTGAACTATTCCTTCTTTCTTTGACATGATTTTTATTTAATGAAGGTACGGCGGACGTACTTGATTCTTATACAGTTTAATTCCTAAAGAGGATTGTTATAAAAAGTGCCTATGATTTTTCAGCAAAGTGTTTATTATGACATTATTACAATGATTTTATTGAGAGTCAGATGATAATTTTTACTTGCATATGGTTACTCATGATATCTACTCGTACTAAGTTTTACTACTTCACCTCACCGAGTCCCGGGCCGGGTTACGATTCGTGCACAGCCTTGCATTGATTCATCGAGACCCTTACTAGAAGGCCGGGTTACGTAGGATGGATCCATAGATGAGAGATGACTTTACCGAGTCCCAGCATGGGCCGGGTTATGATATGATTCCACTGAGTCCCACACTAGTGGGTCGGGTTACGTTACAAATATATATATATATATATATATATATATATATATATATATATATATATATATATATATATATGTATATGTATATGGACAGACACTCATATTTTCTTAACTTGACTCTCATTTTTATAAGGCAACTGACTTTTATTGTTTATGGCACAGTTGGATTTGGATCCTGACTTTTATACTGATCTCCTGTTTCTGTTGGCTAGTTATGATCTCATATGCAGTATTTCATGTTCACATACTCAGTACATTATTTCGTACTGACCCCCCTTTCCTCGGGGGGCTGCGTTCATGCCCGCAGGTACATGTGCTCAGTTTGGTGATCCTCCGGTTTAGGTTCCTACTCAGCAGGTTGGGAAGCTCCTTTGATCCAGAGCTTTGTCATTTTGGTACCGAACCTCTTTTAGACTTATGTTTGTATTTAGGGGCACGACGGGGCCCTGTCCCGTCATATGTCGTTGTTCTTCTTATAGAGGTGCAGAGGCAGTGGGGGGTTGTACATATGTAAGGGTTATAACTCTGTTTTGGTCAGCCATATCATTGTACTCTATGTTGGGGGTGTTCCCGTGTATATGTTATATTATCTGTTGGCGGCCTTGTCGGCTTGCCTGTATATTGTGTTGGCTAGTTGTGACTCCTCAAGAGGCAGGTACATTCGGGGGTAAAGGCAGCCTTGTCGGCTCGCCTACCCTGGCATATGTTGTTATTGCAGCGTTATACTGCCGAATTTCAGACTCATTAAGTGTTAGTTGGATTATGTGTGACAGGTTGGTGTAATGACGTCATTAGGGCGGTTAGTCGCGGCCCGTCGGGTCGGGTCGTGACACCTGTGTCCACCCACCACTGCATCGGATTCTCAACCAAGTTGGCTTCTAGCACCACTGCCGAGAAATCCTCAATCATGTCATCCAGGAGCGTGTCCTTGACGACGTTAGCTTGCGCCTTGCCTTTCGACTTGGCTTTCTGTTGTTGCCCAGTCTTGAGCTTGCGGCATTCCTTGATTCTATGACCAGGTTTCCCACAGTGATGACAATTACCTCTGAACATCTCCGCTGCGGGGGCTTTGCCGTCTTTGTGGAACTTCCGCTTCTTGCTTGAGTTCCCTTTGACCTCAGCCAGATTTGCCTTTGCCTCAGCAGTTTGTCTGCCCCTAGGTAAGGCCTTCTTGTTATCTTCCTGGATTTGGAATTTGATAACAAGCTCTTCAAAGGTCATCTCCTTTGTCTTGAGTTTTAAGTAACTCATAAACTCATTCCATGAAGGAGGTAACTTTTCAATCAGCGATGCAATAAAAAACTGCTCGTTTGATTTCAATCCTTCCAAATCCAGGTGATGTATCATCATTTGGAATTCCTGGACTTGGGACATCACTGTCTTGCTGTCCACCATTTGGAATTTCAGAAATTTCCCAATGATGAACTTCTTAGTACACGCATCTTGTGCTTTGTACTTCTTTTGCAGTTTTTCCCACAGCTCTTTAGCAGTGCCAACGGTGTAATATACAGTGTAGAGAGGGTATGCCAAGCAGTTCAGTATGTAATTCTTGCACATGCAATCACTATGATTCCATGCGTCACGAACCATCTTCATGCCATTAATGACATGGATACCAAGGCCCCCTTCACCCGTTTCATTAGGCGAAGAGTCCATTTCATCTCCAGCTTGTGGAGGATCTTCCGTAAGGAACCGGGCCATGCCCATAACTGTTAAGTAGAACAACATCTTTTGCTGCCATCTCTTAAATTCTGATCCCATGAATTTTTCAGGGCGATCATGGTGGTGTGAGGAAGAAGGTATAGCACCAGCAGTCGGGAAGGCAGCGGTGTTACTGCCTTGAACAGTAGAGGTGGCAGTAGTGAAGGCAGCATGGTTGCTGCCTTGGCCAGTAGCGGCAGTAGCGGGGAAGGCAGTAACGTTGCCTTGATTAGCAGCAGCATCGGTTATATTTCCAGCCATGTTGCAGCAGTTACCGTAAGCAAAATACTGTCTTAAGATTGTTGGTTTATCAAAGGATGCAGGAAACGGAAATTACAAGTAACTGCTAATGTAAGAATTGAAATTACAATTCAACTAGAAAACTGAAAATTACAAAGATGTTGAACAAGAAAAACTGGAAACTGTTTTTGTTTGCTGAGTCGAGTGTGGCACTCTGTCTTTAAGACAATATTGCCCCGTATGTATCCTTTATACGTCCTGGATAATTCATCTCCCAAGATAAAACAGCAATGGAACAATTGAGCAAAGGAAACTCGAGAGCTACCGTGAAGAATATTGAGTAATGAAATAGTGCTTGGAAGTTGTAGGAAGAACTGATTTCTGCTTGTATATTTTTCGTGTATTGTAAGTGTCCTCAACAATGGTGCAAGGGGTTGTTTATATAGGCGAGGGAGGGGCTGTTTAACTGCCTCCATAACAGCCATTATTGGCCAAATAATGGCCATTATGGAGGTAGTAGAGCCACCAAAATAAATGGTGAGAAAGACCAACGGATTGGCCATTATAGGAGGAGTAATTCAGCCAAAATAAATGGCTGAATTGAGTGCTTGGCTTCAGGGACCAAACTGACTTTCTGGAAACTCCAGGGACCAAACTGTATATCTTGAAACTTCAGGGACCAAACTGTACATCTGAAAGAATTCTAGTACAAACTGTACATATAACAAAGTTCTCTGGCCCAAAAAGATAATATCAGAAGACCCACAACCCACAACCCGAGAGCCCGAAACCCGAAACTGGACCGGACGGGCGGGCGGCGCGCGTGTGGGCTTTCTTCGAACAGAAGCACATCTACGTCCTCCCTCCTTTAAACACATGGGATACCCCTTGGGGTCCCAAATTCCAAACCAATTTCGAGTCTTATATACACAATAATTCTTTCTTCCTCTACCGATGAGGGAGAATTGATCACACACCACACTTTTCTATGCTCCAAACACCTTACTTCGTGGACCAATATCTCTTTCATTTCTCAATGAAATTTGACGATTCTTGGCCCTATGGTTATCTACGTACTTAGTAGATCATGCATGTGTGAAGAACTGGATTCTCCAATATGCGTAACACTAGTGTTTAAGCCGTTAAAGTTGGTCGGTCGCAACTTCCGCCAAAGACTAATTTCCAACAGGGAGATGTAGGAGGCAGGGTAATGGTAGTGGGGTGGGTGTTATTGGTGGGTGTGGTGATGGGAGAGAGAGTAAGGGGTGGTGTAGAGGTGTGTGGGGTGTAGGGAGTATGGGTGAGGGTGGTGGATGTGGGTAGGTATGGTAGGGGTGGGGATAAGCGTAAGTGGTGTGGTGGGTGGCGTAGAGTGGGTTGTGGTTGTGGGGTGCATTGATGTATTTTTTTATGATCCGAAAAATATTCCCCCTCAAATTTATATTCTCTCCTATTTTGAGGAAAATGAGTTATTATTGGGTCTAGTGAGCCACATATATGAGTACCTAAATTTTATCCATATTTGTCCATATATTTATGAATTAAAAAGAGAATTGAAGCTCATATTTACCAACCAGAAATATGAGTGATCCAATTTATTAAAATGTGAATTAAATGGGCTAAGTCTCTAAATATGAGCCCAAATTGTCATCTCTATGTTTGATTATAGTTTGAAAATGAACGTATGTTTAATTATAATTTTTGTAAAAAATATTTGATTGTTTGAATGTATTGAAAGTGAAAATTTTAAATAAATAATAAAAAAATATCTCACGACCAAATGAATTTTTAAACTAACAAAATATAGACCGTTTAGATTTTCTTTTAGGTATTTACTCAAAAAGGAAAAGACAAATCTCAACTTATCTGTGAAGGAAACTTTTAAAAGAAGATAGATTTCCCGACTGCGATGTTCTGAAATAAAGCACAGAAAAAATAACAGCAACAAACTAAACTTTCATTCACAAATGTATCTTAGTTGCAACACTCAGTCTCTTAACCTTATAATAGTGATAGGTTCGCGATTCGCGTGATTATAACACTTATTATATTTATGAAATATTTTTTTAATATTTGAATATTTAAAATATTTTAAAGCTTTTAATCTTCAAAATCAAATGAATTAGATTATTGTTACTTAGTTTTATTTCTTTTAATTTTAACAATTATGATTTTTATTCTTCTTGACATAGTTGAATTTTATATAATAATATAATTTATATATGTGAAACATCGATTAAACATAATTTTACTTTATTCATTTTATTTTACGGGTTTCAATATCTTTATGTTCATATGTTTATAAACTTTAAATAGTGTTCATCTAATATACATTAATTATTTATTAAACTTCTCTACTCTACCTTTCAAAAGTTATAATTTAATTAAAAAAATAATATTTTCTCATTATCAATTTTATCTTTTCTCCTCCTTTAAACGTCGGAGAAGTATAGAATTTTAGAATAGATTAGGATGCTTTCCGCAGTCTAAAAAATCTAAGTAAACCAGATAAGTAATTGTTCTCGCCCCGAATTCTGTTATCTGCCGTTTTATCGGCTGATGAAATCGGAAGACAAATTGATTCCTTAACTTAAGTGATTTGGGCTGAAAACGAAACTCTAATTTCCAGTGATGGGTTCCCCAACTACTCCAGAAAGCGTTAGGACGGCGGTATGAATAAACTAAGAGGTAAGAAACATGAATGCATCTGAGTACAGTAAAAGTAAAAGATAAAGTAAAGGATAAAGAAAAGGATAGATAAAATTTGAGTTGTTTGATTGATTGTGTGTGTCATATATACAAAGAATGTTTTCTATTTATAGTACAAAAAAGAATAAAAAACTGTACAATGTGCCCCCTATGTCAGCCATCAAGTAACCCACTAAGTTCAATGGCCAACTATGGGGAAGGTGGTGCCAATTTTCTCGCCCTCTACTCCTCTTGCTTGGATAATGGCCCTTTCTTGTAGCTGTCATTGACCGTTATCACTTATCGGGGTCTGAAAACCCTTTTGACTTGATCGTTGAGGCATCTGCATCTGAGTGGGTCCCAGTCGTACCTCTAACCAACAACTCGGCTAAGATGCCTTAGTTAGCCGATGAAGTTCTTGTAGTCGAGGGTTAGGAGTAAATTCGGCTCCAGAATAGTTTGGCTGCCACTGAATTCGGCTAAACACTTAAATTATTTTTGAGTGTTAACAGTAATAATAAATTCAACTAATATCTCTTTTTCTATGAGAAAAAAAATACTTTTAATAAATTAAAAAAAGAACACAAACGAAATCTCGTCGATTAAGTTTTGGCTTATCTTTTTGCTTATTTTTATCTTTTCTCCTATTTTCTTTTCTTTCTTGCTTCCTCGCCCATTCAATATTTATCTTTTTTTTTCTTCTTTCACCGAAACATCACAATCTTTATAACCAACAATTTCACGGTAGAGCTACTCATCTTTTCCATTCTCAAAATAATCAAAGCTATACAAAAATTTAATAAAATCTAAAAAAAAATCATTTCATTTAAAATATTTTCCTATGAATTCAACACAAAACTCGTCGAAATAGGAAAGAGAAATCGAAATAGAACATAATTTTCAAACTTCAATTTCATTGAGAATCCTTTTGACTATTGAGAAATTTATCATTTATTAATTTTTTTATGTAAAATTATTTAGTAAAACTAATCGGAAGTAACAACTTCACTTACTATTATTGATATATTTTTCAACTTTAGCAGTTAATAGGTAAGCAACAAAAGTATGGTTACACTATCTATAAAAATACAAGATAAAGAAATGAGGAGTAAAAATTATTTAAAAAGGAATAGAAAATAATTGGTATAAAAATTTTATTGTTGAAAACCCGCTTTCAATTCAAGAAAATTCATACCTGTTAGAGATCAAAAAAGAAAAAAAAAACACAGATAGAAATCATAATAGTATGCCAAAAATAAAAGTATCATAAAATCATAAAAAGGGAGAATATTGCATCCACGTATAAATTCATTACTCACCTATTTTCAATCTGTAAAAAATAAATCACGGCCATGTAAAAATATAATAATATAATGTTCTAAAATTAAAAAGAAAATTAAAAAGAAGAATTCAAAAGAACCTTATCTGGCGTAGAGAATAACAAATTTGGTTGGAACACGAAAATAGTGATTAATGCTTTCAATTCAAGAAAATTCATACCCATTAGAGATTAAAAAAAAATAAGAAAGGAGGAGAGAATAACAAAAATAAAAATCATAATAATATGTCAAAATTAATATTATCATAAGATCGCCAAAAAAAAGGAGAATGTTGCATTCACATATAAACCCTTTAACTCACCTATTTCCAATTTAGAAAAAAAAATCACAATCATGTATAAAGTATAATAATATATTATTCTAGAAATTAAAAAAAATAGAAAAAATAGTTCAAAAGAACTCATCTGACATAAAAGAGAATAACAAAATATGTTGAGTTTGAAAAGTAGTGATTAACACTTTCAATTCAAGAAAGTTCATAGAATAACACAAATAGATATCATAACAATACCCCAAAAATAATATATTATCATAAAATAATCAGAAAAAAGAGAATATGTATCTACATATAAATTTACTATTCACCTATTTACAATATGCAAAAAATCACAGTCATGTAGAAAGTATAATAATGTAATGTTCTAAAAATTAGAGGAGAGCAAACAAAACTCACATGGCATAATAGAGAATGAAAAAATTGATCGGGTTAGAAAAGTATGTGATTAAATTTGTTTACTTATCGTATAGTTAAAGGGCAGCCCGGTGCACTAAGCTCCCGCTATACGCGGGGTCCGAAAGAGGACCGGACCACAAGAGTCTATTGTACGCAGCATTACCTCACATTTCTGCCAGAGGTCGTTACCTCACTTATCGTATGGTTGATAAGAAAAAAAATGAAGAGATTAAAAGTTTTGTGATCTTTCATTTCCAAAACGTCTTTTGCATTTACTTAAACAACCGATGAGATTATGTTTGAAAATTATTTAAGGATATAAATATAAATAGTAGTATACACTTACAATTTTAGGAGAATAGTCTGCAGAAAATATAAATAGTACTCCATAGTCCATACAGTTACTACAAATTTAGGGGAATGTGTCGTAGAGGGCTAAACTTCATCCTCATTTAATATAGCAATTATTTTTTCCTCAATTAATAATGTAATTATTTAGCTATTTTTAATAATAAGATAAACAACAATATTAGGAGAGAAAATAAAAAAATACTAATAAATAGTAAAAGTTATGAAGATGAAGGGGTGTGTTATTGAGATGACTTTTAAAATTAAAATTAATAACTAAAAATAATATAAAAAGTCAAAAAGAGATAAATATGATTTTTGGCCATAGAGAGGTGCCACATGGGATTATTGTCTATTTCTAGCTTTATTTAACTATATAAGAAGTGTAGCTTTTCGTCGTCCAAGGGTACTTTCGGTACTATAAATTTGTGTTAAATTTTACTACGTGTCATTTGATGGTTCTACCTGTTATTTGTGGAAAGACTCACGCGTCACATATAAATTTTCTAAGCAAATTTTATATTCTGTTAGTTGTTTTTGTTGGAGGTTAGATGTGTATCTGTGGCATACACTAGGACAATCAAGGATATGTATGATGGAGCCAAGACCAGGGTACGGACAGTAGAAGGAGACTTGGAGCACTTTCCAGTGATGATGGGCTGCACCATGGATCAACTTTTAGCCCATTCCTATTTGCCTTGGTAATGGATGGACTGACGCGACAAATCCAAGTGGAGGTGCCATGGTTATGTTATTCGCAGACGACATAGTCCTAATTGATGGAACCCGCAACGGAGTGAACGCTAAGCTGGAGGTTTGGAGACAGACTCTAGAGTCTAAAGGGTTCAGGTTGAGTAGCACCAAGACAGAATACTTGGAGTGCAAGTTTAGTGACGGGAGCGACCTTGAGACAGGTGTGGAGGTGAGGCTTGGTACTCAGGTCATTCCAAAGAAAGAGAGCTTCAAGTACCTCGGGTCTATTATCCAAAGGAATGGAGAGATTGATCACGATGTCACAAATTGTATTGGGTCAGAGTGGATGAAATGGAGGCTAGCATCTGAAGTATTGTGCGATAAAAAAGTGTCACTAAAACTTAAAGGCAAGTTCTATAGGGAGGTGGTTAGACCGACCATGATGTATGGGGTGGAGTGTTGGCCGGTCAAGACTTCGCACACCCAAAAGATGAAAGTTGCGGAGATGAGGATGCTAAGATGGATGCGTGGGCATACAAGGAGGGATATAATTAGAAATGATGATATCAGGGACAGAGTGGGAGTGGCCTCGGTGGAGGATAAAATGTGAGAAACTAGGTTGAGATGGTTCGGATACGTGAAGAGGAGAGACATAAATGCGCTAGTGTAGAGGTGTGAAAGGTTGGCTATGGACGGGTACAAGGGGGGTAGAGGTAGGCCAAAGAAGTATTGGGGAGAGGCGATTAGACGGGATATGGCGCAGGTGCAACTCACTGAGGACATGACCTTAGATAGGGTGTTATGGAGGACACATACTATGGTAAAAGGATAGTAGGTAGTTGTAGTATTATTATTGTAGGCTCGCTTAGCCTATCATATTGTCTTATAGTCACTTGTCGTTTGATTTATGCTGTCATGTGAATTTTATTTGTCTTATTTACTTGCATTAGCTATTGCTTCTTTTTGCTTCTTTCTTTTTCAGAATGCGCTGTCATGACTTACGCACTTTGTGTTTCTTACTTTGCTTGAGCTTGTGCTTTTTCTTGAGCCGAGGGTCTCTCGGAAACAGCTGCTCTACCTACCAAGGTAGATGCAAGGTCTGTGTACACTCTACCCTCCCCAGACCCCACATTGTGGGATTTCACTGGGTATGTTGTTGTTGTTAGTTGTTTTTGTTGGTAAACTCTGTTGCTTTTTTAAAAAACTCATGATTATGTACTGTTTTGGCAATGAAATGAATTTCACATTGCATATGGTTTAATTACTTGCATTAATATACTGTGTCCGTGTTCATACATAATTTAGAATGATGTTAATACATTTTGATAGCTATTAAAACAAATGTAAAATTTGGTTTGATAAAAGAGTTGTTTACATTATAACATCCACGAACATATTCTCATATATAGTTCAAGAAAACAGTTGCTCTTTTGATCCCATAATTTGTCTCTATTTTAATGGTGAAAGTTTATAAATCAAAATTTGTGGTGTATAATAGTTGGATGGCTACACTTCACATGGCTTGAAAGAAGGTTAATATCTATGTGGTCGATTAGATATTGCAATGTTAAACAGAGTTGATAAACTTGATTTCTCTTTTGGGCTTTTGATTTTTAATCATTTTTAGTTTATCATAATTTTGTTTTAAATTTTTGGTCTCATTCAGACCACGTTATGCCCTTAATCTAATAATTTTATATTTCCCTCTTTTAATTGTGCGATTTTGATTTGTTTCTTGCTATTTTGCTATCTTATTTTTTGTGTCTGCCAAATTCCATTTCCTTTCCTTTCTTTTATTTTCTTTCATTTTCTTTCATTTAGAGGTAAGATCTGCGTATATCCTATCCTCCCCAGACCTTACTTGTGAGATTACACTGAGTATGTCGTCGTTGTTGTTTTAATTGTAGTTCATTTTTTTTTTGGATAGATAAGGAGGAACTTTAAATTGACAAGGCTAATACATTGGTCTAATCCGGCCGTCTCAAATATTTTGAGGGCCCTGTTCTAATTCGTAAAAGTGGGCCCTTAATATAAGTAAATATACGATTGTAATAATTAAAAATTATTTTAAATTATAAATAACAACCCAATACAACTGCAAGCTAATCAACCCCTACTTTAAAAGAGTTATCGTTCTAACACTTTTTGTAGCAAATTCATCAACCAAGTCCTCATATGGTACATTCTCCAAAATTTCATTCTCAATTGCTACCAATGTTAATCCGTTAAGCCTTTCTTGTACCATGGTAGACCGCAAGTAAGACTTCAACAACTTCAGTTTTGAAAAACTTCTTTCTGTAGATGCAACTGTCACTGGAATAGTCAATAAAATTCTATATGCAACAATTGTATTAGGAAAGCAATCTAAGCTTTTCAAATATGTTAATATTTCCATCGGTCTCATTTTTTTTCCAGGCAAGAGTTCTCTTAATAACTTTAGCTCCACAGATAATTCATTCCCATCAATATCAGACTGCCTATTATATTTCAATGCCTCTTCAAAATTACTACAATAGGACTTCAAATTTGCATCGTCCAATGATTGTAACTTGTGAGAAGAAACAAGAAACCAAAAATACCTGTATACTCTTGATATTGCTCAAATCTCTTATTAAGAGAAACGATGGCTTGATCGACGAGGCAAAGAAAATAATTAACTCTAAAAGACTCCTTTTTAGATAACTCAATCGATGGGGTATTTAAATTCTTATAAAACTGTCTCTTTCTGCGAATTATACACCTTTGAGGAAATACTGGATTAATATCCAATTCAATAGCAATTTCCTTAGCAGTATTCAAGGCATTATGAAAACCAGTTTCTCTATATCCTTCAAAGAATGACACCAACCCTTTTATTTTTTTATGGCAACATCAATAAGCATATCATTTGTGTTAAGCAAGGTATATACCCGTGATATACACTTGGTATATATGGTGTATATCACATGTACTTTTGGATAAAGCCCAACACGGTAGAAGGCAGAAAGCCCATCTCGGGTTGGCCCATCACGTAATGTATATTGGTTGTGTATATTGTTGTAATATTGTAGTGTAAATGTTACCTTAATTAGTCTTGTACACTTACCATAATTGTATATTTAGAATCCAAGTAGAATATGATTTTCGGAGTAGAATAGGAATAAGATTCTCCTATTATGGAAATATGTAACTTGTATATATAGCCTTTCAATTAATGAAAATAATCAAGGAATTATTTCTTTCATGGTATCAGAAGTCTAGGTCTTAAAATCCTCTCCCTATTTTCTTCCTCTTGGCCGTCGACCAAACCGTCAACAAATACCGAGACCAAGTTTTTTCCGCAACTTGTTCTCGGATTGGTTTATTCCGATGGTACCTCGTCTTCCCAAATTTTTCTCCCAAATCCCTCAATCACATATTGTTCTATCAATATGTCTACATCCCGGAACACGTTTCATCCTGCCCTTACAGTTTCTAACATCAAGAATAACATCCGTCTTGTTCTTGAAATAGAAAAATGTCCAATATGCGACGTGAGCCAACTGTTCAAAATTCACGCACGATCGCATCAAGTCATCCATTACATAATCCCCGCTGCTCCTGAGGATACAGAGGTGCCAAAATGCGATGATGATCCTAAGTTGTGGACGACTCTTAATGCTACCATCCTTCAGTGGATATATTCCACAATTTCTACCGATCTTTTGCAAACAATTATTGAGCCTGACGCTACGGCACATGCGACTTGGGATAGACTGCGTGATATATTCCAAGATAATCAAAATTCTAGAGCCATTACCCTTGAGCATGATTTCTCCCACGTCAATATGGAAGATTTCCCTAATATTTCGGCTTATTGCAAAAGATTAAAGGAATTTGCCGACCAACATCGCAACGTTGGCGCGCCAGTTTCAAACGATTGTTTGGTCCTCCAAATGGTTTTCGTCCTCTCCGAGGCCTATAGTGGTGTGGGAACGCTTATTCGGCAAAGCAACCCGCTTCCGCAATTTTATCAGGCTCGTTCTATGCTTACACTCGAAGAAACAAGCATGGAAAAATGAGCGGCTATCGGTGCTGGTCCCGTAGTCATGATGACCGAGTCCACAGTGTATCCTACCGGTTCCAACAACTCGGTCCAAAACCACAACAACGGTGGCAGTAAAAGAGCTGGAAACAAGAAAAATAATGGCAAGAACCGCGGCGGCAACAACGGCGGCAGCCGGCAGAATGGTGGTGGCGGTGGAGGTCCTCGCGGTGGTCAGCAGCAACAGCAGTTCTGAGACCCATAGTGGGCCCCACAGCAGCAGTTTGGGCCCAACCAGTTTTCCCGACAGCAGCAGTTTTGGCCCAACCAATTCTCGCCTAACTGGCAGTGGGCGGCCCAGCAGCAGTCCAGGCCCAATTTGGCCTGGTCCACACACAGTCAGCAGTCTGGGCCGAGACAACAAGCACGGGTGCTTAGGCCTCGGCCCCCGCAGGCCCATCACGCATCGGCACCCACGTCTACCGACATCGAAGCCGTAATGCACACGCTTGGTTTAAATCCTCCGGACCTAAATTGGTATATGGACACCGGTGCCACTACCCACATGACATCCGATTCAGGTACGCTCTCGTCTTATTCCAATTTGAGCAACCCTCGCGGTATAATTGTTGGTAATGGTAATTTTATTCCAATTCGTGGTTATGGTCATAAAACTTTATCTCCCCCTCATCCACCTCTTTTCTTGAAAAACACCCTACACGCTCCCAAATTGATTAAAAACTTAGTCTCTGTCCGTAAATTCACTACTGGCAATTCCGTTTCTATTGAATTTGATCCATTTGGTTTATCTGTGAAGGATTTCAAGACGGGGAGTCCTCTCATGAGGTGTGATAGTAGGGGAGATTTTTATCCAATCACACCCAGTTCCGGTCCATCGAGTCAAGCCCTGCCATCCGCCTTTGCTGTCATTTCTCCTTCCTTGTGGCATGATCGTCTTGGTCATCCGGGATCATCTATTTTGTCGTCTTTAGATAAAAATAGTTTTATTTCATGTAAGGGTACGAGTAGTACTCCAAATTGTTAGTCTTGTTCGTTAGGAAAAATTGTTAAGTTGCCATTTGTATACTCAAATTCTCATACTTTAATGCCATTTGATATTATTCATAGCGACTTATGGACGTCTCCTGTTCTTAGTTCTGTGGGTCATCGGTATTATGTTCTCTTTTTGGATGATTATTCTAAGTTTTTACGGACGTTTCCGGTAGCGAAAAATCTCAAGTTTTTTTCGTCTTCTTAAAATTTAGAGCATTCATCAGAACCCAATTCGACTGAGAAATAAAAAATATTCAGTGTGATAATGGCAAAGAATATGACAATGGGGTGTTTCGGAAATTTTGTGCTAATAATGAGATCAATTTTTGGTTTTCTTGTCCTCATACGTCTTCACAAAATCTCCTTAACATTATTCCTTCCAAAGGTTTGACATATTCTTCCCCCCTTCAAATTTTATATAATAAAATTCCTTCATATTCTCATCTTCGGGTTTTTGGGTGTTTGTGTTATCCGTTATTCCCGTCCATCACAATTAACAAACTTCAGGCCCGGTCTACTCCGTGTGTGTTTTTGGGTTTTCCGTTTAATCATCGTGGCTACAAATGCTTTGATTTATCCTCTAATAAAATCATCATTAATCGACATATCAATTTTGATGAATCCCAATTTCTATTTGCTAAAGTTAATACTCATATGCCTAGTTCGTATAATTTTTTGGATGATAGTATATCCCCGTATATTATTCAGCATTTTTCGGACATCTCTCGCACCCAAACTTCTCCAGCGGGCCCACCGCCCGCTGGCCCCACTGGTCCGCCACCCATCAGCTGTACCGCCATCGGGCTTCCGGCGATTGGCGGCCCACCACTCGCATCTGTCCGATTCTGCCACGCTTCGACCGGGGCCAAATTTCACCGTCACGCCACCCGTCCCGAGCCCAACAAATTCCCGAAATCCGTCCAATTCTTCCTTGAGTCATAGACCGGTCACTCGTAGTCAATGGGGTATTTTTGGGTATTTTTACACCAAAAAGACATTTTAATTTACATTCTAATGTCCCTACATCCCCCTTACCCCGTAATCATGTGTCTGCCTTAAATGAACTGAATTGGAAAATTGCTATGACTGATGAATATAATGCTCTTATTGATAATTGGACATGGGAGTTGGTGCCCCGTCCATCTGGTATTAATATTATCAGGTCTATGTGGATTTTTACTCATAAGGAGAATTCAGATGGTTAATTTGCTCGACATAAGGAGCGGCTTGTGGGTGATGGTAAGACTCAGCAGGTTGATATAGATTGTGGGGAGACATTTAGTCCGGTGGTCAAGCCAGCTACCAGTCACACTGTACTTATCTTGGCTCTTTCGAAGGCATGGCCTATTCATCAGTTAGATGTAAATAATGTTTTCCTACATGGGGATCTCAAGGAAACAATCTATATGCATCAGCCTTTGGGATTCAGGGATCCCAAACATCCTCATCATGTCTGTTTGTTGAAGAAGTCCTTATATAGGCTTAAGCAGTCTCCCCGGGCCTGGTATACGAGGTTTGCAGATTATGTTTCGACTATTGGGTTCACTCACAGCAGGTCGGATAATTCCTTGCTCATCTACCGTCGTGGTTCGTCCTTGGCCTACATTCTGCTCTATGTGGATGATATTATATTGACTGCCTCTTCCGATGCCTTACGCCAGTCTATCATGACCATGCTCAGCTTTGAGTTTGCTATGAAAGACTTGGGGCCCTTGAGTTACTTTTTGGGGATTGTTGTCACTCGTCATTCAGATGGGTTGTTCTTATCTCAACGGAAGTATGCAACTGAGATCATCGAGAGGGCTGGGATGTCATCCTGTAAGTCCACTTCCACTCCAGTTGATACTAAGCCCAAGCTTAGTGTCGCGGTCGGCGTACCCTACGAGGATCCGACCCGCTATCGCAGCCTTGCAGGGTTCCTTCAGTATCTTATCTTTACGAGACCAGATATTACATATGAAAATAGTATTCTCCTATTATGAAAATATGTAACTTGTATATATAGTCTTTCAATTAATGAAAATAATCAAGGGATCATTTCTTTCACTTTGATTGTAAAAGCTTGCTAACCACATTAATAGCAGATAATATTTCAAACCAAATAATTATTGCCATTAAAAACTCAAAATCACCAAGCTCATTTGTCGCTAAAGATTTAGCTTCATTTCGTATTTTAGAATCAAGATCCTTTTCCGCCACTTCAAGTAAAGCTTCTCTAAAGTCCGACATTTGAGATCTTATAGCTTTGACACTATCTACACGACTCTCCCAACGAGTGGATGACAATGATTTTGGTGTCACTTTTATATTATCTTTCAAAATTTGTCATCTCTTAGTAGAATTGGCAAAAATTGTATAAATGCGTGGAATAATCCCAAAAAAATCTTTAGCTTTACTGCAAGAGTTAGCCATATCACACAATGCCAAATTAAGACTATGACAACCACAAAGAGTATAAAAGGCTCTCGGATTCATGTCTAGAAATTTCTTTTGTACACCTTGATGTTTTCCTTTCATATTTGATCCATTATCATAACTTTGTCCTCGCACATCAAATATGTCAAGATCGAGATGTTTCAACTCGTTTTGTAAAACATTAAAAAGTCCTTGGCCAGTTGTATCATTCACGTTGAAAAATCTTAAAAAGATTCCTCAATGCTAACAAAATCTGAAGAAACATCCACATATATTATTATCAAAGACATTTGCTTTTGGTGACTAACATCAGGAGTACAATCAAGTATCACAAATAAATACTTTGCTTGTTTGATTTTCTTAATGATTTCATTTTTAATTGCAGAAGCAAGCAAAAGTATTAGCTCGTTTTGGATGTTATGTCCAAGATAATGATGATGAACTTCATCATTTATAATATGTCTAACATGTGCTTGGACAAATGGGTCAAACTCTGCTAACGTTTCAATTAAGCCCAAAAAATTTCCATTGCTATTTTGATACAATCTTCCATTAGAATCACGAAAGGCCAAATTCTTTTTAGCAAGAAATTTCACTATAGCAATAATTCTTCTTAAAACATTTTTTCAGTGCTCCTTCTCCTTCTCAATTAGCCTTCGAGACATTTTATCAATAGTTTCATTCTTTTTTAGCCTTTGACGTAACTCATACCAAGTGCTCATACTCTTAACATGTTCGATGAATGTCTCATGCTCTTAAAGTCTTTCACCAATATGTAGCCAATCACTACAACCCTCATTTGTTAATTGACCTCTCCTATTTCCTATTTTAAAAACTTTACAGCAAAAAACAAAATACTTTATCAAGCTGTTTCGAATAGACAAGCCAATCTCTATCACACTTTTCTCCATTTGATAAAATTCGAGTATACAAATTAGCAGTAAATCGTCTAGATAATTCATCTTTAGGACCATTCACAATGGACAAATCTCTTTTAGGACCTTTCGTCACTAATAACTCAATCCTTTTAGAATCAAGAGCATCCCACATTCTTGGATCAAATATATCAAATGGGTTTTCTTGCTCTTGCTCTACATTATCAATACCATTATCCTCCAGATCATCACTTTCATTATAAAATGAATTATTCAAATTATCATCACCATTTTCAGCATCGATTTGATTGTCCACATTATCATTTTCAATGGGTACATTATCTCTATTCTCCGGAACGACTTGATTCTCTATATTAATATTCTCATTAACATTATTAACATTTTGATCTTCAACCTGAACTTGTGTCTCTTTTATAACAAACTTATCAAGAGCTCCTCTTTGAGATTTAGTTAATTCCTCGGTTTTTTTCTTCTTCTTACGCTTCTCATATCCATATTCATACTTTCTAGGAGGCATAATATGTAATTGAAATGCAAAAAGGATCGAAAAAACCTGGTAATTTTATGTAATGCTCCAATTTGTTAGAACACCCACTCTCACAATTTGCCAAACATGAATTGAAGCTTTCAAACTGAATATCGGACGGGACACCCACTGTTTTTGTTCAATAAAAAATTAATGAACAATTGAAATATGATAAACAATAATATTTAATAATTAAATATTAAAACAACAAACAAGGCTCCCTTCTTACATATTAAAACAACAAAGCCAAAATTCAGAAGTATTTGTTACAGCGTGGGGAAGAGTTAAAAAAGGAGAACAAACAAATTTTCAGCTTCATTTTCTGAAAATACACATAGCCGAGCAAGTTTAGCAATAAAAATAACCTATAAATCTAAAAACAGAGTTTTTTTAATTAAAAAAACAGCTGATTCTACAAACATAAAACCCAATTAGCAGATTGAATTGAAAAGACAAAGAGAGCAACTTTGCATTATACCTGAAAGGACAAGAAAACTCAGATCTTCAAGAAACAAATGGTGTTTCAAAAGTGAATAATTTTCAAGAATATGAGTATTCAATGGAATAAAGATAAAGAATCAATGAAAGTGTGTATATTTTCAGAGAGGGAGAGAGAAGGTGGAAACTGGGAAGATGATGAGGGAACTATAGGGGCTAGGGCTAGAGATGAGTTTGGGCTGCAGATTTCATTTTTCTGAGCTGGTTTATGGGTGTTGGCCGAAAATATGGGTTGGTATGATTTTCATTTGGGGCCCCTAAAATTTTTAAGCCCCGTACGGTAACACAGCTCGCACAGGCCCAAAGACAGTCCTGCCCATATGGTGTTGACTACAATGGAAGCCTCAAAAGCTTGCTCATATCGCTAGCAATTCTCTTGGTGTGATTTAAACGACTCCTAGATATGTTAGTTTTAAATTCCATTCATCCACATGTTCCATTACTGCCACTCTTAACATATCGATGAAAATAGGCTAAAGTGAGATTATTAATGTCTATTTCATTTCTTTTGACTACCACTATATCTGATACATTAAACGATTTGAAAGATAATTATAGTTTGGCATGCTTTTCTTAGGTGTTCACTCAAGCAAATCACTACTTGGAAGGAGGTATTAAGCATATCATACTTCTTGATTGCTTGTTGTACACTCCAACAACAACATACCCAGTGCAATCCCACAACGTAGGGTCTGGGGCTTGTTGTACACTACGTTGAATAAAAAATTATTTCTTTAGCATTTCTACTACAAAGATCTCTTATTCTACTGCTGTAGGAATTCAAGAAGATGAAGATTTTTAAATGGCACATGGAAGCTACAGAGTGAATCCCAGTTTCCTAAGCTCTTCTTCTTGTTTCATAGATGGTGGTATAAAATCAATCAGAAACTATGTACATTCAAAATCAGAATGGCACAATATGCTGAAGAATTGTGGACTTTCAGAGGTCAACTTTCAAGAAAATAAATGCTATCCATTGGATTACAGTGCTGAGGTATTTGTTTGGGAAAGCTGTTACTAAATGCAAAGGTAGAATTTTAACTGTTATCCACATGCTTTTTATATGACGCAATTTTTCATGGGTAAATTACCATAACTAATTTCCCAAGAAATATCGTGTGTCAAAATAGATGTTAATGTACTTTAATTTGATCAAAAGCAATTGCTACATTGCTCGAGGACAATTGATGTTATAACAACATACCCAGTGAAATCACATAACGTGGGTTTGGAAAGGGTAAAGTGTACGCAGATCTTACCTCTACCTTGGTAGGTAGAGCGGCTGTTTCCGAGAGACCCTCGACTCAAGACAAAATACAAACACAAGCAAAGTAAGACAAACAGAGCTACTAAGCCATGATAGCGAATTCTCGGAGGACAATTGATGTTAATGTACTGTAATTTGAGAATGGATCATTTAGCGAATGTTCTTGATCTGTAATATGTATTTACTAGACTGAAAATTATGAATGTTTGAAGTATTTATTTGATTGGGTTAGTTACTTGTTAACTATAGAAGTTAAATTAGATGCCTCTGTTTGCACTTACTTACTAACAAAGTATGAAATGAATTGACTGTTTAAAATATATTGCTTTGATAGTGAATGAAAAACTGACATACCCATCCAGTATTATATATTGATTGGAATAACCTTTTGTCAAGGAGGGAAATATGTCTTCATTTTCAAGAACACAGGTTCACTAACATATTACACATTTTCCTCCTCTGAAAAGGGGAACTTCTTAACGGCGACAACAGCAAGTTCATACTATATGGATACATATAAAAGAACACAGAAAAGAAAAACAACAGATAACGGGGAAGATGTTATTAAGCTCAATTTGAGCTCAACACAAAATGTTGTTAGTTCAATCTAAGTCTGCTAAGTTAACCCGTCTCATTCCTCCTTCTCCGTGCTTCATAGGACATGTTTCATTCTTCCTAATGACACGAATTCATTTGGCGGATGATTTATTTGTTGATTCACTGCCCATCTCCCAGAAGCACTGACAAACATCTGTCATGACCTTCATCACGGAAAAATTAAGATCAAGTTCTTTGTATTCTTTGTGACATTTATCCTCCATCAACTTCACCACGGCATCAAGAGTAGGCATGTGGAAATCTGATCTTCCAAGAACAGAGCCATAATTCAACATAATTTTCACCTCTCCAGATTGTGAGGAAGCTATCTCCAAGATGGGAGGAGATTTAACCGTGTTCGTTTCAGGCTTGCCATTAGCTACTCCTAGACAAGGTGGAATTCCATCATTTGTATCCGATTCAACTATAGTTGCCAATGCGTTACAATCATCTTGTCTACCTATTAAACCACTTGCAACTGGAGACTTCCCTTTACTTGATGAACCTGCAAATTCAGATCACATAACTCTCAAGGAGCAAAAGACACCAATAGGTCTTGTACCAAAATTAAAAGACAAAATATTACTAATAGTTAGGAGTGACAAAATTAGCCCATGAAAACATGACCCGCCCAACCCGTTTAAGTTTGGGCAGATAGGTTAATGACCCGCCCATTTATTGGCTCAGCCCAATTCAAACCATCTAAAATTGGGCTAGTATATAGCCCAAATTGACCCATGAGAAATTTTGTCAAAATATATCAAAGACATTTTTTTTCAGTTTGATATGTGATGTATAGTCATAATAAAGAGAGAAAATTTAGGAACTTATAAAATTATAAAAGAACAATAACAACAACAGCATACCCAGTGAAATCCCACAATCTGGGTTATGACCCGCTTTTTAACCCACCCCATTTCAGCCCAAGCAACTTTTGGGCGGGTAACATTTATTAACTCAACCCATATTGACCCGCCCAGATTCAGCCCAAACCGTCCATTTGACACCCCTACTAATAGTGAGCAAGGATACAGTGTTCATAATGTCCTTCAGGGACATCCCATAGAGAAGATTAGCATGGCCCTATTGTGCAAGAATGACATGCACAAAAAGGATACCACCTTCATAATCAGAACTAGCAACTTTTCATGTCTGTATAACTTGGAATACTTTATGTACAGTTGCCAACAAGAACAAATGGAAATGGATAATCTAACCAATTCTTGAAGTTGGATAGGCAAATAGTAATTTTGAAATTCAGTGGAAGAGTTGGGAAAAGCTTAATTTGGAAACACACACAAGACCTAGAGCTGTTCGCATCCTGAAATACAGCTTCCTTAAAGTCAATTTGACAGTACGGGCATCATATATTATTAAGCTGGTGCCTTGAAAGCAAAATTTGAAGAGCCAAGCAATCTTGTTGTAGAGGAAGGTATCAAATTAATCATCAACCTAACGTCATTCCATCTTCAGAACTTTGCCAACCGCAAGAGCACACATAAAAGAGTCCCTTCCAACACTTGGGGCGTGTTTGGTATTTGGAGGAAAACATTTACCAAAAACGGTTTCCAATTCTCATGTTTGGTTGGTCAAAATGTTTTAAAAAACATTTTCTCTAAGGAAACAAGTTCCTTAAAAATGAGGAAAAATTTCCCTAATGAAGTAGGGAAAACAAGTTCCATAAGTAACACTCCAAGTTCATTGTCTCCTCCCCACCTACCCACCCCCATAATGTTTCGCTAGATTACATATGATTGCTCTTGATATATTAATTTTTTCCAACTTACCAAACACTAAAAATAAGAAACCTACTTATTTTCCAAGATAACATTTTCCCTCATACCAAACACATCCTTATCCTACTATCATAAGATTGAATTATAAGAACAGAGATGAGATAGCCTCTACCTGGGCGGATGACGGCAACTGGAACTGCATTATGTGGCAGGTCATCAGTGATCGGCTCATCCTTAGGTTTGATAAAAGTGTGATTAGCAATAGCATTCTTCGTAGGTGACAGTGGGATGCCAGAACCAGAAGTAGATCCAGCTCTTGTAGGAACTGAAAGGCTCTTGTCCACGCCAGAAGGCTGAGATGAAGGAAACCCTTCCTGTGGTACTAATGAGTTGGATGAAATGGGTTGCTTTCCTTTGTCTCTACCAAGTGATGGACCCGGGTTTTGCAGATGAGATTCAAGAGATTCATTTGGTTGACTTGATTGATTTTGTAAGCGCTGCCTTTTCAGAGGTGGTTCAGGCCCATCTTGCACCAGAACCTCTTGCTGAAGGAAAACGAAAAATGAAAGGAAGTAAAGGTGAGTAAAAAGTCAAGAAAAATGCCATAACAGGAAATACAGTAGCCACAAAGCAAGAACATTAAAGTAGTTCAATACTTCGGCATTCTCGGATGACTTTTTACTTTCTGCATCCTGAAATGAAAGAAAGCATGTCAGCAAAAAATAAGCTCACATGAAAGAGACGGCAGAAAAACTGAACAAAGTACTCCCTCTTTTCTATTTTAAGTGGCACTCTTTCCTTTTTAGTATGTTCCAAAAACAATGACTTTATAGCCACATTTAAGACCACAAATTCCAAGTCTTCTTTTCTTTCTTAAACTCCATGCTCAGTCAAACATCCTCACATAAAATGAAACAGAAGGAGTACTCATTAACAGGGAAGAGAAAAAAAGTGTATTAAATGAAGGAACTTAGCACCTTTGCTTCCTCGTTATCAAATATTGCATCTGCAAGGACCCTATAATTCTCCTCTTCTATAAGGTCCCAATTTTTGTTATACAATTTTAAAAGATTCTTCAACACTGGCTTCACCTTCTCTCCAGAAATCCCGAGAACTTTCATAGCCCGAAAGGCATTATCGACCCTAGGGTTTGGAGGCATTGCTTATCCAAGCTGATTTAATACAGCAGCTTTGAAATTAGTCACCGAGCCTGCATTGACATCATCTGCTGGAGAAGGGGACAAGAGTACAAAATGCAAGATAGCCAACAGAATTACACAGCCGTAACACCAAAGACATATAAATGAGGCCATGAATACCCAAATATAATAACTAATCCAAACATTCACACCATGATTTTGGTAAAAAAATTAAATTACTTCCCAAGGTAAGTCAGTAAGAAAGTCAAATAAAGCTGATGGGTATGTTTTCTCCATCAGCTGGCTTTTGAAAATTCAACACTAGGACCAAAAGAGTATTTCAAAACTGAATTATTTCAAGACATATACGGCTTTATACCACTCCTGTAAAAGGTATAGTATCAAAGTAAGTCCTCCAAGAGAGAAAAATGAATAATATGCATAAATTTATAAGCAAAACTTTATGCATGACACATTACAACTTTAGGAACTTTGTTTAAGCTGGAAACTGCTTACATCATCCATTACACTAGAAAGATTGCTTCCAGACGGCTAAAGATTCTTCAACAATAAAAACAACAGATATGCCTCAATCTCAAGCGAGTTGGGTCGGTTATATGACTCCTCATTGACCGTGTCCCTCCATTTAAGCTCATCCCAGACCAATATATACAAAATAAGAAAAATAAAAAACAAAAAGTACTAGAAGCTCTCTCTGTTTTCTACTGGCATATAAAGACGGCTGAAGATTCTAAGACTAGGAAATAATACTGTAAGCTTCTCTTACCTTCTTAAGAAAGTGGTATGAGCACAAGCAGACAAGAATAAAATCTAAGCAAATATATTATCTAGTTTCATTCTCTTCTAACAAAATTGAACCTAGTCCAAAATTTATTCATCCAATGAGGAGTCTATACACGTAAAAGGACCGGTACTTATAGAGAAGTTTCAGGTTGTACTTCAGTTACAGACAAATATCCCTCTACATAGTAGATATCTATGCTCCTCCATTAGCTTAAAGCTCATTCTGAATAACTAATAAGTAGATTTGATAGTGGATAATAAGTATGTATGTAACTGGATTCATACCTTAAGAAGAGTAAAGAGTTACAACCTTGGCACACACAAATTCTCATTTCCTTATCAAAAAGAGTTACAAAAAATTATGACTAAACTACCAACTAACACAACCATAATATCAATAAGGGTGTGTTTGTTAGGAGGAAAAACATTTTCTAATTTTCTCATGTTTGGTTGGTCAAAATGTATTGGAAAATATTTTCTCAAAGAAACAAGTTCCTTGAAAATCAGGGAAATGACTTCCCCAATGGAACTAGGTAAAACAAATTCCATGAGTGCTATTCCATGGTGATTGTCTCATCCCCATCTTGTAACTGAAACCAAAATTTCATCCACATAGCGAAAACGCAACTTCAGGTCATTTGACTTTTAATGTCAGAAATTTTATAAGAACAATTGAATTGCCACAACTGAAAATACTGTACAATATTAAATAAGAATAACACAGTGCACTAGTGGTCTAAGAGCTAGAGTAACGACCTTGATTGTATGAATCCCAGCAGAGTCGGGGGGTGAATTCTTTCAATCTGCCTAAGTCTTGTCGAGCAAGGTTACCCTTACCTCTCTTGACAGGAGGCAGCAGGTAACCTGTAGATTAACAGAGGTGCAGGCAAGTTTACTCCAACATCACCTTCATCCAAAAAAAAAAAAGTATTGTCAAAGGAGAACAAAACATGGTAATTCATGCACAAGGATACTCCTAAAGTACCATAGAAGATAGAAACTCAATGCAGCTACAAAATCACTTGACACTTGTGAAAAAAAATTCAAAGCTGTTCTTATAGTTGTTAAACCGGGCAAATTCACCCAAACTGTAAAACTGTAGGGTCAATGAACAATAGCAAGTCTGTGAAATTCATTTCTACCTAAATAAATAAAAAAGTATCTGTTAAAGGAGAACAAAACATGGTAACTCATGCACAAGAATACTCCAATATAACCACCACAGACAGAAAAATATTGCAGCAACAAAGGGTGTGTTTGGTATGGATGAACATGTTTGGTTGATCAAAACTTTTGGAAAACATTTTCTCTAGGAAAACAACTTCCTTTAAAATGAGATAAATCTAGGGGATACAAGTTCCACAAGTGTCATTCGGCATTGATTGTCTCCTTCCCACCTTCCAACACCTCCCACCCCCACCCACACCCTCATAGCCCCTATCCCCATCATCCCCAACTCCTACCCTCACCCCGTCTCCCTTAGTGTTTGCGTAAACTATATACAGATAATTTTGATATTACGAACCAAACACAAGAAAATAAGTAAGAAAATCACTTAGAGGTCGTTTGGTAGTTGGTTAGGAGGTGAGGGTTTCATGTATTAAAACATGCATAAGTGATAGGCGTACCATGTTTGGTAGCCGGTTAGGTGGTAAGGTATTCATGTATAAAATCAATACAAGGTCTGATTTGTAATCTAGAAACCCGCATAACTAATGGAGACTCCATGTATAAGTTATGAGCGAATCTATGTATTAATAGATGAATTACTAAACTTTGTATAAAATAATACATAAATTTTTCTCATAACTAATTGATGTACTACTAATAACTGCATAACTCTAAACAACTACCAAACGACCCCTTATTTTCCTTCATACAAAGAAACCCAAAATCACTTGACACATCTGGAAAATGAAATTCAAAGTTGTTAAACAGGGAAAATTCACCCAAACTGGAAGCCCATAAGGGGGTTTTGCACGATAGCAAGTCAAACAAATTGTACCAAATCGAAATTCAAATTCTACAAACCCTAAACAGAATAAATACCCACAAAAAAAAGAGAAAAAAATATCCATGTCGAGATGAAATCATGCTCTCCATTTGAACCAGGTATGCAACTATAAAAACATATATTTATACTGCGACAGAATAATCCGCTAGACAAAACCCAGTAATTTTGCGCAAATTTTATATTTGTGTTAACAAATCAACTTAATATGCATAAATAATTTATCAAAATCACGAAATCCGACCTCTGCTTCAAAGTTACAGTAATATTCTGAACATACTCTAATTAATTTTGAAAATGAGAATGTGTTTGTTACTACCATGGAAAATGAGTTTAAATTAGGCATGTCCAGTGGGCCGGATCGGGTCGACCCGCCCCGTCCCGCCATGTCCCGATCCCAAAAGAAATTATCGGTGTCGGGGTTCGAACTCGGGAGGGCCTGGGATCGTCCCGCCCGTCCCAATCACACCCCTATCCCGCCCCTCCCACTTTGCAAAAATCTGCTGCAACAACAACCAAATTTTGATTTTGGCCATTGTGCAACGACTATACCGACCATTTTTGCCCCTACCCCTTAATATTTTTTTATAATCACTAAGTTAATATATTTACACTTTAACCCTATTTTTCAACTATAAATATCTTATTTTCCTCTTCATTTTTTCACAAATCTTCCTACAATCTCTCTAATCTAATATCTCAATTTATCTCTCTACAATTCTACAAATCTTTCTACTATTAGTATTAAATATTATATCAAAGTAAAAAAATTGGGAGTGAAGTTGACAACTAGCTTGAAAATCATTCATCGAGCAAAGTTTCAATTTTCAACCTTGATTACACGTCGACGTTACATCGACGTTTGGTACCTTCGTTCCTTCTTTAAATTATTATTGTTACTTTATTTTAATTATCGCACTTAATTTCATTATCTTTAATTATTTATTTACATAATTAATATGGAATGATTAAGATATATGTTTAAGGGTAAGGTTAAGGCTTCTTCTAGTAGGGGTAACAAGGGCAGATGTACTTCATATAGTAATCCTATTCGTAGTCCCAATGATTTTATTGATTTCACTAATATAGATGAAACTGTTTTTTTTAATGATATACCATTAGATGATGAGGTAGATGAACCAAACTTTAATTTAGATGATACACCCACTAGTGCACCTCAACCTCATGCTTAGACTGAGTCTCAGCCTGAAACTGAAATGTCACGTATTCCCCTAGTATAAGTCGAGGCCCCACACAACAAAAATTAAAATCAGTCGCATGACATTTTTTTGATAGGGACCAACAGAATTAACTAGCTACGTGTAAAAAATTTAAAAATATTAATAAATTTAAAATTGAAAAAGGTCAAGGTGGGACGGAAGGTTTATTGAGACATTTACAAGGCGAGCACACAGTTAGGTGGAATGAGTAACATGCTAAAAAATTGGATGTGTCAATGCCATCTGAGTCGGGACAAGGTTCACATAGTGTCTCCGACCTAGTACACGGTCAAATTAACTTGACGATGGGGGGATTTTTGATCCTAAATATGATAAAAACAAAGATAGGGAAAATAAGGCAAAATTAGTTGCAGTTAAGGGTTTGCCTTTTTCATTTCCTTCCTCTCCTGGTTTATTCATTAGATTCGAGAAACATATAATCCTGCTTTTAATGAATTTCCTAGATCAACGGTTAGAAGGGATGTTTTTAAATTTGCAAGTGAATATCAACAATATTTACGTTATGCATTGTATCATCTTAATGGCAAAGTGACTATCACTTCTGACATAGGTCGTAGTACTAACGGTAATGATTATTTAACGGTAACATGACATTGGATAGATAAAAATTGATTTATGTAAAATACAAAGACGCAAAGAATATAAAAAGCACAATTTGCTATAAATTTTATTTTTAAAGTTAATAAAATACAAAGATGCAAAGAATATAAAAAAATTTGTCATGATTGTGGATTACCTTATAGAAAAATTCCAGAAGAAGTTTCGAATAGGTGAAATTCTCTGTATGAGCAACTATTTGTTGTTTACGATTATAGACAACCTATAATTTTATTATTTAACGCCCATAATAAAAATCCAAGAGATATGCTTGTAGATAATGATTGGACATTTTTTTTAGAACTTAATGGATTTCTAGAGAAATTTTTTCAAGCTACTAAAGAATTTTTCGGTATTTATTTTCCTACTATTTCAAATATGTTATTTTATATAACTCTAATATTTTTGTTACTTAATGAATATATGCAAAAACCAACTTATAAAGCATCTATGGAAAAAATGTTTATAAAATTTTAAAAAATATTTTTTTCATATTCCCTCTATTTATATTATTGGTGCGGTATTAAATTCGACTATTAAAGTAGACGGTTGTAAAACACTTGTAGAAACGATTTATGATTGTATAGAAGTACTTCCAACAGACCCAACTGAAGAACCAACTCACAAACCAACTAAAGAAGAAGTTACGTCTAGCATACACAATGAATGCAAACAAGTATATATGTATTACCAACAACAAAGTGCAAATAATCAATCGGCTTCTGTACCATCTTCTACTACTTCGCTGCAACCTTATAAAAAACATGCGGTTTCCGCTGCTAGTATTCAAGGTCTTAGAAATAAAATGTTTAGTGGTTCAACTTCTTCACAAGTTAGCGAAATTGATGTTTATGTTTTGCAGGGTGTTGTACCGTACGAATTAATTGTCAATGATGAAGAATATGAAGACTTGCTGAAATAAAAGAGGCAGAATGGGAATACATTTCCGACATTAGATGATGGCCCGAGATGTTTTGAACATTCAAGCATCATCAACAATGTCTGAAAGCATTTTTTATGCTGGAAGATTTCAAATAGGAGAGCACACACATTCATTGGTGGGAGACGCATTAGAGATTGCAGTTCTTTTCAGAGATTGAATTCTAGCGGAGCGTAGAAGGTGCGCTCAATCGGAGATCAACGAAGAAGAAGACAACAACTACAACGAAATCTTGTCCGAGGGAACAGGAAGCGACGTCGAACAATTTGACCTACAAAATTCAATTCCAACCGAAGATCCTCAAGACATTGTGAGGAAATTATAAAAAGTATGGTTAAATATGTAATTTTTTAAATTACAATTTTACTATGTGTTGCAACTTTTGAACGACACCACAAAGTTGCAATTTTGAAATTGTATTACCAAAAAATCATATTTCTATTAAATAATATAAGAGACACAAATACAGTCTTGTAATATTTTTATTACACTATCTTGTTTAATTGTTGAAATGTTTATATATATTATTTTTTAAAATTAAGTGGCAAAAAAAAGGGTCAAATTCCGATCTCGACCCGACCTGTCCCCTATACCAGCGGGATGTGGAACGTGACCTCTTCCCGGCCCGCCAGGCCTACCGGAACTCGAGTCCCGACCTTCCCCCGTCCCGCCGGGACCCGCCTCGCCCCGTTGGACATCCCTAGTTTAAATCCACAACCATCAATGGCTAATTGGAAGCCACAGTGGAGAATTATATGGAATTAGACGTGTGCTGTGTCAAAAACACCCTTTTTTGAAAAAAAAAATTATTAGCTGAAGGTCATTACAATGTGGGGATTCGAACCCTTATCAATAGGTAAGTTTTGATAACCAACTAAGCTACTAAATTACTACACACCTTTTTACTGTTTGTGATTTATTTAAGAAAATGACAAAAATAGCCCCTTTGTATTTAAGGGTTGGTTCATACTACTTCCTCCGTTTTAAAAAGAATGTCTGATTTTAACTTGACACAAAGTTCAAGAAAGTAGAGAATTTTTTTGAATTTTGTGGTCTTAAATTTCAAATGTGTTAAATGTACAAAAATGCCCTTTAATTTTGTGGTTTTAAACATGTCATATGGAAAGCTCGAATGAAAGAGTTGCCAAAAAGGGAAGGAAAGATAGCACCGTCTACTCAGACTGTCACACCGACAAATTCTTTTTCATTTCCAGGGTAGTTGGAAAGAGCTATAGCAGCTTACGATGCAGTTGATTCGGAAACATACGCCGGGGCGGTTGGGTGGGGAGTCAGATCTCTAAGATATTTCATAAAAGTCTGTATGGATCCTCAATCACCAATCCTGCCCTCCAGTCCAAAAGGGTTCAAATTAAGCAATCAAGTCCGTCTGGACTCCGATCGAGAAAGCCTCATCCTTCTATCACAACTACTTTCCTCTATCTGGCTTTTACAAAATTGTCAAGGCGGGATGTTCAGTACCGATTCTTATAGTACTGTTCGGGGAGTCGATAAGCTAATTCCTGTAGATGTCTATTTGCCAGGTTGCCCTTAAAATGAAAAATAAGGCAATTTTTTTAAACGGATGGAGTAATAGTTTCTTTTCTTTGTTTTCTATAAGTGTGTTGTTTGGACCATCTTATGCGCCTATAATAATAGGTAACAAGTAACTCTGTGATCAACGTTAGAACAAATTAAAGAAATTAGCAGTTTTGATCATTTAAGCTTGCTAAAAATTACTCATTCCGTTTTGATTTATGTGGCATCATTTGACCGGACACGAAGTTTAAGAAATAAGGGATGAATTTGTTATGTTTATCAAATTGTCCTTATTTTAGTGCCCACATTTGTTGACTTTTCTTCACAATAAGTATATCTTTAAAAGTAATGGGACCCAACAAGGGTAAAATATAGATAGTGTCACTAAATGGTTGCCAAATAAGGAAAAGTGACATTCATTTTGGGACAAACTAAAAAAAAATAATGTCACATAAATTGAGACGGATGGAGTAATATTTATAGTCTTCATCAAATATTTACTGAGATATTTAGTGAACACGGTTTGTTAACTTGACGAGAATTATGAGGGAAGAAAGGATTTAACTATAAATACCAAGAAAGTCTCATCAAATTTTAAAATATGCAATATAAATAAATTTATTCTCGGCCCCAATTCCGCTATCTGTCGTTGTATCGGCTGATGAAATTGGAAGACAAATTGATTCCTTAACTTAAGCGATTTGGGGGCTGAAAACGGAACTCTAATCTCCAGCAATGGGTTCCCCAACTACTCTAGAAAGCGTTAGGATGGTGGTGTGAGTAAACTAAGAGGTAAGAAACATGAATACAACCGAGTAAGGTAAAAGAAAGTAAATGATAAAAGTAAAGGATAAAAAGATAGATAAATTTTGATTTGTTTGATTGATTGTGTGTATTCTATACAAAGAATGTGTTCTATTTATAGTACAAAAAAGGAAAAAACTGTACAAACGTGCCCCCCTATGTCAGCCATCAAGTAACCCAGTAAGTTCAATGGCCGACTATGGGAGAGGTGGTGCTGATTTTCTCGCCCTCTACTCCTCTCACTCGGATAATGGCCCTTTTTCAGCTGTTGTTAGCCGTTATCGCTTCTAGGGGTCTGGAAACCCTTTTGACTTGGTCGTTGAGGCGTCTGTATCTGAGTAGGTCCCAGTCATACCTCTAACCAACAACTTCGGCTAAGATGCCTTAGTAACCGATGAAGTTGTTGTAGTCGAGGGCTAGGAGTAAATTCGGCTCCGGATAGTTTGGCTGTCACTGAATTTGGCTAAACACTTCAAAAAACATTTGAGTGTTAACAATTGCCCCCTACATTAACTCGAGTGTGACTGCTGAGTTGATGTATCCGAAAGTATCCGTCGTTTCAGTCTGACAGCCGCGTATGTCACTTCAATCGTCTCGTCTCCAGTGCATTCAATGATGGGCTTTAAAGAAGCTCTTATTTTCTTCCACAAAAACGCCTCGGCTTCCACAAACATTTTCTGACGGATTCTTAGCCGCACGTTTTGGGCGATAAGACCTTTAGCAGAGTGTCAATCATATCTTCGAGACAAAGGAAATAATTTAGGAGAGACGTTCCACGCAAGGTTTCTCATTCGATCTTCTTGGCCATTCCCAAATTCCTTGCCTTTTTTCCCAGAAAAACCTTGTTTCTTCCTCAGAAAAACCATCTCTTCATCTTCTTCTCTATCGTTGGGGTCGGATAGTTCCGATTTAGATGATGATGACCTAATCCCCACTTTTGACTTCATAGATGAGCAATTGATTCGTGCCCCTTTTGGTACATCTGAACAAGGTGACCTATTTCTTTCTCAGCATCTAAGCCCGGCGAACTACGACTTTCCGATTACCTGTGACTGGTTTACCCGCGACCGTTGTCCGGCTAGTCTGTTCACCTGGTCGACCAAGATTTCCAATTATTCTGTTTGGTTGGATTGAGTGAAGTAGGCCAAAGAAGCCGAATGGAGGCACACGGGTCTCTATGACTCCATTACGCTGTCAGAATTTGACTCCTCCTGCAACATAGCTCTTATATATGCCTTTCTTGGTTACTGGTCGATCGTTGTCAATGCCTTTGTCTTCCCTTGGGGAATGATAACCCCCACACTGCTTGATGTGATGGCGATACTTGGCCTTCCGATTCTGGGAGCCGAGGCGCCTGTCTTAAGCAATATAGATATTGCCGATTTGGGCATCAAAGTATCCAAGACTTCTTCAGGATACGACCAGTTTATAGCCAATAACCGTCGGATATCGTCTCTTCCAATCGACGATGCCGAGCATCATGTCTTTCTGCTTTTTTGGTTTAGTCGATACTTTGTCTGTACGGGCTCTTGTGAACTCGTGAAAAAGCTAGAAATTTATGCGGCATTAGCCATTTCGGGAAAGGATGTTAGTTGGGCATCTCTCTTCTTGACCTATCTTTACATGGCTCTAGGTGATGCCCAAGCTAGGTTAAGAGATTACAGAAACCTGGATACCTTGGCCGGTCCCCTATAGTTTCTTCAGTTGTGGATCACCATCTATTTTCCTGAGTTTACCCCCGATAATTTCGATAACTGCCGCTTTCCGTTAAACCCGCCAATATTAGCCGACACTCTTCGGAGAACCCCCTTGTGCCCCAAGATGTTTTTACTGCGATCTTCACTATGCATGGTCTGTCTAAAGACCATTACACAAATTGGCAACCGGTCCTAGAGAGATGGGCCACCCCTGATTGGGTTCGTCAAGTAGCCGATGAATATTTTACTTTCTCCCAATGGAAGACTATGGCTCTCATATGGGGGCGGATTCTCACGGCCAGGGACGTGTTGGGTGGTTTGAAACCCAATTCTAAGAATAATAAATTGACCGCGGAGCCATATCGGCTGAATTTTATAGCAAGGCAATTTGGCCTTACTCAGCACGTGCCGTGGACCCACTGCAGTATTGTCAGTTCAACCCAACGATGCTTCCTTGATGTAGAACAAGCAGAGAAATTAGTCGATCATAATCTTGACATGCTTGGCCTGTTTGACTGGCAGCCGTTTCCCCTGAGAGAGAATACTATCGTCGATTTTGATGCTTGGTGGGATACGGCTAAGGAGAAGTTTTTTCAATCTCATGTAGATGTCTATTGTGTTCGGCTGATTATGTCGAGAAAAAAGAAGAACTCAGAAACCCCCAAACCGTGGCCAAAAGAAACCACTCGAAAAACTGCTTCCTCTAATTCGGCTAGGCCTATTGCCTCAATGTCTTCCATTCAGTTGTGGCAGATGACAAAGAGAAAAGGTAAATTGCATTCTACATATGTGTCGGCCAGATTATCCTTGTGAATTTTCGGCTAACACCTCTTATGTATCTTTCAATACCCCCATCTCCTCCAGTGTTTGTTGATCTGGAGACCACATTTGATATTGAGTCCTTATCCCCCATGAAACCAGTGCCTAAACAACCTCGACAGAGTGGAGGGATTGTTATTCGAGATTATAGTGAGGAAGGCCTTCACAGATCCGGAGTTCCTATTCTTGCCGAGGGAGAGGAAATTGTGGTATATTACTCGGCTGGCTAAAATACCTTCGCATTGGCTACTAATATTCATGTTTTCTATTTTGCCTTCCAGGGACCACAACTGATAAAGCACAAACGACTTCATAGAGCGTCTGATGGTCCCTTTCATTTTGGCGGATCGTCTTCCCGGGCTCATGCTCCCGTGCATTCATAGGATCTATCATCGGCTGCTCTTAAGGCCACATTTTCTCATGTCATGGCAGTTGATTCTTCCTATGTTGGGGCAGCCTTATAGGTGTACCCTTTCTCTTGTGCTTGGTCATTTACTGCCTCCTGGCTCTTGCCTTTATACTGAACTTGTCCTTTCTGTACAGGAGACTGTTGGCAGTAATCCCTCGGCTGAAACCTACCCAACTGTTGGCCCAGAGGTTCCAACCGAAATTATACTGGAAAATGTGCTTTTGCGCTACTTTGGCTTATTCGATACTGCACATCCACCAGCTTTTCCTGTTGGCGTCCATCGAGAGAGAATCGAGAAATCTCTCGTCAGGGGGATTCCAACCACTAAAGAGGAGTTATATGCTTTGAGGGCCTCTCTGCTCCGACTGTCGAAAGAAACAACGGATTCCCCGGCTATGGCTGCCACTTATAATGACATGGTTTTGGCTCTGAATGATTTGTTTTTTCTATATAGAACAACCAAAGATAGCCATGATGAGGTTGTCGCTGCTCTGCAACACTTGGGGTCTATTTGGCAGGAGAAGAACCACATTCAGACTTCTTTCAATGAGGTGAATGCAGCAAGGCAACATAATGTCAGCCGAAGAAAGGATTTGCAAGAGCAGCTGTCCAAACTACGAGTTAAGTTGGAGCGGATCCAGGCGGAGATAGGAGCTATTACTACGACCATATGTGCCTTAGACTCGGCTATTAGTGCCCATGACTCATCCCGTTATTTTTTTTTGGCAGAGCCTTCAATTGGATAACAAAATCCAGGAATTCGATAGCCAGCAGGTGGTTTGGGAGCTGGATCAGAAGGCAGGTAGCGAACGACTGGCCAACCTGGAGAATGAATGGACTGTGTGGAGAAACTGTCTAGTTCAAGCAACGCCGACAATCACTGCTCTCTTTCCAGTTGATCATGTTGTTGAGTTGTCAGTCGATACCCTTATGGACTTGCCACTCGAAGCAGTCATTGCTTCTGTTGTTCAATAGGTATCGGCCGACACTAAAGCTTTTACCGAGGCTCCATCGACTGTAGTGGTTGAGCCTTTGCTAGGTGCTGAAAAAGAGGTCCGAGAAGGAGTGGGTGTGGCTGAGGCAATAGCCGTTATTGAAGCTGAGAGAGGAAGGGAGATTGCAAGTACTCAAGATGTCCAATCAGCCGTAGATTTGGCTAATCTTGAGACTTCTGTTAATGTTGATGTATTTTAACCTCTATCTGGGGGAATGCCGAGTGATTCAACTTCTTAATTTTATTGACCCCAAATCAAAGGGTCTGTTATTATGACCAGGCGGCCGGTCTGTGGCTGTCGTTTACTTATGCATACCCCAAAATCAGTGGGTAGTATTTCTTCAAAAATGTCTACCATTTATATTTCTCTTCCATACATAGTTATCGCTTGATTCATCTTGCTGACAACCCGTAGGTTCGCTACGAAGGGTCTTTTCCTAGTTTGGCGACCATTTGCCAATTTTGTGATCTTTCATCCCAATCGGCAAAACAATTTTCCAAACTAAGTCTCCTTCGGCAAACTTCTAAGGATTAACATGTTTGTTGTATGCTTTAGCCATTTTACACTTACCGATTTTGACTTTTTCTATAATTGTCAGTCAATTTTCACCCAACTGACCCAACTCTGTTAGAATGGCCTATTGATATGCTTCCAAACTTAGAAGGTTTGGACATCTGTAATGATACTAACTTCAAAGGACAAAACTGCATCTTGGCCATAGATTTAGCCGATAGGATGTCGTCCCCGTAGCTGTAGATTTGGAGTTTATGATTGCCTATTTCCTTTAAAATCTGTCTTTATAAAACGAGTTTATTCAAACTTTGCACAAAACATACATAACACTGGGTATTGAATAATACTCGAGTTTTGTACAAGCGTAAAACAAAGACAAACAAAGTTAGGCATAAAATTCCTATCGGTAGCTCAAATATTGTTGGTCGCCAGATTTGGCTTTCTTTCATGGTTCCCCATCTGCGATGCCTCGACTATCCTTGCCTCAGAACTTAAGGTGGTCAGCCGATGCCACAGGTCACGTATGATTTGGGTCTCCTCAACCATTTAAATCCTCCAAGGTAAGTCGTGGTTTGACTAATTGTTTTATCTCAAACCCTCGTGAGGTAAGATTACAGGATTCCCAAAATCCTTCTTCATATTGCTCCGTGACGGCTATGGGAGCCACATAAGGTGAATAGAGGACAACCTATATGTTCTAAACCCCTGGTTGGAATGAGTTATCGTCTGCTGGGACGTTTCTATACTGTCTCCTTCCCAAAAGATGTGGTAGAAGAAAGGCACTGGCTGGTGTGAATCCAGTCTCTGCCCAGCAGAATAGTGTAAGACGGCTTGCCATCTATCACAAAGAATGCAGATCTGACCATCTTGGTACCCACGGTGATTTCTGCTACTAAAATCCCCAAAGCTTCAGAACCCTCTCCCATTAAGCTAGCCATTTTCATGTTAGTTGGGAAGAGATATTCTCTGGTTTTGTTGAGGCTTTTCAAAATAAGCTTTCATATAGAGAGGCTTGAGGTGTTTAACCATCTATTTCGTAGGTGCACCAAACACGGTGCTCAAAGCATCCTTAGCCATGGTATCGACTATAGTTTCCCATTCTGCGTCTTCTACGCAAACATCACCTTCTAGGTTATCCAGCGTGGAGCGACTGGCCTAAAATTCACATGAGATTAGGCTGACCATTTCAATGTCTGCCTATATCTCCTCAACCAGGTCCTGGCTAAATAAATCAAGGATAAAGTCTCCTCATTTATTCAATTCGGCTGACCATGAGCTCATATCTTCCATTTCTTGGAGACAAATGGGGATTGGTTGGGGATCCTCTAACTGAATCTTCTGTTCAATCTGTGGGATTGCCTCAGTAAGAGGTCCATCCGGGGCCACGTTCTTTTGTCGGGGTTCCTCCGTCGGGTTATCAGTAGATTGTTCATCTAACTCTAGTTGAGCCAACGTCTCTCCTTCAGGCAACATTGCCCCTGAAGAAACTAAGTCGAATGTCCGCTCGATAGCCTCGGCTACAGGAGACTCAGGAATCTCATGATATTCGGCTGCCTTGGTGTTGGAAATTGGATGCAATGTATGTTGCATCTTACGCAAGGCTTTGGCACGTTGCATCCTTATTTTCTGAGTCCTGGATGCGACTCTCGGTGGTGCCTTTTTCTTTCCGGGAGCCTGATTGATAGACCACTTCCCTCTTCTGTATTGGCGGCTGGTTTAATCATTCTCTGGGGTCTCATATAACCCTCATTTCTTGCTATGATATGTAAGGACGAAACACCCTCATTCACATTAAACTCGACCACCCTCTGTTTGGTTTTAGGGAGTGGTTCTTCATCTATTCGAGGCATGCTCGGCTGCCGATTGGTTAGAATCCGTACTTCCCCTCAAGCCTATGCCTGGCGTCGATAGGGACCCTTCTAAACCTCATGGTTTGTTCCTAAAGTTCTCGTTCAAAGTCCCTCGAATATTTAGGGCGGTCATGAAAACCGCTCCTAGCCGGCTGCATGTCATCACGAATGTCATGTAGGCTGCCTAACCGGTTGAACACAGAAGTTCTTGTGACCTTCTCCCCTTCGGTAGGTTTCTTTAGGACCCACACCCTTTGCATCGGTTATTTCCTTTTGGTGTCCCTTGACTCATCAGGCTTAGCAAAAGATACCATAGATATTGGTATCGCGGGAAAGGGGTCGGTGTCAATTGACATTTCAGCCATACTCTTATCGGCTAGCTTGAACCTCCCCTCTTTGATGCCTTTTTGGATCGCCTTTCTGAAGATCACACAATTAGAAGTAGATTGACTATATGAATTATGCCACTTACAGTACTTCTTATCTTTTAGTTCCTCAGCAGGCGGAATCCTATAACCATCAAGCAGTTGAATCTGCTTATCTTTGAGCAGATGATCAAAGATCTGATCTGCCTTTGTGATGTTAAACAAGTAACCGACCATGTCATCAGATGAACTCATCTCCCTGCCTTTGACGGCTTTCAAGGCTGGACAAGATTAAACCTTACCCCTAACGATCTCGGCCACCATTGTGTCTGTCGTGCAATCAGCTGACTCTGAATTGGACTCATCCTCTTCAATGATGGATACCAAGTGGGAGCCTCAATTTCGGTTGGCTCTTCTTCGCTCCTTCTCCAGGACATACTGCTCTATTTTGCTAGCCTTTTTGGCTAACTGGCTCAGGTCAGAGTAGGATTGTCCCACCAACTTCTCCTTTAATTGAGGGTGCATGTTGTTGATTATTATGTGGGCACACTCAGATTCGGGAAAGTGTACGATGCATTTCCCAACCTTCTTTCTGAACCTCTCAATAAAATCGGCAGTCGATTCATCGACCTGCTGCTTGAGGTTTGTTAGATCAGTCACGGTAACCTGAGGTTAGGGCCAATAAAACATATCATAGAAGCAACCCTCCATGTCAGCCCAGTTCTGCACGAAATCAGGAGCTAAAGAGGAGTACCATGCAAAAGTTGTTCCCGTTAGAGAGAGATGTAATAGCTGCAACTTGTGATACTCATTCTGGCCAGCTTCGCCGCATTGGGCAGTAAATCTACCGATGTGCTACATAATGGATTTTCCATCGTCGCAAGAGAAAATGGCAAACTCCGGTGTTTTAAAGCCCCTCGACAAATGTGTTATCCGGTCTATCCAATCGGGGTAGGGCTTCTTATAAACAGACTTGTCCAATGGTTTCAGCTGGATGCCAAAGTACCTCCGCATGGTATTAGCAATAATTTCTGAGTTTATCAGTTGTAACGTCCTCTGCCGATTCTTGACTGGATTCGGCTGGTAGGCGTTCTGCACTAGAGGCCTCCATTCTGCACTTTATTGGACAAGGTTTTGAAGGTTGTAGGTGGTCTGATGGCCATTACCAATAGGTGGGGTAATGCCCCACGGTTGCTATTGGGTATGGCCACCAAAGCCTGCAAACTGTTCTTTTAGAATGGCTAATGGAGTCTGAGGATAAGGCGGAACGATGTTCCATGGTTGCTTTCCTCAGACGTCGGCTGTTCTTAGAAAGTTTACACTTCCTGAAAGGTATGGATTGGGTACTGGCAATGACTTCAGGAATGGTATTCCGCTGTAAACAGCGTCACCAGATAGTCGAGCTAAGTCATAGCCAGGGCACATCGACCGGCCAACATTGTTCGCCCGCATCGTAGGGTCGTTCGTAGAAACGTACGACATAACGGATGACAATACAAAGTGTCCTGGAGTTTGAACTGGTCTCTGAGCCATGTTGATCTGCCCGTACTGCAGACTCGCTTGGTCAAGTGGCACATTTCCCCCCCCAAGGTTTGGCGACGACCATGCAGCGTGCTGGTTGCCAGACGATTGGGCTTGTGTTCCTAGGTGTGCTATCGGTTGCGCCTGAGTGGGAACTGGTTGATGCACATGCGGCAGAGGAATAACACCGAGAGTCACAGTCTCATGCTGAACAACATCGCTCGTCAGAGGGATGGCAGAACTAGCCGAACATTCTCCTAGGTGTATTCGGTTGGTTTCTATCTCTCTCGCTTGCTGAACCTCATTATGTACCATTGACTTTACAGTGTCAGCCAACTGTTTAGAAACTTGGTACATAATGTCGTGGATGCCCAAGTCGATCTGTTGTCTAATAAAAGACGTGGTCATTACGGTTGGACCTTCAAATTGGCTAGAATCTTCCACGGCTTGGGTTGATGGAGGAAGTGGAGGGGTATCCACCGATGTAGGCATACCCGAGGAGGATGCTGGTTTGTTGTTCCTTCAGGGAGGATTTTGTTTAGGATGTGGACTGGACTCGAGGTTCATTTTCTTACCGAACCTTAGGCGCATACGCCAAGAATGATCCTGACCTGGAGAATCAAACTTTGCAATTAATTCACATATGGTCCCACTGGGTGTGCCAAATTTATTCTCGGCCCCAATTCCGCTATCTGCCGTTGTATCGGCTGATGAAAACGAAAGGCAAATTGATTCCTTAACTTAATCGATTTGTGCTGGAAACGGAACTCTAATCTCTTAGGTTCCCCAACTACTCCAGAAAGCGTTAAGACGGTGGTGTGAGTAAACTAAGAGGTAAGAAATATGAATACAGCCGAGTAAGGTAAAAGAAAGTAAATGATAAAAAGATAGATAAATTTTGATTTGTTTGATTGATTGTGTGTATTCTGTACAAATAATGTGTTCTATTTATAGTACAAAAGGGAAAAAACTGTACAAACGTGCCCCCCCCCCCATGTCAGCCATCAAGTAACCCACTAAGTTCAAGTGCCGACTATGTGGGAGGTGGTGCCGATTTTCTCGCCCTCTACTCCTCTCGCTCGGATAATGGCCCTTTCTTTCAGTTGTTGTTGGTCGTTATCGCTTCTAGGGGTCTGGAAACCCTTTTGACTTGGTCGTTGAGGCGTCTGTAATTGAGTGGGTCACAGTCGTACCTCTAACCAACAACTTCGGCTAAGATGCCTTAGTAGCCGATGAAGTTCTTGTAGTAGAGGGCTAGGAATAAATTTGGCTCCAGAATAGTTCGGCTATCACTGAATTCGGCTAAACACTTAAATTATTTTTGAGTGTTAACAAAATTACACTAGACACTTTCTCCTGAAAAGATACTACAAAAATTACACCAAACTCTAAAAATAAATTAAAAATATCATAAACTATAAAAAATGTGGTACCTTTAATTGTGACTTCCAACTAATTTTTTCTTTTGCAAAAAGATCATGTATGCCCATTAGAGATAAATTATTTACCCGTTTCTATTCCCATTACTTTCGTACTCCCAGAAATATCAAAAGTGTGTACCTGAAATATTCTCCATGATACCATCATGATATATAAATATAATTGGATGATATCATGGATGATCATGTTCATTTATTCAAAAGACAGACTTTTCTCAAAAAAAAACTCTATAATACGATCATCTTATATACATATATTATGAAGGTATCATAGAGGACTGTTTCGGCCCTTCAATGAGACACTCATCAGTCCTTCATGATACCATCATGAATATAAATATACTGAGATGGTATCATCAAGGACTGCTTTAATCCTTCTCCCAATCCTTCATGATATATAAATATACGATATCATAGAGAAAGGATTTTGGGCAGATAAATATTTTCGGTCGACTAGAGTAGAAGAGAAATTACTTTAGGGGGAGGCATGAGCGGGTAAATATTTTATATTTTAGGGGTATTTTATGTTGTTTTCTCTTTTTTTTTCATAGTTCTCGTCACATCAAACAGACATAGTTTGATATATATTTGAAAGAAATTAAAAGCGTTTACTTTAGACCAAAATTATTAAATGCATATTTAAGAGACTATTTGAATCTACCCTCAAACATAAGGGACAATTTTTGTTATTTTCTTTGATTTATCTCATATTTCACTTCGTTAAATTATCAACTCACAAAGGTTTCTAGCATTATTTTTGTATCAAATATAACCCTAAACAATTAAAAAGGTATTTACATAGACTTGAACACTTTAATAGTTTCAAATGTATGGTCTAACGTGATTCCATCTGTTAGTGCGCGAGGCATATTTAGACCTTTAGATTGTTTAGGAGTATCTTTGAGACAAAAGATAATGTTAGTAACATTTTTGAGCCAATAAGTTAACGAAGAATAAATATAAGACAAATCACAAATATTAAGGAATATTTTGCATGACCTAATATCTATCCGAAGTGATCCCTCATTTTTGCCTATAGGATAGATCAAGTTACTCTATTTATTTCAAATTAGTGTTTACAGAATAGTAAAGAACAGAAAAGTGAGAACACAATGTTTTGACGTGGAAACTACCCGGCTCACAAGGGTGAAAAAACCACGACCTACACCTCTGTAGGATTTTTTCCAAACTCCACTATAAATGTGAGCCTTTGCAAATTAAGTTACAAACTTTGTAACCTAGGAACTAAATTCTAAAAAAGCTGATAAAGGTACAACTCGATAAAAAATCCTAATACACGAATCTAGACTTGAAAACTGTAAAATATAACTCTATGAAACAAGTTCTTCAATCTTCTTCTTTGTATCATGTCGCACTTCAGGAATCAAAACAATCAATATAACATTGATTTGTATTTGCTCGAATTTTGTTTTATCTCTATGTGAGTGCGTAAAACATCTTCATAGTAGGACTTGAATATTTATGGTTTTTGGTGCGCAGCAAGTCGGTAGAACAAACCCTACGTGATACGACACATTATGTGAAATAGGATTTGAATTGGTTTAGGTTTCTTGCATCATTCACGCGGCTTCAATATACTTTTAGGAGTTGCGCAACAAGTCGACATAACAAACCCTACGTGATACGACACATTATGTGAAATAGGGTTTGAGTTGGTTTAGGTTTTTTGCATCATTCACGCGGCTTCAATATGCTTTTAGGAGTCTGGAGTATCTTGATAAATATGACAAGAAATTCTGTAACTTGTCCATCAAGTCCTTACCATAAACGCAAAGTCCTTACCATAAATCACAAATCCTACTCATTGTAGGTTCTGAGCTGGAACATGTTCTTGGACCTAGTTCAAGCACCTGACTCATTCAATTGTATCTCGCATCTATATTTGAGATGGAACATGTCCATAGACCTGGTTCATTAGTCTTATTTACTAATTTTGTCAATCTTCAAAATTTACACGTGTCAGTGTTAATGCCAACATTAAGAATGTTTTAACCCTTTCCATTTGTGTATTATTACCTTGACCACTAGCGGCATATTTACATGTCAACCTTACCTTTCACATGAATTTAGTAATTTTGTAAGACATTGTGTATAATTTAATAAAATTCATTATATAACTATAAAATTTTTACGTGAACTCAGTTGTAATTTCATATATTGATTTAAAGTTGTTATTGAAATCTTTAATCTTCAATTTTAGATATGCATTGAGCACGTAGGGTCCTTTATTTTTTCAGCTGAGCACATGTGGTCCTTTTAATTTGCAAATATTGAGCACTTTTAGATCAATTGACAGAACTTCATAAGTGGATCATTTAAAACTAGCCAAAATGTCATATCTCCTCTACGTCACTAAGCTAAATAACATAGATTCGAAGTCTTTATACACAAGTAATTTTTCCTCGATCGTGATTTATATTTATCTAAGAAACTTCTATTTACGTTTTGCAATGATTCTTTTATCTAATTTCCTGCCTTTTTTTTTATATGATAAGTGTTGAAATTGGAGGAAAGATGAAACATGCAAAGAAAATTTCTAAAAGGGTTGTTTTTTCCTCCAGCCACGTGGAAAATGCGATCTGATAATTTGATTGACTTGCCTAATGCAATCGAAAATAATATATTGGATGAAAATTATCCTCAAACTTAAGGGACTATTGAGTCAAAAACTCAACAAATAAAAAGGAACTACGAAGAGAAGAAAAACAGGAAGAGTAACCCAGGAACCATAATCAACTTTGATTTTGCATAATTTATCCTTGGGAGATTCTATGGAGATATTTGGAGGTTAGATGTGTACATGTGACGTACAGTAGAGCGATCAAGGACATGTATGATGGAGCCAAGACCAGGGTACGAATAGTAGGAGGAGACTCGGAGCACTTTTCAGTGATGATGGGGCTGCACCAGGGATCAACTCTTAGCCCATTCCCATTTGCCTTGGTGATGGACGGACTGACGCGACAAATCCATGGGATATGCCATGGTGTATGTTATTCGCAGACGACACAGTCCTGATTGATAAGACTCGCAAAGGAGTGAACGTCAAGCTGGATGTTTGGAGACAGACTCTGGAGTCTAAAGGGTTCAGGTTGAGTAGGACCAAGACATAATATTTGGAGTGCAAGTTCAGAAACGGGAGCGACTTTGAGACAGGCGTGAATGTGAGGCTTGGTACTCAGGTCATTCCAAAGAAAGGAAATTTCAAGTACCTCGGGTCTATTATTCAAGGGAATTGAGAAATTGATGACAATGTCACACATCGTATTGGGGCAGGGTGGACGAAATGAAGACTCGCATCTGGAGTCTTGTGCAATAAAAAAGTGCCACCAAAACTTAAAGGCAAGTTCTATAGGGTGGTTGTTAGACCGACTATGTTGTATGGGGCGGAGTGTTGGTCAGTCAAGACTTCACACATCCAAAAGATGAAAGTTGCGAAGATGATGATGTTGAGATGGATGCGTGGGCATACAAGGAGTGAAAGAATTAGAAATGATGATATCCGGGACAGAGTGGGAGTAGCCTCGGTGGAGGATAAGATGCGGGAAGCGAGATTGAGATGGTTTGAGCACGTGCAGAGGAGAGACACAAGTGCCCCAGTGCGGAGGTGTGAGAGGTTGGCTATGGACGAGTTCATGAGAGGTAGAGGTAGGCCGAAGAAGTATTGGGGATAGGTGATTAGACGGGATATGACGCATGTGCAACTCACTGAGGACATGACCTTAGATATGGGGTTATGGAGGACATTGATTAGGGTAGTAGGTAGTCTAGCGTACTCCTACCTACGCTTACAAACTGATAGTTGTAGTGTTATAATTGTAGGACCGTTTAGCCTATCATACTAGTATGCGCAGTATTACTTTATAGTCCCATGTCGTTTGATTTATGTTGTTATGTGTTCTCTAGTATACTTGGTTTGTCTTATTTACCTTCATTAGTTATTGTTTCTTTTTCAGAATGCGCTATCATAACTTATTCGCTTTGTTGTCTTACTTTGCTTGTGCTTTGTCTTGAGCCGGCGGTCTCTCGAAAATAGTCGCTCTACCTGCCAAGGTAGAGGTAAGGTCTGCGTACACTCTACCCTCCCCAAACCCCACTTTGTGGTTCACTGGGTATGTTGTTGTACCCTTTTCAGGAAAATAGCGAAGCATCAAAAGGCAAATTTTGATTATAAGAGATATTTGACCAAATTAGTACCAAAACCGACAATATTTTTAAAAAAATAAATCCTAACAACTAGCACTTAAGATGTGTGAACACATTGTTCTTAGGGATACTTGAGCCGAGGGTCTATAGGAAATAACTTCTCTACCTGTCAAGATAGGAATAAGGTCTGCGTACAGACCCTCCCCAGACCCCTCTCGTGAAATTACACTGAGTATGTTGTTTTGTTGATATTTCGTCTTCATAGTCAATTACTAAATCAAATTTAAATATATCCCTCAGAGTCAACAAGCCCTTCCATTAGTTAACAGGGAGCAAAAACATCATATTCTAAGAAAATTAACCCAACTTATTGGGAAAAGAAGAAAGTAAAAAGGGGATTAGAAATCTGTACTTCAAGTTCACCCAAGTTTTGTATATATAACCAATGTTTCAACGGCTAGTGTTTAAAACAATAGAATAAACTAATAAAATAAGTAAATTTAAAAGATTATTTTCCAAATCCATTGTTCTTACTCTTTATTAGCTCATTCAAAGGTAAACTCTTTATAAAGAGAAGAAGAGAACTTCTCCTAACCAACAAAGGACACTCCCTTTTGAGATACCACTATAGTTATCCAACAGAAATTATGCTACTAAACATATCAACCAGCCAGAATTTATAAGCACACTTCATTGCCTCATAATATGGAAATATAACAAACAGCAGTAACTTCACATTAACAAACATCTTCATCCAGGAAATGAAGATTCTGCGTACATCAGAAACAACTTATTCTGATATCACCAACTTTGGAGCTTACCTTTTCTTTTTGAGAAGTATAACCTACCAAATCTTGTCAACATGTTCTCAGTTTTTCCTAGATATGCACAATCATATATTCATTTGAAAGTTGCATTCACCAACAATGACAGTTCAGAAGATATTCAGTCCATGAACTCTTAGAAAACTACATTCTTTATGAGCAGTGGGTCTATCGTAAACAGCCTCTCTGCCCACAAATGTAGATGTAAGGTCTGCATACATCCTCCCCTCCCCAGACCCCACTTTGTGGGATTACACTGGGTATGTTGTTGTTGTTGAACTCCTAGAGAACTCAGAATATCTACCAAGTTTCAGACTACTTGCTTGGCATCTTAGGAGCACTTCAACAAAAACTCAACTAGTGCTGCAAATGGCTCTCCACTGAAAAATACTATATGCAATTGACTCTAATTTAATTTTCAGTTTTTCACCTTCTGCAAACCAAGCAACCGAAAGAAAAAGGAACCATGGCTGCACAGATCAGTGTCAGTGCGACTAGGAAAAGTGAAACCATTGAAGAAAACATCCTCGGTGTAAGTGTTTGTTTATGTCCGTACACCTTAAACACCACCCAAGCTTCTTGTCTCACCAATTACTCATCTACTAGCCAAGAACTCAAACTTGGCAGAGAATACTCAGATGATCAAAGTGTTGTGACTAGACTCTTTTCGGGTAATTATAACTATTGAAAAATGAAAACTGTTAGTCTGTATTAATCTCTCTTGGAGAGTCTTTCTCATTAATACAAATATATATGTAGTCTACAATGTGGAATCCTAATACAATAAGGATCATATATCTATCATAATTATACAACACTAAATATTACAAAATGTAAGGAATACATATTATAATATATGTTAATACACCCCCTCAGTCGGAGCGGGAGGAGGCTGGATGGTAAGACTGGATCTGAAATCGAAGAATAGTTGTCTAGGAAGATCTTTCGTGAAGATATTTGCATACTGATACGAAGAAACCTTCTCATGAACAAAGTGTATGTCCATCTCAACGTGCTTGGTTCGCTGATGCTGAACCGGATTATGAGATAAAAATATATGGCGGATATGTTGTCACAGTAAACAAAGGGCGCCTTACGCAGGGGACACTGAAGCTCCAAAAGAAGGTTTCGAAGCCAGCAGATCTCAGCAACAACATTAGCAACGCCTCTATACTCTGCCTCTACACTCGAACAAGATAATGTGGATTGACTTTTGGCAGACCAAGAAATGAGATTATCCCCTAAGAACACACAGTAGCCGGAGGTAGAGCTTCGCGTGTCCGAACAGCCTGCCCAATCAGCATCCGTATATGATAACATGGTCGGTGCTGAGGGGTATAGATGTAATTCATAATCAAGTGTGCCCTTAAGGTATCGAATGATACGCTTGAGGGCAGTAAAATGAGGCTCTCTGGGGGCATGCATAAATAAGCACAACTGCTGTACAACATAAGTAATATCATGCCCGGTGAAAGTAAGATATTGTAGTGCACCTGCAAGGCTCCTGTAAAGGGTGGGATCGGTCACTGGATTACCATCAACAACACTAAGTTTTGATTTAGAGTCAACCGGAGTGTACATTATCTTGCAGTTCGCCATTTTAGTCATGTATACTATCTCCTCTGCATACTTGTGCCGACACAAAAACATAGAATCTGTAGATCTAGTCATTGATATCCCAAAAAAGTAACTTAACTTCCCCAAATCAGTCATAGCAAATTCGGTTTTAAGCAATGCAATGATCTCATTTTTCAACAAATCAGAGGAGGAAGTACGCACAATGCCATCCACATATAACAATAAATAAGCAATGCAACTGCCTCTATGAAAAATAAATAGAGAATTATCACAATGTCCTCAGTTTCTCTTCTTTCCAAAAATTGCAATTGGCGGCTAATATTGTGTTCTTTTTCTCTTCGTTCCAAGAAGCACTTTGTCTGCCTTTGTTTTCTTTTTCCTTTACCTGAGAAGCACAAAGCATTATCTTCTCTTTCAACCAAATTGTCAGAAGCATAATACTTCATGTACGTTTTTTTTCCTTTACCGAGAACAAAGTGTTGTCCTTTCTTTCTTCCTTTACCAAAAATAATCCACTACAATGACTTCTCCCACAACTCCCAATTCTGGAGACCAATTTTGGGCCCAATTTCAGGCAACCTACAAGTCCGCCTCAGGCCAGTTAATGGGCCACAACAATTCGGCCATATTTCCAGTAAAGATTGGATCTTGGACCTAACTCAACATCAAAAGCTAGCTTTTGAGGTTGAGTTAGGCCCAAGATACATTCTTTACATGGTATCAGAGTCAGACTCATTCCAATTCTTTGTTCACCGATGTTGGGCCCCCAAATTATATTATGCACGTTCCAATTAACAAGGTCTGGGCGTGCGGGGAGTGTTAAGAGTCTCACATCGGATATGGACTGGGAACATGGACTCCTTATATGGAACAATCCTCACCCTACAAGCTAGCTTTTGGGGTTGATTTAGGCCCAAGATTCATTCTTTACAAATGTGAAATACTAATACAATAAGAATTTGACATCTACCATAATTATACAACACTAAATATTACAAAATATATGAAATATATATTATAATATACGTTAATAAAAACGTATGCTGAAAAGTGAATCAATCTAAAGTCATTAATTTTAAGAAAACCGTCACATGTCCCTTTTAACTGTGACTACCCTCCCTTGTTCTTTTAAGATGCTTAGTGAATATTGAAATGGGACTGGGAAAAAAGTTAAAAAAAATTAGGTTAACTCATGCTCCGAACTGTTTTTCCTTATGCTCTCTGTACCTTCTTTTCTCCCTTACAAATCTGTCTTGCTTTAAAGTCTCCAAACTGGAACATTACCCTTCTGCCTTCTTTATCATCCTCTAAGTTGCTATCCTTATGACCTGACTTATTGCCCTGTTATTCTCAATGTCTCCAACAACTATCTGTTCCTTTGCTCGTCATCTTTAGCTATGCATTTCGGCAGATGCACAAAAGCTGAGATAAGTTGGTACCCCATTAACCTCATAACAATCAAACAACCAGATAGATGACCTAACTAACCAACTTCTAGGAAATTTATCCATAATTTTCTTCCATTGGGTACCTGAGATTCAGCTCAATCTCACATTTTATGTCTTCATTAAAGGATCAGCATCAGCAGATGCCTTTACGACCATTTACTCCAATATTAATATGAGAAAAATAAATCTAATACGTTGAATAATTCTACATCCATCTCTTGTAAAAACCAATTCTCAGTAGCTATGATAGCAAAATTCTATAATTCAATTAAGATATTGTATGAAAATATGATTTTTTTTTTTTATTCTCCTTTGAGAACAGAGAAATTTAAGAAAGTAGTTTGCAAAAGAAAGAAACAATACTGATGCATGAAACACTATTTCCAGATAGAATAATAAGAGACTAGCATTTCTACAGGATTGAGGTTACTTACAAGTATCATTTTGAGGCAAAATAACCGTGATGAAGAGCTCACTAGTACTGCCATTATTTACAAGTAAGAAATCAGGAGATGGTGAAGCCAAATTGCCGCATCCAAACAAGTAAAGATTCCTTGTCACTTGAGCACTCCTCGCCCTTGAGGAGGACGAAATCTATCCATATCTAGACCGTCTTTAAGTTCAGACACCAGCCTTAATTTAATAAATAAAGCACATACAATGAATCAATCAACTGCATCTCAATCCCAAATTAGATTTAACAGAGAACTAACCAGTTCTGCTGTACCTTCATAAATTTTTAGTTCTTAATCATTAAATACTGAAATTGACTTCATCTGACACCAACGTTTCACATATCAGACAACGAAAGCTAAAAACTAGGTATTTAGTGTAGGAGGTTCGAACCTCAACCTCAACGTCTAGTTTCTTTTCTAAAAAGAAAAAACTCTAGGTATTTAGCAACACCCAATCACAATCCAAAATTCCCAAAACTTACTCAGACAAATTTCCAGCTGCCCAACACCCTATAACCCTAGTCACTACCGTTTGTAAGCAGGCCTGACAATCCAAACTGGCTAAAAACAGATAGAATTTGCTCCAAAAGATGTGTATTCCAGCATATGAGAACATAATGATGGAAAAGGTAACTGCCAACATAGGATCTGTTACATGAAAGATTCAATTGGTCCAGCACATTAAACGAGTTGGGTGCAAACCCCTAAATTCGAACTTCCCATAGCATCATATCATTGCAAAGTCCCTAAAAGGCTAAAAAGATTACTTTTTTCTTTGTTGCTAAAAAAGAGTGCTTCAAAATAGCAGCAGAAGCCGGGTATTAACATAGTGAGAGGTGGATTGAATATTTATGTTTTATGGGTTCAACCTTTGAAGTTTTTAGCATTGAACTAATTATATTTTTAAAGTTATGTGTTCATATCTACTATTTATTGCATTTTCAGTGAATTCTTACACATTAATTTTTCCTCCGCAAAAAAAAAATACTTGGTTCAGATGAACGCGATAACAATAAGCTGCATCTGCCGCTTTACATAGTAACAGAGAAAGTAATTGCCAAAATAGAATCTGTTACATCATGAAGACTAGAAGATTAAATCCAGCACATTAAACGAATTGGGTGCCAAAACCCTAAATTTGAAAATTCAACATCATATTACTGCAAGGTCCCTAAAACACTAATTAATACTCCCTCCGTCCCAATTTATATGACACTCTTTCCATTTAGTTAGTCCCAAAAAGAATGACACATTTCTATATTTAGTAACAATTCAACTTTAAATTTACCTTTATACCCTTAATGAAATGATTTTAGCCACACAAATTTCTATGAACTATTTTAGACCACAAGTTACAACAGTCTTACTTTATTTCTTAAACTTTGTGCCAAATCAAAAACCTTCATGTAAAATGGGACGGAGGGAGTAATGAATATCCGTAGATTCTCTCACCTAAAGACACAAATAATAATAAAGAAAGTAATTTCCAAAATAGGATCCCTTACATCATGAAAATTACAAGATTAAATCCAGCACATAAATGAATTGGGCCAAAACCCTAAATTTGAAAATTCCATAGAATCATATTATTGAAAGGTCCTTATAACACTACACAGTAATATTCTCTCACCTAAAGACAAAAATTCGAAATCAAAATGCTCACTTTGGGGCAGCAGGAGGAGGTGTTCCCAACAAGCTAGCTTGTTGCATCTCGAGCTCAGTGAGCTGCGCATCGCAATAGTGGATCCAGGATTTAAGGTTTATGGGCTCAACTTTTAAAGCTTTTAGCAGTGAACTCATTATAAATTTAAAGTTATGTGTCCATATCTGCTATTTGTTCCATTTTTAGTAGAACCGGTGCAGATGAACTTGATAACAATAAGTTGCATCCACCCCTGAACACAGTAATAGAGAAACTAATTGCCAAAACAGGATCCGTTACATCACGAATACAATAGATAAAATCCAGCACATTAAACAAATTGAACGCCAAAACCCTAAATTTGAAAATTCAACAGCGTCATATTTTGAAAGGTCCCTAAAACACTAAATAGTAGTAATTCATATCCGTGATTTCTCACCCCTAAAGACTGAAAATCCAAACTGGTTAAGAACAAGTAGAAGTTGCTTTAAAAGCCGTGTATTCCTGCATACGAGAACATAATGATAGAAAAGGCAATTGCCAATATAAGATATGTTACATGAAAGATTCAATTTTGGTCCAGCACATTAAATGAGTTGGTCGCAAAACCCTAAATTCAAACATCACATAGCATCATATTATTGCGCAGTCTCTAAAACGCTAAAGAGAGTACTTTTTTCTTTGTTTGCTAATACTTCAAAGTCCACATTCACTTAACTAGGACAGAAGTTGAAGACGAAAACTCTCACTTTTGGATAGCAGAAAAATCTGAGTAGTAGAGAAAGTAATTGCCAAAATAAAATCCATTACATCATGAAGACTACAAGATAAAATCCAGCAAATTAAACGAATTCGGTGCACAAAACCCTAAATTCCAAAATTCAACAGCATCTCATTATTGCAAAGGTCCCTAAAACACTAAATAGTAAATTCATATCCACGGATTCTCTCACCTAAAGACAAAAATCAGTATATTCCTGCTTATGAGAACATAGCACATAATAGAGAAAGTAATTGCAAAAATAGGATCCAGCACATTAAACAAATTGCAAAACCCTAAAATTGAAAATTCCACTACATCATATTATTTTGAGGTCCTTAAAACATTAGTATCAAAATGCTCACTTTGGTCCTGGTGGAGGAGGTGTACCCAACAAGCTAGCTTGTTGCATCTCGAGCTCAGTGAGCTGCGCATCTCGATCCATCTCGATAATAAGCGGAACGATGAGTATCAGTAAACTAGTTCCGGCGATCCACGCCGCTTTTCCTGTGCTTTTGAGAAGTTTTTTAGCTACGAAGGCGGCGTCGGATGCGACTCGCTTTCCTTGATACACCATTGGTGATTGAGATATGGATGATGAAAACCTAGAGATGATTCCGTCGTTGCCGGCGCCGGGACGGTCCGGTAGTGATACTCCGCCTTTTTTGGAAGACATAGTTTTGGGGTAGATATTCGAGAGAGAATCTTTACACAGTTACTGTGGTTCACGAAAAAGTACACAAATTATATAAAACTTACAACACCAATTCATAAAAACAAAATAAAAAGATTAAACTAATCTTTTTAATTTGATTTTTTTCTCATTGTGTGTTGGAAAAAATATTATTCGAAAGCATATATACCTTCTTCAGATTGGAAAATATGAAAGCGGTTACTACAACGTGCAGAACATATTAGTATAAATATTTTGTAGCTATCATCAAAGTATTCTTAAAAATAATGACAAAATAATAAAAGATTAAAATTCAAACAAATATAAAATTATAATAGATCGTGCATATAAAATAGACTGATGTCAAAATATAGAATAAACCAAAAATTAGTATAGCTTTTAAGAGATTTAACAACAAAAAAAAATAAAGAATTGAGGAGAAACTTGCATCCTCCTTTTTCCGTAATTACTGTCCATCTTGTATCAATCATATATTTCTTCATTTCAGTCATATAGCATTCTCTTCTGCCTAATCTTCTTCCTTGGATCTTCTAAGTCATATTCTTTGAAATTTTCTTCATTATTTTTAATTAATTCTCTTTATTCTCGGAAAAAGCAACAACTAAATAGTAAATATTGAATACCTTAATAGTTGAAGAGTTTCAAAACTCATTAATGATAATGACTTTTGGACTTTCTAAACTAAAAAAAAAAGTAATTAAGAGAATGTAATTAAGAAATAACCTTTAGGTTTTTAAATATAACATATACATACAAAAAATTATGAAAAATGTCAAAAAATTAAGAAAAAAAGATAAATGTAATTATTGACTTTAGAGGCATGCCATATATATATATTGATGATTTTTTAGAAAATGGCAAAATGGTCCTTTGTTTTTAATAGTAAGTTCAAAATAGTATGTTAATTATCACTTCAGTAGTTTTAATCTTCTAAGTTTGTTAAAATTGAGCCTTTAATTTTTGTTAAAATTGTGGTATGGCCCTTCCCTGGCCCCCGTGCATAGAGAGCTTAGTGCATCGTACTGCCCTTTTTATTATAAATCTTGATTATAAAATTTAATCAAAATTGTGAAAGTAGAAAATATTTAACGAGAATTCGCATTCGAGAGTATAGTTTTTGTAGTTATTTTATTATTTGGTCTTCTTTTTAGTTGTAATTTTTATTATTTTTGTATCTGCTTTTTGTGTTTAGCATAGTTTTTTCTTTACGTTGCGGATTTTGTTTTCTTGATTAAATCTTTTTGTCACCTCGGCCCGTTATCGATGCAAAGACGGATGAAGATGAGGATGGTGAAATGATTGGGCCTCCACCATAGGGTTCAATGGGATCAGATACGGAGGATGATATGGAAGAAGAAGAACAAAATATCGGATACCTTTGAGTAATGAAATTGTACTGAAAGGACATGCAAAGGTGCAACTTTTGTTTTTGTGCCTTAATGTGCATGTAGTGAAATTGTGCCTTATTCTTCGATTTTAGTATTACATTGTCACGACCCGATCCGACGGGCCGCGACTAACCGCCCTAATGACGTCATTATCCTGACCTGTCACACATAATCCAACTAACACCTAATGAGTTTGAAATCCGGCAGCATAACGCTGCAATAACAACATATGTCAGGGTAGGCAAGCCGACAAGGCTGCCTTTACCCCCGAATGTACCTGCCTCCTGAGGAGTCACAACTAGCCAACACAATACAACAGGCAAGCCGACAAGACTGCCACTAGATAATATCATATATACACGGGGACACCCCAACACAGAGTACAATAGCATGACTGACCAAAATAGAGTTATAACCCTTACATAAGTATAACCCACAATCGCTGTCATGCACTCTATAAGAAGGACAACGACATATGATTTTAATAGGGCCCCGTCGTGCCCTAAATATACATAAATCAAAATGATAGGGTTCTGTACCAAAATGGTAAAGCTCGATCAAAGGAGCTTTCCAAACAAATGCAAAGAACTTAAACCGAGGGTCACCAAACCGAGCACTGTACTGCGGGCATGAACGCACTTCGAGGAAAGGGGGTCGATTTAAATAATGTACTGAGTATGTAAACATGAAATACTGCAAATGAGGTCATAAGTAGCCAATGGATAACAAGAGGTCAGTATAAAAATCAGGATCCAAATCCAACTGTGCCATAAACAATAAAAGTCAGTTGTGCCTTATAAAAATTAGAGTCAAGTCAAGAAAACATGAATGCATGTCCATATACATATATATACTTGTAACGTAACCCGACCCACTAATGCGGGACTCGATGGAATCATATCATAACCCAGCCCATATTGGGACTCGGTGAAGTCATATCATAACCCGACCCATACTGGGACTCGGTAAAGTCATATCTCATCTATGGATCCATCCTACGTAACCCGGCCCTCTAGTGAGGGACTCGGTGAAAAATACAAGGTTGTGCACGAACATAACCCGGCCCATATTGGGACTCGGTGAAGTGAAGTAATAACACTTAGCACGAGTAGATTTCATGAGTAACCATATGCAATCAAAAATTTCATTTGACTCCCAATAAAATTATTATAATAATGTCATAATAAACTCTTTACTGAAAAATCATAGGCACTTCTCATAACTAACATCTTTAGGAATTAAACTGTATAAGAATCATGTACGTCCGTCGTACCTTCATTAAATAAAAATTATGCCAAAGAAAGAAGGAATAGTTCACATACCTCTTAGACGAACTAATCAACTCAATATTAGAGTACGTCTCGTTTTAGAACTTCAACCTATAATAATGGTAATACGTTGGTCAATTCTATGATTACTAGCATACTTTATATCGAATAACGACTTCCTATTCTATAAAAATTCGGGAAGCACTTCCCTTGTTTATACATGTTTCCACAACTTTCAAACGAGGCTAATAACATCAATAGCCAAGCACCAATTAAGGGCACAACCAAAACAGCAACAAAGGGGATTTACACACCCACTTCTCATGTAAATTTAACCTCTTAATCCACATTAAAACAGCCCACAAAAACAGTCCATGTTCCAACAACAACGAGGGTAGAATGTGAAGCCTTTCTACACCTTTATTCCTTTAGGACTTACATTAGCAATTACCACACTTAAACATGCATAATGGTAACTAAATTTTCAGCATTATAACACCACAAAACAGTCCCTAAAACAGTCCATATCCATCTCAACATGTCCAACGATTTCATGCAAGTTCTTGGCCGCAACATGTCATAATTCCATAACTCTTCTCTTAACTCCTAAAATTCAATTCCATATTTCAATACTTCCATATAACTAATTTTAAACTTTAATATCAATGTGTCCTTTCAATTTCATCATGCAATTAGTGATAATAATAACAACAATAACCAACGAATTCAACAATCACCAAAATCTGTCCCAAATTGGCAACTAGCCCCAAAATTGTCACATGCATTATTTAAATTCCAATTTTTTCCTTAACACAAATTCATATCCTTAATTCTAACAACATGTATTCCAATTGGATTATAGAAAGAAGAATTGTATACCTCAAATTTCATCCAAAATAGTCCGCACAGTTTGCTCACTGCCCGGGTCCGAAAATCCCCACTGTTTTCGTATTTCTTTCCCTTTTTTGTTCACTTCTTCAACTCCAATTGACATGCAAGTGTTCCACAATGTTAAGCCATCATCCCTACACGTTTTTCTTCCAAAATTTTATCCCAAAAATCTCAAAATTTCTGGGCAAATTCTCGGCAAGCAGTGGTTGTTTTTGCCACTGTTTTTGGTGTTGTTTTGGCTTCTAATTTTTGGTGAAAATGTAGTCTAAGAAGAGGAGATAAAAACCTTAAATTTGGTTATGGGTGGGGGGTTTCTCGGCTGGGCTTGGAGGAGAGAAGAGAGGAGAGTTTTTGGTTAAGTTAGAATGAAGATTAAGAGGTGAGTGTAGGTTATAAATAAAAATCTGAATTTTTCTTATTACACATTGGCCCCCCAAGTTCTTCAATTAAAAAAAATCTCAAACCCACTTCTTTTAATTTCTGAGAATTTTATAAGCCTCGTATCCTCAATATCATAATTTTATAATACATTATTAATCCATATTAGGACTATACAATTTTTATAAGTTTCCAACGTCACCCTCATTGTGACCAACATCTTTTCGGAATCACATCCTCCTGTATACTAATTTCCGATATTTGAATCCTATTTTCTTAATCTTACGAGGTGTAACATTCTTCCCCCCTTAGAAACATTCGTCCTCGAATGTTCATAATAAGTCTTATGCTAGAAAAATTTCGGCAGAGTCTCCTTTATAACTATGTCTATCCACCTGGAGTCATAGGGAACAAGTAAGGATATTTCTTCTTCATTTCATCTTCTGTCTCCCAAGTCATTTCCTCCCTATTGTTGTTTCGCCACAATACCTTGACGGAAGCCACATCCTTCGTCCGTAATCTCCTAACCTGGCGATCAAGTATGGCTATGGGACTTTCCTCATAAGACAACTCCTCTGTCACCTGGACATCATCTAATGGGAAGACTCTGGAAGGATCACCAATACACTTACGCAGCATAGATACATGGAAGACTGGATGTACCGCCTCCAATTCAGATGGTAGATCCAACTCATAGGCAACCTTGCCTATCCTACGAATGACCTGGTAAGGCCCGATGTACCTTGGGCTAAGCTTTCCTTTCTTGCCAAACCTCATCACACCCTTCATGGGTGACACCTTTAGGAACACCCAATCATCAACCTGAAACTCTAAGTGTCGACGTCGATTATCAACATATGACTTCTGTTGACTCTGTGCTGCTAATAATCTCTCCTGAATGAGCTTCACCTTATCAACAGCTTGCTGAACCATGTCTGGGCCGATCAACTTAGTCTCACCTACATCAAACCAACCAATAGGTGACCTGCACTTCCTCCCGTATAAGGCCTCGTACGGTGCCATCTGGTTTCTAGAATGGTAGTTATTGTTATAGGCAAACTCAATGAGTGGTAAATGATCATCCCAACTACTTCCAAAGTCAATAATATCGGCTCTCAGCATATCCTCTAATGTCTGGATTGTACGCTCTGCCTGCCCATCCGTCTGAGGATGAAATGTTGTGCTGAGACTCACTTGTGTCCCCAATCCCTTCTGGAATGATCTCCGTGGTTAGTCAGAACCGAGCTCCTCGGTCTGATATAATAGATGTGGGAACCCCGTGCAGTCTCACTATCTCCCTGATGTACAACCTAGCATAGTCCTCACTGAAAGAAAATGGGATGATTTCGTCAGCCTATCCACGATAACCCATATGGAATCACACTTCTGCTGAGTGCGAGGTAAGCCTGTACTGAAGTCCATATTGATCACTTCCCACTTCCAAGTCGGGATCTCAATCTCCTGTAATAATCCACCAGGCTTCTGATGCCCAACCTTAACCTGCTGACAATTCGGGCACTGGGCAACAAATTCTGCTACGTCTCTTTTCATGCCATCCCACCAATACAAGCATCTAAGATCATGGTACATCTTCGTCGACCATGGATGAATGGAATAACGAGCATTGTGTGCCTCTCCCATAACTCCGTCAGAGTAGCCTCGCAACATCGTGTACACATAACTCGCCTCATACCTCAAAGACATCATCATGTGTAACCTCAAATAAAATATTTTCCTTTCGGAGAGCTGCATCTCTATACCGGGCCAGAACAGGATCCTCATACTGACGTTTCTTTACCTCTTCCACGATAGAGGACTCAGCAACATCCCGAATAAGAACCCCGCTATCTCCCGAATCCGCCAACCGGACTCCAAGACTAGTTAGCTTGTGTATCTCACGAACCATCTCCCTTCTGTCTGACTGCACATCCGTCAAGCTACCCATGGATCTACGGCTAAGAGCATCTGCCACAATATTGGCTTTCCCCGGGTGGTACAAGATATCAACATCATAGTCCTTTAGCAACTCTAACCACCGCATCTGCCGTAGGTTCAACTCCTTCTGCTTAAAGATATATTGGAGACTCTTGTGATCCGTATAAATATCAACATGAATCCCATACAAATAATGTCTCCAAATCTTCAGGGCATGAATCACCGCTGCTAGCTCCAAATCATGAGTGGGATAATTCTTTTCATGCTTTCTGAGCTGTCGGGAGGCATAAGCTATAACTTTGTCATGCTGCATCAACACACAATCTAGCCCAATACCTGAAGCATCACAATAGATGACATAACCATCCGGTCCCTCGGGAAGAGTCAGAACTGGAGCCGTAGTCAACTTATCCTTCAACAACTAGAAACTGTGCTCACAAGCATCCGTCCACTGAAACTTAGCTGCCTTCTGGGTTAGCCTAGTCAAAGGCGTTGAGATCGAGGCAAACTTCTCCACAAACCTTCTGTAATACCCTGATAGCCCCAGAAAACTGCGTACCTCAGTAGGTATCGTAGGTCTAGGCCAAGTCTTCACCGCCTCAATCTTCTGTGTATCCACCCGAATACCATCAGCCCCGATAATATGCCCCAAGAATGCCACCGAAGTCAACCAGAACTCACACTTGGGAAACTTGGCATACAACTACTGGTGTTGGAGGACCCTAAGAACCTTCCTCAAATGGTCTGCATACTCCTGCTCTGAACGGGAATAAACCTGGATATCATCAATGAATACAATGACGAACATGTCTAAGAATGGCCTGAATACCCAGTTCATCAAATCCATAAACACTGCTGGAGTATTGGTCAGTCCAAAAGACATCACTCTAAACTCATAATGTCCATATCGGGTTCTGAATGGTGTCTTTAGAATATCTGCCTCCCTTACCCGCACCTGATGATAACCTGACCGCAAGTCTATCTTCGAGAAGCACTTAGCACCCTGCAACTGGTCAAATAAATCATCAATCATAGGAAGGGGGTACCTGTTCTTGATGGTTACCTAGTTCAGTTGCCTATAACCAATACACATCCGCAGCGATCCATCTTTCTTCATCACAAATAACACTGGTGCTCCTCATGGAGATGTACTCGGCCTAATAAAGCCTTTCTCCAACAAGTCTCTCAGCTGCTCCTTCAACTCCTTCAGCTCTGCAGGTGCCATTCTATAAGGAGGAATGGATATAGGTTGGGTACCTGGAAATACATCTACATTGAAATCTATCTCCCGCTCTGGAGGAGACACGGAAGATCATCCGGGAATACATCCGAAACTCACTAACTACCTGAATCGATCAAGAGCTTGCACTCCGCTTCTGTATCATGCACCCGAACCAAATGATAGATACAACATTTTTTGACCATCTTTCTTGCCTTGAGGTATGAAATAAACTTACCCCTCGGCGATGTTGCATTCCCTTTCCATTCTATAACTGACTCGTCTGGAAACTGAAATCGAACCAACTTCTCCCTACAATCAACGTTGGCAAAACAAGAAGCCAACCAATCCATACCCATAATGACATCAAAGTCGGTCATATCCAACTCTATCAAATCTGCTAAGGTATGACGGCTATATATCACCACCGAACAATTTTTATACACACGATCGGCTATAACCGAATCTCCTATCGGTGTAGCTACCTCAAATGGTTCTATCAGCTCAGGTTCTATCCCTATTCTATTAGCAACAAGAGGGGATATGTAGGACAAGGTGGAACCTGGATCTATCAAAACATATACATCACAGGAAAAGACCGATAGTATACCTGTAACAACATCTGGTGACGCCTCCTAATCATGTCTACTGGCCAAAGTATATATGCGGTTCGAAGGACCGCCGGAACTAGAAACTCTACCATGACCTCTACCATGGCCTGCTGGCGTCTGAATACCCCGCCCGGTGGGGTGCATAGCTATAGATGACAACAAACTAGCACCCGACCCCGTAGGCCGAGCCATCCCACCTGAACCACCCATGTTGGGACACTCTCTCATCATATGGCCCTGACGGCCGCAAGAGAAGCAAACACCTGTGGTCGAACGATATTCCCCAATATGAAGCTTACCACGCTGAGAGCACTGAGGATAAGATGGCCTCAACTGACTAGAGCCTCTGTTCCTTTGAGAACCCGAAGCCCTGGAGCTCTGTCCGGCTCCTGAATACCCGGGGCGGTCGAACCTCCTGCCTGTAGACTGTAGAGGAACACTTTGTGCTGGCTGAGATGAATATCTGACCTGCTGCTGGAATTGTCTGCCTCGATACTCACCGGAATAAGCTGCCGACCTAGCCCTCTTATGCTGGTCCCTGTCATGACCTCTGTCTGGCTGTCGCCCTCTATGTTGGTCCTCAACCCCCTGTGCGTATGCCTGGATACGAGCAATATCCATACCCGGCTGAAGAGCCACCGCCATACAACCATCGATCAGATAATGGTCCAGCCCGATCACAAAGCGATGCACCATGTCTGCCATATCTGTTACAATAGTGGGTGCGTATCTGGCCAATGAATCAAACTCCAGGCTATACTCACGAATGGTCCTTTCACTCTGCCTCAACTATAAGAATCTGTCTACTCTAGCTCTCCTCATCTCTGGAGGCAAGAAGTGACCAAGAAAGGCCTCTGTAAATTCCTCTCATGTAGCTGGAGGAACATCCTCTCCCCTGGACAACTCCCAAGACTCATACCAGTTTGTAGCTATATTCCGCATCCTATACGAAGCCAACTCCACAGACTCAGTCTCTGAAGCCCTGATTACCCTCAAGGTACGCTGCATCTGTCTGATAAACTCCTGCGGGTCATCCTCGGGCCTTGACCTGAAAAACTCTAGTGGACTACAGCTTAAAAAATCACGGACCCTCAAACTATCTGCTCTGGGGCCAACTCCTAGTCCCTGTCTATAAGTCTGTCCTGCCACTAACCTAGTCAGCAACTGCATTGCATCTCTCATGGCTCGCCCTTCCGCCTCGGCCGAGGAGCCGAGGCTCAGTGTCAGCCGCGAAATCGTGATGTTGCCCCCTGAACTGGAGCCTCTGGTGGTGGCGATGAAGCAGAACTCGTCGACTGGGGCACAGTCTCCGGCATAGACTGAGTACGGGACCTGGTAACTCTCTGAATTCGATTAGTATCTCCCGCTGTAGGCTTGCCCTTCTGGGCTGCTATCGCCTTCTTCGGAGGCATAGCTGTAAACATAGTAAGTCGTCAGAAAGGGATTATCCTAATAACATATCTCTATTGCATGATCAAAGAGATGAAAGAATAGAAACCAATCCTAAATGCCCTGCAACCTCCTGCGTATAAGTATGGTGCACAACATACCCATATGCAAGACTCTACTAAACACGGTATGTAGACATTCCGAGGACTAACTGCTCTGATACCACTTTTGTCGCGGCCCGTCGGGTCGGGTCGTGACATACATGTTGGTTCTTTGCTTCAGTTATCGTATTATTTATTGTTGCTACTGTTTTCTTCTTGATTGTTTTCAACATGGCTTATTCACTACTATATTTGCTTTCCATACTATATTTTTGATATGTTTTACTTTAACCGGGGGTCTATCAAGGTAGAGATAAAGCTGCGTACACACTACCCTCCTCAGACCACACTTGTGGGATTACACTGGGTATGTTGTTGTTGTTATTATGTAAATGTATGGGTTCTTTCAACTATTACATTTTTAGCTTTTTCAGCTTTGCTTGTGTGAGATTAGCATAATCAGTCCTAACTCCTAAGTACTGGATAGTTTATGGACAACTTAAAAAATAGTGATAATATGATGAATCCTCTATACATTTAATTTCATCTGGACGTGGATGTAGAAGATTCGTAGGTTGAGTCCAACTTGTTTGGGGTCGCGACATAGTTTATTGTTGTTCTAGTACAATATTGACGATCTTGCAAAGATGTAATTTCAGTGAACGGAATCAATCCTCTTTGATTGTACAAGAATATGTGGAGCTCAAGATGTCTTGAAGCACAAAGAACCTTCATATTATTATTTGTCAGCACCGGTTGATTGGTTGGTATTCTTGTTTCGAAATCTTGATGTCTGTCGTAAAAGATTGAAGTTCAGCCATCTTCTAGATTGAATTTAGTGTTCCACCTTTACTTTAATGTTAATCCAGATATATGAAGACGGCTGAACTTCAATCCACCTTTACCAATTTCAAAAAATAAATAAATTATATGCACATGCATCTTAAAGGGGATTTTGAACTTGCAAACAAGATCCAGTTTGAATTTGTTATCTAATCAAAATGTTATAGTGCTTATTGTTACTACGGTTTGAATCGTTGTGCTTGATCAAGTGAGGGTGTGTCTCCATGCAGTATGGGAATTAAGAGAGAATGTCTTGTCCTCAGCTTAAATCTTCCTTTCTTTATCTTCCTAGAGGGTCTTTCGAAACAGATGTTTTTTTATGCTTTTGAGTTTTGGCAGGTTGTTTCTGCTCTTGTTGTGGATCATTCAGGATCAAGGGTTCTCTCTGGTAGCGATGACTACACTGTTCGGATGTATGACTTTCAAGGAATGAATGCTCGGTTACAGTCGTTTAGACAACTGGAACCATCTGAAGGGCATCAAGTTCGTAGTTTGAGCTGGAGTCCAACAACAGACCGGTTTTTATGTGTTACTGGGTCAGCCCAAGCAAATGTGCTAGTCTAATCATGGTTCTTTACTCTAATTAATAGAGGCTATATGCATATGTGTGGTTTAACTTGATTTATCTATTTTCGTATTTCAGATCTATGATCGCGATGGACTTACACTTGGGGAATTTGTTAGAGGAGACATGTATATACATGATCTTAAGAATACGAAAGGTCATATATCTGGATTGACATGTGGAGAATGGCACCCCAAAACAAAGGAGACAATTTTAACATCGTCAGAGGATGGTTCGTTGTACCTGTGGGATGTCAATGACTTTAAGAGTCAAAAGCAGGTTTGTGTTCTGCAGTAAATAGACATATCACATAGCATAGTGGATAACTGGATATCTTTTATAGACTGTTACAACATGCGATGTTGAGTGACTGGAGGAAGGACCACATTTTATCTGTTTTGGATGATAATGTGACCTATAATGCAACCCTTATTAGAGGCATTTGGTAATTTCCTTTATTCGGGCCATTGAGATACTCTTATATTCCTATTAAGTTTTTTCTTTATTTAGGAGGAATCTCCTTTTTACATATATGTTGAAAAAATAGGCACTAGGGTGGGATGGGAGAGGTTAGATGAATTGTTGAGCAGGATGATACGAATTACATCATTTGTTAATATCTTAATAAAGTTTCTAAATATGGGATGCGCTATGGCCTACAGCAAAGCAACTATGGTTAAATCAAACACTAGGGTAATACCTTACTGGCTCTAGAATGTGACACCATTTTTACCTTTAGTTTTAACCTCCTTTTTTGGGGTCAATTTACCCCATAACTCCAATTATCCCCTTTGGGGCCTGGAACAGGGGATCTTTCTTGCACTTTATTGACCAAAACAACATCGATGTCCTTGTTGCTGTTATCGTAGTTGTTTTCTTGACGGTAACAATTTCCGGCCTGAACCTATGCCTGATTGGGACTAGCTTTACTTTGTAGGTTATTAAACCAAAACTTGCTCGGCCTGGGAGAGTTCCTGTAACGACATGTGCTTGGGATCGGGAAGGAAAAAGCATTGCCGGTGGTGTAGGAGATGGTTCTATACAGGTATTTCCCTTACAGAGTGTTAACATGATCATTTCTCAATTTTCTGTGTTTGTTTGTCACAGCTCATCCTTGCTCATATGAACTTATCTTTAAGATATGGAATTTTAAACCTAGATGGGGAAGCAGGCCAGATATATATGTAGCAAATTCCCACTCAGATGATATTACAGGAGTCAAGTTCTCATGTGACTGGCGGATACTATTGTAAATAAGTTTTGATGGTTCCTTAAAGGTATAAGTAAAGTCTCTAAGTGAGCCTTCTTTTTAGTTTGTAACTGCATTCATCTTCTCTGAATGAATAATAATCTTCACTTGGCTTCATAGGTTTGGGATTTGCACCAGATGAAATAACCCTTGAAAGTGTTCGATGATCTCCCAAATAATTATGCTCAAACTAACATTGCATTTAGTCCTGATGAACAACTATTTATAACCGGCATACCTATTGAGAAAGATGGGACTACTGGAGGAATGCTATGCTTCTTTGATCGAGGAAAGCTAGAGCTAGTGTCAAGAGTTGGAATATCTCATACTTACAGTGTTGTGCAGTGTGGCTGGCACCCTAGGTTGAATCAGGTATTTTCTGATGACTCCTAATCTAGCAAATATTCCATCATGTCACTTGATTATTACTACACATGTTGTGACCACCTTGCATATCATGAAGTGGGAAATATATTCTTATAACCATACTGTAATGTGTTTTCTTGAACCTGCTTCCCATAAAAATCATCATCCCTGGAATGAAAAAATAGGTATATGTAGTTTTAGAAGTTTGTTTCCCAACTTTCCCTTTTTATTTCCCACCTTAGAATGCATGAAGGTTGAGATTTTGGTCTAAAATTTTTCCCTTTATTTTAGATCTTTGCGACAGTTGGGGATAAACATGAAGGTGGAACACACATTTTATATGATCCAACATTGAATGAAAGAGGAGCACTAGTTTGTGTTGCTCGTGCACCCAGGAAAAAGTCTGTTGATGATTTCCAGGCAGAGCCAGTTATTCATAATCCACATGCATTGCCCTTATTTAGAGATCAACCTAGCCGCACGCGTCAGCGAGATAAAGTATTGAAGGATCCACTGAAGTCTCATAAACCTGAGCAGCCAATAACAGGACCAGGTTTTGGTGGTAAAATTGGTTCAACCAAGGGAAGTTTGTTGACACAATACCTTCTTAAGGTAATATCCTTATTAGCAATGTATATATCAGTTATAATTTATTTGAATGGAGCGAAAAGAACCAGCATATGTGGTTGTGGTAAGTTTGGTCTTTTCTTTGTTCTTTGCTTTATTTTCCTTTTATCTACTCTAGATGTTTGGTTTCTGGAAGAGAAAAAGTGGAGTAACAGAGATTTGACAGCATGCCTCCATTTTTGTTGAAAGTCAATGCTAACTCGTGTATCTTGAGACCTAATGTAACGCCCCATATTTTCGGGTAGCGGTTGAACTCATAACGTAGGTGAGTAGACCCGGACCCGGAAAAATTTTCGTTGTACTTATGTATATTAATAAGAGGATTAGTATATAAAAGGGCGTGATCCCGAAATAATTTTGGGATTTAGTAAGAGTGACGACGGAGTTTAATAATAATTGTGTATCCCCGAAGAGAGTATAGACTGGTATTTTATTACGGAAATTATGATATTGACATAAGAGGATTTTAGTAATCGTCAGGATTTAAATAATTGGAGACCGGAAATTTAATTGTGTGTATAATTAATTAATTGTGGGATTAATTAATTAGGGAGGGGACAATTTATAGTGGAAGTTGGTAAGTGTGATTTTATAATCGATTTGGGGGTGGCAAAGCCCCAAATCGACCGACCGGTATCAGCGCCCATAAGGGCCTTCTTTCTCCATAACCCATTTCTTCAATTCCATTTCTTCAACCTTCATCTTCATCAAGAATCTGTGAGGAATTAAAGGGGTCACATTTCTAGCGGGTGGAGGTAAGTCTCAGTTGATGGGTTTTCTGTGAAGTTGCGGTCGAAATTGGGGGTTTTCGGGAGCTTCCATATAACCAAAACGAGGGAGAATTCAAGGTGTTCTGGGCTTTGATTCCAGTAGAATCGAAGCCAAGAACGATCTTAGAAACTCAGAAGCTAAACAAGAAACCTTGAATACAATCGGATTTTGGCGCGAATCGATGTTGGGGTCTGTTTCTGTTGTCGGAGGTTGTGTCGAACAAAAGGGTTTCCCAGTGATTCTCGTCACTGCGTTTAAGAGAGGTAATCTTCTTTATTCTCTAAGTTTGTACAAGTTCTAGACTTGATTCTTGCTATTAGTTCTAAAGACGATTGTCGAAAATGCGAATTTGGGTTGGGTATCGTTAGGACTACTGTAATTGGGAGTTACTGGGATTGCATGTGAAATTGTGGTACTATTTTGGAGATTGTAGTAGTATAAGAAGGAGGATTAAGAGAGTTGGATGTTTCACTACTTACATAGATTTCGATATAGAAAGAATTAGGTTCTACGCGTTCAAGGTGTTCGTTAGAATGTCCCTAAGAATCTATTTTTAATGTGTTGATTCGATTGTGATGTAATTCGTCCGTATGATGTATATAATCATTCATAGAGCTTACAAGGATCCGTGGAACTTAGATAAATTCGACAACAAGGTTGAAGTTCTAAAATGAGGCATACTCTAGTATTGAGTTGATTAGTTCGTCTAAGAGGTATGTGAAACCCTTACTTCTTTCTTTTTGGCATGATTTAATGAAAGTACGGCGGACGTACTTAATTCTTATACAGTTTAATTCCTAAAGAGGATTGTTATGAGAAGTGCCTATGATTTTTCAGCAAAGAGTTTATTATGACATTATTATAATGATTTTATTGAGAGTCAAATGATAATTTTTACTTGCATATGGTTACTCACGATATCTACTCGTGCGAAGTGTTACTACATCACCTCACCGAGTCCCGGGCCGGGTTATGATTCGTGCACATCCTTGCATTGTTCACCGAGATCCTCACTAGAGGGCCGGGTTACGTAGGATGGATCCATAGATGAGATATGACTTTACCGAGTCCCAGCATGGGCCGGGTTATGATATGATTCCACCGAGTCCCGCATTAGTGGGCCGGGTTACGTTACAGGTATATATATATGTTTATGGACAGGCATTCATGTTTTCTTGACTTGACTCTCATTTTTATAAGGCACAGCTGAATTTTATGGTTTATGGCACAGTTGGATTTGGATCCTGATTTTTATAATCGATCTTACATTTCGCTGGCTACTTATGATCTCTTTTACAACTTCATGTTTTACATACTCAGTACATTATTTCGTATTGACCCCCTTTCCTCGGGGGGGGGGGGGCTGCGTTTCATGCCCGCAGGTACATGCTCTCAGTTTGGTGAACCTCAGGCCTAGGTTCCTACTCAGCAGGTTGGAAAGCTCCTTTGATCCAGAGCTTTGTCATTTTGGTACCGAACCTCTTTTAGACTTATGTTTGTATTTAGGGGCACGATGGGGCCCTGTCCCTTCATATGTCGTTGTTCTTCTTATAGAGGTCTGTAGACAGCGGTGGGTTGTACGTATATAAGGGTTATGACTCTGTTTTGGTCAGTCATGTTATTGTATTCTGTGCTGGGATGTTCCCATGTATATACGTTACTATCTGGTGGCAGCCTTGTCGGCTTGCTTGTTATGTTATATTGGCTAGTTGTGACTCCTCAGGAGACATGTACATTCTTGGATAAAGGCAGCCTTGTCGGCTTGCCTACCCTGGCATATGTTGTTATTGCAACGTTATGCTGCCGAATTTCAGACTCATTAAGGGTTAGTTGGATTATGTGTGACAGGTTAGTATAATGACGTCATTAGGGCGGTTAGTCGCGGCCCGTTGGGTCGGGTCGTGACACCTAAGTTATCGATCTGTCAGTAACTGTATCCCTTCATCTCAAATATATAATCAACCCACTACCGTCAACTCAATATTATGGAGAGAGTGCTTCTTATTTGGATTTTAAGTATGATCATGTAAGTAGCTTACTTCAGTTACGATCACGTAAGTAGCTTACTTCAGCCTCATTTTGCCAGGAAATGCAACTGTTGTAGCAAGGAAATAATAGCCAACCGCAACTGGTGACGTGTAGGAAATTATCTGTGTGTATACTATTTACATTCATGTGAAGTTAGAGACCTGGTTTCTGCATGTTTAGACCATGATTTGTGTTTTTAAGCTTGTGCTTCAATAAAATTTTGTGTTTACTTGAACAAGTAGAGATGGATGCTCTTTGAGAATTTTATCTCTCGTCCGTTTCGCAATTGAGAGGGAAAAGTTTCCTCTTGGGGTCTTCCTTTATATTGTTGTAGAATCAATAGATCTTTGTTTTCGCCCCTCTTCCCAAATAAAACAGAACTACATAGTCTACTTTGTTTCAGTTGTTACTCTTCACTCCCTTTTATCTTCTCTTTTCCACATATTTAAAGCCTGGTTGAATTGACCGATCTTTTTGCATGTTCTTGCAGCAAGGTGGCTTAATAAAAGAGACTTGGATGGAGGAAGATCCTAGAGAAGCAATCTTGAAGCATGCTGATGCTTCTGCAAAAGATCCAAAATTCATTGCTCCAGCATATGCTGATACACAGCCTGAGACACTCTTTGCAGAGTCGGATGCCGAAAAAGAAGATAAGTAATCTACATGTTTCCAAGTGCTTCTCTGCCTTTGCTGTTGCAATTTGTGTAGTACTTGGTACCCGGTAAAGTTGCTGCCATGTGACCATAAGGTTATGGGTTCAACCCGTGGAAAGAACCTCTTACATAAATGCGAGTTAAGACTGCGTACAATAAACCCTTGTGGTCCGGCATTTACCCCGATCCGGCGCATAGCGGGAGCTTAGTGCACCGAGCAACCCTTTACTTGGTACCTCGTTGTAATTTGTCATTTTCCTGCTCTTCATACAATGATAAAATCAGACTACGAGAAGTTGTAAGTGTAAGAATTGATTCCTTGATTAATCTTCTTTCAAATAGTACAATATATACCAGTATAATATCTTTTGTCTCATGGAAGACTAATCTACCTTACCTAAATTATAAGATGCTACTTAATTACAAAATATTACATTATCAATCAATAGTAATGAATGGAGGTAATTATGGGATTGCCCCATAATTACTCTAACAGTCCCGCGCAGTCTTAGCTGGAGGTTCTCGGATGCTGAGACTGTCCCTGAAATCATCAAAGAGTACGCATGGAAGCCTTTTTGTGAAGATGTCAGCTATCTGATAACGAGACGGTACGTGGAGAACACAGACTTGACCACGAGCAACTTTTTCTCAAACAAATAAGATATCTATTTCAATGTGTTTCGTGCATTGATGCTGAACATGATTGGCAGATAAGTAGACTGCACTCACATTGTCATAATAGACCATTGTTGCCTTGTCAAACGGACAATGGAGCTCCAGTAGTAGATTACGGAGTCAATAGGATTCAGCAACAACATTGGCCACCCCTCGGTATTCTGCCTCTGCACTTGACCGAGACAGTGTTGACTGACGTTTGGAGGACCATGAAATGAGATTGTCTCCCAAGAACACACAATAGCCGAAAGTGGAACGACGTGTGTCTGGGCAGCCACCCCAATACGCATCAGTGTAGGCAGAAAGACTCGAGATGGAGGATTTATACAGATGAAGTCTGAAATAAAGAGTACCCTTAACATACCGCAGAATCCTCTTGAGAGCCCTCATATATTCTTCCTTCGGATCATGCATGTGTAAACAAACTTGCTGGACCGCAGAAATATCAAGTCTCGTAAAAGTCAGATACTGCAATGCACCTGCAAGGCTGCGATAATGTGTATGGAGTACGTGCAGCGTTACTCAACTTCGCCTTAGTGTCAACTGGAGTATGTGATGGTTTGCAGGAAGACATCCCTGCTTTGTCAATTATCTCATCGGCATATTTCTTTTGACTGAGAAATATACCACCTACATAGTGAGTGACAACAATGCCAAATGTTTGATTTGGTAAGGATGTCTCTTATGCATTACTCAACTTCGCCTTAGTGTTTGATTTGGTAAGGATGTCTCTTATGCTTATTTGAGAATTTTTGGGTGTAAGACATTTGTGCATGTTCCTAAGGATGAAAGGTCAAAACTGGAGGTTAAAAAACTAGGCAGTGTATCTTCATTGATTAAGGTCAAGATGAATTCGGCTATTGTTTCTATGATCCAGTTAAGAAAAAAATTGTTAGAAGTTGTGATGTTGTGTTCTTTGAAAGCCAGACAACTGAAGATTTTGACAAAGTTGAGAAGGTTGATTCTCATAGCAATGGGAGCTTAGTTAATGTTGATCCAGTTCATGTGACTATTGCACCTAAAGAAAATCTTCAAAATACTAAAAATCAAGTTGATAATGAAGATGGTGATCATGTTCAGAATGACCAGCATGATGTCGTTGATGCTCCAGTGCAAGATGATGTGGTTGGCTAGCAATCAATTGCTATTGATGCTCTAGGGAGTAATCTTATAAGATCTAATAGAGAGAAAGTACCTTTATCTCGTTATTCTCCTAATGAGTTTATACTCTTGACTGACGGGGGAGAACCTGAAAGTTTTGATGAGGCCATGGATAGTGAAGAAAAAGAAAGGTTGTTTGATGCTATGCAAGATGAGATTAAATCTTTACATGATAATCAAACATGAAGATGGTAACCCAGTTCGACGGTACAAGGTTAGATTGGTTGTAAATGGCTTTAATCAGAAGAAGGGAGTTGATTTTGATGAAATATTTTCTCCAGTTGTGAATATGTCATCCATTCGGGGTGTTCTGGGCTTAGCTGCAACTCTAGATTTAGAAGTTGAGCAAATGGATGTTAAAATTGTTTTTCTCCATGGTGACTTAGATGAATAAATTTATATGGAGCAGCCAGACGGTTTTGAAGTCAAAGGAAAAAAGAATTATGTTTGCAAATTGAAGAAAAACTTGTATGGTTTGAAATAAGCTCCCAAACAATAGTACAAGAAGTTTGATTCTTTTATGAGTCAACAGGGCTTCAAGAAGACTTCTTCAGATCATTATGTTTTGTGCAAAAATTCTCGGATAGTGACTTTATTATTTTATTGCTTTATGTTGATGACATGCTTGTCATTGGTCATAATGCTTGCAGAATTCAGAAGTTGGAGCAAAAGTTGAATAAGTCTTTTGCCATGACAAACTTGGGATCAGCAATGCAGATTCTTGGCATGCAAATTGTCCGTGACAGAAAGGCCAAGAAGTTGTGGTTATCACAAGGGAAGTACATTCAGAAAGTACTTCACAGGTTCAACATGGATAAATATAAGGTTGTCCGTACACCTTTAGCTATGCACTTCAAATTGAGCACGAAGTAGTGTCTTTCCAGTGATGATGAGAAGAAAGATATAAAGAAAGTTCCTTATGCTTCAGCTGTTGGCAATTTGATAAATGCGATGATTTGTATGAGACCATATATTTCTTATGTTGTTGGTATTGTTAGCCATTTTCTTTCTAATCCAGGAAAAGAGCATTGGAATGCTATGAAGTGGATTATGAGATATCTTTGTGACATTTCTAGTTTGAGTTTGTATTTTGGGATAGAAAATCCTATTCTTTGTGATTACACTGATTCAGATATGGCCGGTGATGTTGATACTCGCAAGTATACTTCAGGATACTTGGTTACTTTTGCAAGGAGAACTGTGTCTGGGCAATCTAGGTTGCAAAAATGTATTGATTTATCTACTACAGAAGTTGAGCTTATTGATACCGTTGAAGCTTGTAAGGAGTTGCTCTGAATGAAGAGATTTATGGAGGAACTTGGCTTTGCTCAAGAGAGGTATGTGTTTTATTGCGACAGTCAGTAGGTCGAAACATATTGATGTGAGATACCATTGGATTAGAGATGTGTTGGATTCTAAGTTGCTTGAACTTGAGAAGATTCACACTGATGATAATGGTTCGGATATGTTGACAAAATCTTTGTCAAGAAGGAAGTTTGAGGATTGTTGCTTGATCGTCAGAATGGTGGTTTCTTCCACATAGTCGGGAGGAGGAGAATTATTGGGTTTTGGGGTTTTCTCTTCCTATGTGGAATTGAATCAATAAAACCCAATCCAATTTGGACCAGCCCACTTTTGCTCTAAAACTCACTATATATAGGATCAAATTAGGTCTTATTTCATATACACAAGAGTGAATTCATAGCATCCATATATAGAGAAAACTTGAGAGAGAAAATCTGATTTTCGCACTTTGAAAATATGCTACAACAGTCCGCTTAAAACTACATTTCCCGTTTCGTTAACCGTTGGATTATGCTCAAATTTGAACTGGGGGTTCTCAACATCTGGTTCTTCGATTTCAATGATGAAGATTGGGTTGTGTGGTATGTAGTTCCAGTTTTAGAGCACGAACAGTAGCTCATTTTTTGGGGTGATTTCTCTCATTTCTTCACTAGTTTTAGTGCTATCTTTTATGTATTGTTGCTCCGTCTTTGGCGTTGATGTTGTAGCCATTTGGAGAACATTGTTGTAACTCTTGTTGATTTTAGTGGAGCTTTTATGGGCGGAGGTCCCGTGGTTGTTTCCTCTTCACATTGAAGAAGGGATTTCCACGTAAATTTAGTGTCTCTTGCATTCGATTTATTGTTTGCTTGCTTTGATATTTTATTGTTGGTATAGCTGATGTCCATATATCCGTTTGTGCTTGAAATTAATTTGCTCTTCTTGTTCAAATAGTGTGGATTTTTTTTTGACTTGGGTATCCTTTCGCATTTACCTTATCGTACAATTTGATTATTGCTCGTTTCTTCTCAATAAAGACAATCCAATGATCGCTGTAATTACAACAACAATAATGTTTTAATTCTGAGCAAGTTGGGGATGATTACATAATTTTTTATTGATCGTATCGCTCCAAGATTTGCATTGCGAGGATTTAATATATACCGACTAATTTTACTGTATCTATCAATCTACTGCTACCCTCATTTTTTATTTAGATATTAAGTCAACAATGTGAGCAAGCTAATTAATGATAGCTGTGAAGAATGAAAAAACTATAAGAAAATATTGATCCGAATAACACAATTATCAAAAAGAAAATAAGGAAAGTAAAAGCATGAAAAGGATTAGAACATGAACGAATGAAGGAACGAACATCCCTAATAACATTATAAATGTGGTGCAACGAATGTAGCTATTCTTTTCTTAATTATAAGTTTCATATTCGAGTCTTAATTATGATTTTTTTTATAGAAAGCATTTTCTTGAATGGGCCTACACAACGTAAATTTAAATTAATCGTAATTTCAATACAAATACCTAACATCGAATGAGAAATCAAAAGAAAGATAATTCGGCAACATTATTAAAAATAGAAAAAGGGTGGAGGATAGTGTGTCAAGACAGCAATACCTTGGTCAAACAGTCGTCCCAATTACCTTAATACTGTCTCCACTTTTCTCTGTCGGTCAAAGATAAATTTTGGAACACTTTGACTGGAGATTCCTATCCACAATTTTATCAATTAATTTTTATTCCTTTTATATTTGGATCCGCCAAAATTGCAATATTGCAATCTGGGGTAACATTTCAGGAAACTATTACACTAATTTAATAAATTTAATTCACATACACTGACAGTGTGAATAATATTTATACTATACCACAACATAACCGGATCATTCCAATTTTTCAGATTATTATATTATATTTGCTGCTATATGAAAAATTACTTATTATTATAGGTAAATTTAACTTGATGGAATAATTATACATCATTACGTCCACGTATTAAGTTTAATTTGTAGCTATTAAAATGATAAGAAGAAAAAGAACTATGAAGCAATTGTTTGTCTCTCAAGCAAACATATTTTTATAAGGTCCTTTTGTTAATTCAGATTAAGTTTGCATTAGCCACTACATAAGAATGGAAAACATTAAAAAAGAAATGGTTATAATAATTATACTCTAACCACATAATAAAACGTTCTAAAGATTATTACTACATAATGTTTAAGAGGAGGGAACGCGAGGCGAAGCGTTTTACGTAGCACGGGGCGAGATGTAAGCCCCGAAGCACAGGGCGTAAGTCCTATAGATCTACGGGGCGTATGTCTCATGTATCTTCAATTTTATAATTATAATACTAAAAAATAAGCAAAAGTAAAATTTTAATTAAAAAATTGAAAATAAATTCAAATAAACCGCCAATAATATAAAAAACATTATATTTATTATATGAGAAAGGTAACAACACAAAAAATGATAATCTGTAATAGCCTATATAATCTTTAAAATAAAATGTTCATCCACTTTGCCATTAATCTCCACATCTATTAGTTCTTTCCACCCTCAGCTAATATTTGCACTGATTTTTATTTATATATTTCAAAGAAGTAGAAGGATGAAAAGTGTAATAGCAACGACAAAAATAAAAATTGTTTCATTAACATAGTGCTATGAAATCTCTATCCTACAAATTTCAGAGATAAACATTTAAAAAAATTATTTATGACAGTCTTATTTATATATTTTAGGAAAAATCACTACAACATGAAACACATGATAACATAAAGTATAAACATCATTACACAAATAATAAAAATTATAATCTATAGCAAAAATACTTTTAATTAAAAAAATTAAATTTAACGCCCGGGGCATACGCTTTTACGCCCGGGGCTTACACCTTCGCGCCCGGGACTCTAGCCTCAAATTCTAGGGCGTACGCTCTATGAATCTACGTCTTTTATTTGCGCCCCAGAGCGTTTTTGGTAGCCCCCCGTGACTCGCCTCTGAAAACACTATTGCTACAGTAGAATGAAAAGCATATAGTTTGAGTATCCTATTTTAAAACGAATTTAAATCATATACTCCGACATTATAAGTGATTTTTAGACTATGATAATTAAATTTATGATACCAGGTTAAGTATCATGTTTATCATATTATCAATTAATATTTAATACTCCTTCTGTTTCAATTTATTTGAACTCTTTACTATTTGAGAGTCTACGAGGGTTCTTTGACCACGGTTTCCTTACATTTATTTGAATTATAAATTATCATGACTTATAGTACTTTTAATGTACTTTCTAAATATATAAATTTTATTTTTATAAACTTGAAATATCTATGTCAAAATTTAAGGTCAAAGTTATAAAGTTTGATCTTCGTACTCCGAAAAGGTTCACATAAATTAAAACGGAAGGAGTATAAAATTTAACGTATACTTACTTTATTTATGATTTAATTGTGTAAAAATATTTTTATACAATATTAAATATTTTATAAAAAGAAATAAAACAAATAAAACACATGATTGAATCTCAAGGTGAATTTTGAACCACTACCATTTAAAAAATGTGCAATAATACTTCCTCACTTTTCTTACAATAATAATAATAATAATAATAATAATAATAATAATAATAATAGTAATAATAATAATAATAATAATAATAATAATAATAATAATAAAAAATTAATATTTCCAATTATTTTATGAACACGACATAGCAAGATGTGATAGGTCAAAGGATATGTTGAAAAATTATACATACAAACAAACCTATTTGTCTAAAACAAGAAACAGAACCCCCTCCTTAGCTTATCTTCTTCTCCCTTTTGCAATTATTCCTTATATCATATGTTCTCTCTTTTTTTTTTTTAATCTTATGTTTTTCTCCATTAATTCCTCTTAGTATAAAAGATTCTTCTGTTACCCTAATAAATAAACTTAGTATATAAAAAAGAAGAAAAACAAAGGGTGAGTGCATATTTATATCTCTTTTTTCTCTCTTTAATTTTCTTTCTTCATGGCTTCTTCTTCATCATCATCGTCAAATCTAAGGATAGTTGTTCAAAATAACCCCTCAGAATCTCAACTCAATGAATTGGGCATCAAATCTTGGCCTAAGTAAGTACACAAATGAACTTATGACTTTTTTGTTATTTTTTTTTCTTGGTTCATTATATGTCTATTTTCTAAGCATGTGTGAGCTTACTCAAATTGGTGGCTCCTAGTTAGCTCTGATGAAAGAAGAGGATTGTAAGCGAGCTTGAAACTAATCAATTTATGATAAATCTTCACAACACATAATATGTTGTTGTTGCATTATATATATATATCGTTGTTCTTCGTCTGTATAAACTTGCTCAAATTGTTGGCTCCATAACTAGTTCCGATGAAAAGGAGGATTGTGATAGGCTAACAACCAACATAAAATTAGTCAATTTATGATGAATCTGCACAGTACATAACATGGTGGTGTAGTTATACATGTTTTCTCCGTCTATGTAAACTTGCAGATTCCTAGTTAGCTAAGATGAAAAATGAGTGTTGTGAAAAACTGACAGCCATCACAAAATTAGTCAATTTGTGATGAATCTTCACAATACATAATATGTTGTTGTTGCATAATTTATCGAGTTCTCTGCTTGTATGAGCTTGCTCAAATTATCGTCTTCTAGGTAATCTAGATGAAAGAAGGGTTGTGATAGATTGATAGCCATCATAAAACTAGTCAGTTTATCACGAATCTTCGCAATACATAATATGTTGTTGTATTATATATCTATGTTATTAATGCCTAATTTTTTTTTTGATGTAAACCTTTCAGATGGGGTTGTTCTCCAGGGAAATACCAACTAAAATTTGATGCACAAGAAACATGTTATTTGCTTAGAGGGAAAGTGAAAGTTTCAACAAAGAACTCAAATGAAACAGTGGAATTTGGAGTTGGAGATCTTGTGATTATTCCTAAAGGACTCAGTTGCACTTGGGATGTTTCAGTTGCTGTTGATAAACACTATAAGTTTGATTCATCTTCTCCTTAATTCTTCTTCACATCCTAATTAAACTTAGTTACTTATATCATTAATTGTTTCTTGTTTACTTAATAGTTTATGATAAACATGATCTTATGCCTTGTAATCATTTTCTTTCCTTGATATATAGAGATATATCTTTCATAGTATGTTAGTAATTCTTTTTTCATCAAGTGTTGATTAGTAGAAGCGAATTAGGCATTTAAATTTAAAGATTCAATCTTTAGATTCTTAGAATCGGATGATGATGTACTTTTAAAATTATGAATTCAAAATTCAATAAATAATTCTTATATATATATTTCGTGCTAAAAATATTTAATTCAATTGAGCACATCGAACTATCCGGTAGTGATATTATTTTTCTAAAGCATGGTACATATAGAGAATCCATAAAGACAGTATTAATAATTCCTCCGTCATATTTTACCTGATGCATTTTAATGAGCATCAAGTTTAAATTAAGAAAGAAAAAAATATTTTAAAAGTTATGGTCTAAAACAAACTATAAATATTTGAATGATAATAAATCATTTCGGTAAGTTAAAATATCTTTTAATATATTTTTTTGTAACACATTAGAAAGGAAGCTAATTGACTAATTGATTGATTATTGCCAAAGAGTTCTTCAAATCCACCGTGTTAATAACTCTTTCTTCATTAAGTGTTTGATTAATTACTATATTAGAGTTGTTTCTCTCTTTGGCTTTTTCTTGTTTTTGATTCTTTGGTAATTAATTAATCTTTATATTTTAAAGGTTAGTCAAAGAAAATCAATTAGTCAAATGCATGTCACTTTCAAACTACATTTAGTATAAATATAAAAGTATCTCCCTTTCTAAAAAGCTTTAAATGCCCCTTTGACTGGTCAACTAATCATATTTTTATCATAAAAACCATATCACCTTTTGAGTCAGCAATGATGAATTTTCTGCAAACAACCATAAATGTTCTAGTTGGAACATTATAAATTCTTATGTGGAATGTTTAATGTTTCATACTTGTCTTTACTGTTTGGGGTGTTTAGTTGGTAGTTAGAGTTATGAGGATATTGGTATGTAAAAATTAGTTATTTAATTTTTTTATACCGGATAAAATAATAAAGTAACTCATATATAACGTATATATTTTATTTATGTGAAATTATAAAATGATAATCACACGTCATATTTAATGCAAAATTTTGTATAAAATAATTAAAATTCTACCAAACATAATATTAGCTATACTAATTTTAGTAGATTAATAATTTCCTTCCCAACCAACACTCAAAAAACCTGTTAATGTTTAATAAATTCTAAAGTGGAATATTTACCACTAAAGTGAGACTGTTAAAAAAAAGGATTTTTTTGACAACATTCGCCTTTACTAAAGAAAAAAGAGTACACTTGAACCTTTAGTATGTGGGAACCCCTTCATTAAGAAGGAAGTGAAGGTGTGCCTCCCCAGAGAGCCCCCAACTCTATAATATTTGGTCTCAAACAACTCTATTTTCTCGAGTTTCAGGCAAATATAATAATTGGAATAGTAGTGATCCCTAAATTCTAAGGTCACAATGTTTATACCTTAGTTAATGGATATACTCAATCCGAATTTGAATTAGTTGAATTAGTAGAGATTGATATTAAATGGTTAATCCATTTTTACTCCATCGGTTCATTTTTATATGTTATTTAATGTTTTAATACGCTCATCTGAAAAATTGTCTGATTGTATTAATAGTAAGGATATTTACTTGAGTTACGCTTATTTCTTTCTTAATTAAATGAGTAATTAATGACTATAATCTTCCTTTTTTCAAGGATAGAATCGGAAAAGAAACAATGCCTTCTTAGTTTTTTTAAGTGTGAGATATATTGAGAAATGCCCCCAATGAGGAGGTGTGTGAGGAGAGATAGAGGTATGTGAAGAAGTATTGGAGGAAAGTGATTGGACATGACATGACATATTTTCAGGTTACCGAAGACATGACCTTAGATAAGAGTATATGGAGGTCACGAATTAGGGTAGAAGAATAATAGGTAGTGGAGCGTTGTCTTGTTTTTCAGTGGATATGCCTGGTGGTAGCTTGTGGCACCTTGGCTGCCTTATCTGTTTCCGCTTTCTTACGGTAGTATTAGCATTGTTCTTGAAGTTTCTTAATTTCTTGTTCTTCGATTTGTTTTACCACATGCGTTCTTGTCATTCGGTTATCACACTATTTCATTGTCGTTGTTGTTCTTTTTTTTTTTAGAATCCTATGTACTGCATTCCTATTAGTTGTCATGTCTTCTTCATTGCCGCATTTCTATTTTCAAGTTCCTTTAAAATGTTTTTCGTAAAGTTGTTGTCATATGATTAAAAGGTCATGGGTTCAAGCCGTGGAAATAGCCTCTTGTAGAAATGTGAGGTAAGCCTGCGTACAATAGACCTTTGTGGTCAGACCCTTCCCCGGACCCCACGCATAGCGGGAGCTTAGTGCATCGGGTTGCTTTTTTTAAAAAATGTTTTTCTTGAACTGAAAGTCTATTGAATACAACCTATTAAAGTCTATTGATTTAAGGTCTTCATACACTCTACCCTCTTCAGACCTCACGTGTGAAATTACACTGAGAATATTTGTTATTATAAATATTTTGAACCAATTTTTTTGAGAGTTAAAAAAGGGATAGAAGGGAGTATATTAAATTCTTGTTTTGGAAAGAACACCTCAATTATGCATGTATTTGAGTAGAGATTGATGTATGCTTTGATTTTTATGGTTTCTAGATTTTAAAAATATGATTTTAAGTTCTAGTAATTGAGTTTTGAGTTTTTTTATATATATAGTAGATGTTTTATCTTCTTAACTTTTTTATGTTTACTCTATATTTTGAATCTCTTTAAAAGAAAATTTTGGTTTCGCGCTGATTGAAATCCACTAATACTGTTGGTCGAGATGAAGCTTAGCTCTAACTTAAAAACACTTTGTTTAACTTCCACTCGATTTTACTACAAGTCCAACTCTAAAAAGCATATGTTTGTGCACTCTTAATTCTTTTGTAACATCCAAAAAGAAATCTTCAATACGCCTATTTTACATATGGAAAAAATAAAAATAAGCACCACAAAAACAAATGATTATCCTATTTTATTTGTGTTGGAAATTAGCCTTTGGCGGGAGTTGCGATCGACCAACTTTAACGGCTTAAACACTAGTGTTACGTATGTTGGAGAATCCGGTTCTTCACACATGCATGATGTACTAAGTACGTAGATAACCGTAGGGCCAAGAATCGTCAAATTTCATTGAGAAATGAAAGAGATATTGGTTCACGAAGTGAGGTGTTTGAAGCATGGAAAGTGTGGTGTTGTGTTCAATTCTCCCTCATCGGTAGAGGAAGAAAGAATTGTTGTGTATATAAGACTCGAAATTGGTTTGGGGTTTGGGACCCCAAGGGGCATCCCATGTGTTTAAAGGAGGGAGGACCTAGATGTGCTTCGGTTCGAGGAAAGACCACACGCGCGCCGCTGCCGCCCGTCCGGTCTGGGTCCGGGCCACGGGTCGCGGGTCGTGGGCCTTCTGATATTATCTTTTTGGGCCAAAGAACTTTTCCGTATATGCGTTTGATCCCGAAGCTTGGATGTACATTTGGACGAGAATTCTTTCAGATGTACAGCTTCGGTCCCTGAAGTTTCAAGATGTACAGCTTTGGTCCCTGAAGTTTCGAGAATTGAATTTGGCAGACATGAGCGAACGTCCAGCACTCAATTCAGCCATTTATTTTGGCTGAATTACTCCTCCTATAATGGCCAAATCTGTTGGTCTTTCACCCTTTAATTTGGTGGCTTTACTACTTCCATAATGGTCATTATTTGGCCAATAATGGCTGTTATGGAAGCAGTCAAACAGTCCCTTCATCACCTATATAAACACCCCTTACACCATTGTTGAGGGACATTTGATATACACGAAAAGATACAACCAGAAAATCAGTTCTTCCTATAACTTCCAAGCATCATTTCTTATTCAATATTCTTCACGGTAGCTCTTGAGTTTCCTTTGCTCAATTGTTCCATTGTTGTTTTATCTTGGGAGACGAATTGTCCGGGACGTATAAAGGATACATAGAGGGCAATATTGTCTTAAGGACAGAGTGTCACACTCGACTTAGCAAAAATCAAAGCAGTTTTCCGGTCTTCTTGTTCAACAAATATTGTAATTTCAGTTTTGTTGTTATATTGTAATTTTCAGTTTTCTAGTTGAATTGTAATTTCAATTCTTACATAAGCAGTTACTTGTAATTTTCGTTTCTTGCAAATCCTTGTAACCCAACAACTTAAGACAATATTTTGCTTACGGTAACTGCAATAACATGGCTGGAAATATGACCGATGTTCTTTGCTGCGATCTTTGCCTCTCGAGGCAACGCGTTGTTGCCTTCCCCACTGCCATCTTGGCCAAGGCGATAACCCCGCCGCTTTCATCGATGTCGCTAAGCTACTATTCAAGGCGATCACTGCTTTGCCTTCCCGCCTGTTGGAGCTCCCCCCTCTTCTTCACATCACCATGATCGCCCTGAAAAGTTCATGGGATCGAATTTAAAAGATGGCGACAAAGATGCTTTGTTCTACTTATGATTATGGGCATGGCCGGTTCCTTCTGGAAGATCCTCCACAAGTGGAGATGAAATGGACTCTTCGCTGTGAAAGCGGGTGAAGGGGGCCTTGGTATCCATGTCGTTAACGACATGAAGATGGTTCGTGATGCGTGGAATCATAGCGATTTCATGTGCAAGAACTATATACTGAACTGCTTGGCAGACCCTTTCTACACGGTATATTCTACCGTTGGCACCGCCAAAGAGCTGTGGGAAAAACTGTAAAAGAAGTACAACGCACAAGATGCGGGTACTAAGAAGTTCATCGTTGGGAAATTTCTAAAATTCCAAATGGTGGGCCAAGAAGACGATGATGTCCCAAGTCCAGGAATTCCAAATGATTTTACATCACCTGGATTTGGAAGGACTGAAGCCAAACGAGCTGTTTTTGGTTGCATCACTGATTGAAAAGTTACCTCCTTCATGGAATGAGTTTATGAGTTACTTGAAACTCAAGACAAAGGAGATGACCTTTGAAGAGCTTGTTATCAAACTGCAAATCCAGGAAGATAATAAGAAGACCTTGCCAAATGGTAGACAACATGCTGAGGCAAAGGCGAATCTGGCTGAGGCCAAAGGGAAAACAAGCAACAAGCGAAAGTTCCACAAAGACGCCAAAGCCCCCGCAGCGGAGACGTTCAGAGGTAACTGTCATCACTGTGGGAAACCTGGTCATAGGATCAAGGAATGCCGCAAACTCAAGACTGAGCAACAACAGAAAGCCAAGTCGAAAGGCAAGACTCAAGCTAACGTCGTCAAGGACACGCTCCTGGATAACATGATTGAGGATCTCTCGGCCGTGGTGCTAGAAGCCAACTTGGTTGAGAATTCGATGCAGTGGTGGGTGGACACAGGTGCAACAAGACACATCTGTTCCAACAAAGATGCCTTCTCCACGTACACTCCGGTCTCCGACAAGAAGCTGTTCATGGGCAACAACGCTTCCTCGGACGTGCTAGGGGTTGGAAAGATGGTCCTGAAGATGACTTCCGGCAAGGAACTCACTCTGAAGGAAGTGATGCACATCCCAGAGATTAGAAGAAATCTAGTTTCTGGACCTTTATTGGTTAATGCTGGTTTTAGGCTAGTGTTTGAATCAAATAAATTTGTACTCACTAAAAATGGCACATTTGTGGGGAGGGGCTTCGTCTGTGAAGGCCTCTTCAAAGTGAATGCCATGTCTGTATTGCGTCAAGGAAATAAAGTTGAACCTTCTTCTTATTTGCTTGAGTCTTCTAATTTATGGCATCATAGATTAGGACACGTTAACTACAAGTCTATTCAAAGGCTGGTAAAGATGGAGTTGTTTCTGTCCATCGACATAAACCCTCAACATAAGTGTGAGGTGTGCGTAGAGGCAAAACTGACTAAGCTTCCTTTTCGATCCGTTGAAAGGAATACCGCTCCTCTAGAACTTATTCACACAGATATATGTGATTTGAAGTTTGCACAAACTAGAGGGGGGAACAAGTACTTTGTGACTTTCATTGACGATAGCACAAGGTATTGTTACATTTACTTGTTGAAAAGTAAGGATGAAGCCTTTGAAGCGTTCCGACGTTACAAAGCAGAAGTTGAGAACCAACTGAGCCTGCGGATTAAATCCATTCGTAGCGATAGAGGGGGAGAATATGTAGCGCCTTTTGAGGAATACTGTGCCCAAGAAGGCATTATTCATCAAACGACGGCTCCATACTCACCTCAATCAAACGGTGTGGCGGAACGTAAGAACCGCACATTAAAGGAAATGATGAATGCCTTGTTTATCAATTCCGGTCTTCCCCAAAACATGTGGGGAGAAGCCGTCCTTACCGCTAATATGATTCTTAACAGAGTCCCACATAAGGGTAGGGACAAAACTCCATATGAATCATGGAAGGGAAAGAAACCCACCTACAAATACTTTAAGGTGTGGGGTTGTTTGGCAAAGGTTGAAGTACCCAAGCCAAAGCAGGTCAAGATTGGGCCTAAGACTGTAGATTGCATATTCATCGGATATGCAAATAACAGTAGTGCTTATCGCTTCTTAGTGCATAAGTCAGATATTCCAGATATCCACCAGGGTACAATAATGGAATCAATGAATGCACTATTCTTTGAAAGTACCTTTCCTAGAAAGGAAAAAGACATAACCTCTCTCAAACGAAGTTATGCACAAAGCTCTCAAGAACCGGGAGTCCTTGACTGCCCGGATCTGAATGGTTCAGATCTAGCGAATCTCGAGGTGGCTGAACATCCGGAATCTAGTGTTCCAGATTCTCAGAACTTGGAGACTCCAGAGATGGATCTAAGGCGAAGTAAAAGGGCCAGGAAGGATAAATCCTTCGGTCCTGACTTTGTAGCTTATATGGTTAATGATGAACCAAGGACAATTGCTAAGGCGTTGTCAACTCCAGAAGCACCGCTCTGGAAAGAAGCTATTGAGAGTGAAATAAGCTCCATTCTGCATAACCATACTTGGGAGTTGGTTGATCTTCCTCCGGGAAATAAACCGTTGGGGTGTAAGTGGATACTCAAACGGAAATACAAAGCAGATGGGTCTATAGACAAGTACAAAGCCAGGTTGGTAGTCAAGGGCTATCGGCAAACAGAAGGCTTTGACTACTTTGACACATACTCTCCGGTATCCCGGATGACATCTATACGGGTATTCATTGCGATCGCAGCTTTGCGTGACCTTGAGATACACCAGATGGATGTTAAGACAGCCTTCCTAAACGGCAATTTGGAAGAAGAAATCTATATGGACCAACCCGAGGGGTACGTGGTTCAAGGGCAGGAGAAGAAAGTATGTCGACTTATCAAATCTCTGTACGGGCTGAAACAAGCTCCGAAACAATGGCACGAAAAATTTGATAGTACTTTACTATCGAAAGGGTTCGCCATTAATGAGTGTGATAAATGTGTTTACACGAAAGGTAACTCTGACTCATTTGTTATGATATGCCTGTATGTAGACGACATGTTAATCACAGGAAGCAGTCCTAGGGTAATCCTAGAGACTAAGAACATGTTGAAACGATGCTTCGACATGAAGGATATGGGTATCGCAGATGTCATCTTAGGGATTAAAATCTCTAAGACGTCTGACAGACTGGTCTTATCTCAGTCTCACTACATCGATGATGTTTTGAGAAAGTTTGAGATGTTAGACAGTTCACCGATAAAGTCACCAATGGATACAAATCAAAAGCTTGATAAAAATCTTGGTGCACCTGTATACCAGGAGCGATATGCACAGGTGATCAGTAGTTTGATGTATATAACAAACTGCACCCAACCTGATATTGCTTACGCAGTCAATAAGTTGGCTAGGTTCACCCGTAATCCGAGTGATAATCACTGGAAGGCGTTGAATCGGGTATTACAATACCTGAAATACACGTTAAATTATGGGCTGCACTATTCGAGATATCCAGCTGTACTAGAAAGGTACAATGATGCAAACTGGATATCTGATATAGAGAACACCAAGTCCACCAGTGGGTATATATTTACAATTGGTGGTGGGGTGTGTCTTGGAAATCCTCTAAGCAAACTTGCATCGCCCGATCCACAATGGAATCGAGTTTATCGCTTTAGACAAAGCAAGAGAAGAAGGCGAGTGGCTTCATGACTTCTTAGAGGATGTTCCGTGTTGGAACAAACCCGTACCTTCGGTAATGATCCCGCTGCGACGGTCGATCGGCTCTAGGAAGAACACGAATACTATGTACAACGGCAAGTCTCGTCATATTCGACGGAGGCATAAGACCGTTAGGCAACTGATCACCACGGGTATAATATCCATTGATTACATCAAGTCAAAGGATAATATAGCAGACCCATTGACAAAGGGCCTGCTCAAGGATCAGATGGCTTGCCTGTCTAGGGGAATGAGCTTAAAACCCAAAATATAAGGACCAATACAGTGGTAACCCAACCTTACGAACTGGAGATCCCAGTAATTTGGTTCAATGGGAAAACGAAGTTGTAAAGGTTCAGTTGACCGCTTTAGTGGAAGTATGAGCACTTCAGATAGTGATTTCTGAAAAGAAACACCAAATCCAAAGACGTTCCCGCGATATACGTTAAGTGCTATCTGCAGTATGGGTAAAGGTTAAGTTTTCAAAACCTGTAATGATCCTCAACAGTTGAGGTTAGGTTCTTGGGAAATTTTTAATGGTTCCTAACACTTGTGAAGTGGGGTATAGCAGGATACCTTATAGGAGACCACCTATTTAAGTGCGAGGACGGGCCGCCTCAAAATGAACGCACTTAAGAATCCAAGACGTTGTCCATGGCCAAAACGGACAAAACATTACGAAGAAGAGAGTAAGGGAATTTGTTGTGTTAGTACCATTGACTTCGCTTACACTAAACACTGACGGTTCAAGACATCACGTTCACCGCGCAATAAGTAAGTCCGATGGTATTCAACTATGGAAGGTTCAAAGCTGATGTTACCTCTCCTTATGCAACATCGGTCCGCTGAAATATTGCTGGAAATGAAAAGACACCATGTGAGTGCGCCAAAATCTCTTTCAAGAGGGGATTGTTGGAAATTAGCCTTTGGCGGGAGTTGCGACCGACCAACTTTAACGGCTTAAACACTAGTGTTACGTATGTTGGAGAATCCGGTTCTTCACACATGCATGATGTACTAAGTACGTAGATAACCGTAGGGCCAAGAATCGTCAAATTTCATTGAGAAATGAAAGAGATATTGGTTCACGAAGTGAGGTGTTTGAAGCATGGAAAGTGTGGTGTTGTGTTCAATTCTCCCTCATCGGTAGAGGAAGAAAGAATTGTTGTGTATATAAGACTCGAAATTGGTTTGGGGTTTGGGACCCCAAGGGCGATCCCATGTGTTTAAAGGAGGGGGGACCGAGATGTGCTTGATTCGAGGAAAGACCACCACGCCGCGCCGCCTTCGTCCGATCAGCGGTCAGTCGCGAACGCGGTCGCGTCGCGGTCAGTCGCGGTCGCGGTCGCGGGTCGCGGGTCGTGGGCCTTCTGATATTATCTTTTTGGGCCAAAGAACTTTTCCAGAAGTACAGTTTGATCCCAGAAGCTTCAGATGTACAGTTTGGACCAGAATTCTTTCAGATGTATAGTTCGGTCCCTGAAGTTTCAAGATGTACAATTTGGTTCCTGAAGTTTCCAGAAATTCAGAATTTCGGCAGACATGAACAGAAACGTCCAGCACTCAATTCAACCATTTATTTTGGCTGAATTACTCCTCCTATAATGGCCAAATTCGTTGGTCTTTCACCCTTTAATTTGGTGGCTTTACTACCTCCATAATGGTCATTATTTGGCCAATAATGGCTGTTATGGAGGCAGTCAAACAGTCCCTTCATCACCTATATAAACACCCCTTACACCATTGTTGAGGGACATTTGATATACACGAAAATATACAACCAGAAAATCAGTTCTTCCTATAACTTCCAAGCATCATTTCTTATTCAATATTCTTCACGGTAGCTCTTGAGTTTCCTTTGCTCAATTGTTCCATTGCTGTTTTATCTTGGGAGATGAATTGTCCGGGACGTATAAAGGATACATAGGGGGCAATATTGTCTTAAGGACAGAGTGCCACACTCGACTCAGCAAAAATCAAAGCAGTTTTTCGGTCTTCTTGTTCAACAAATATTGTAATTTCAGTTTTGTTGTTATATTGTAATTTTCAGTTTTCTAGTTGAATTGTAATTTCAATTCTTACATAAGCAGTTACTTGTAATTTCCGTTTCTTGCAAATCCTTGTAACCCAACAATTTGTCGTCCTACCAAAAATAATTCTTGCACGGTCCTTGGCAGGAACGTCAAATGAGTGAATTTGGACGGATAAAAATGAGTAAAGTAAGAATATGAGTCATGCATATATGATTAATTGGTAATCAGTATGTTCATGTAATATGAATGGAATAATGAGTCATAAATCCAATTTGTCCAGCTTAATACCATTTTTTGAACTATTCTTCTTACAATTGGTTCGGCGAAAATTTACTCTCTAACGATTTATTTCACTTTTCATTTTTGTTAAAGTAGAATTTACTAACAATATTGGCCAAAATAGAGAGTCGAGCAGCAATCCACTAAGTTGCGCTCTCTTGGCGCATTAGCACACACAGACCTAGTAACTATGAGAACTAGTAACTATAAGTGTAGCAAGAAAATCATACAAGTATGAATAATGAGAATGAGATGCTCTTTCAACATAAAGGTTGAACTCCTTTTATAGCTATCAATACAAGACATTTATGTTCGAGAATTATTCCCTAATTAAATACAATTAAATGAGAATAACGGCCACTTAATGACCAAAGAGTAACGGCTGACACTATATCCGGAATGAGTACACTGAGCTCCTCCAATTCTGCATCCGGTGTCACTTGGTTCGGTCACTTCCCGATCTTGTCTCGATACTCGGACTCATCTCGATGCAACTCGCATCCGGTGCGGAACATTGTGTTGGAAATTTGCCTTTGGTGGGAGTTGCGTCCACCTATCTTTAATGACTTAAACATTAGGGTTCCACATGTTGGAGACTTTAATTCTTCACACGTGCATAATCTACTAAGTAAGTAGATGACCGTAGGGCCAAGGATAGTCAAATTTCGTTGAGAAATGAAAGAGATATTGGTTCACGAAGTGAGGTGTTTGAAGCATGAAAATGTGGTATAGACAAATTCTCCCTCATCGGCGGGGGAAGGAATATTTGTTTAGTTTATAAGTCTCAAAATTGGCTAAGGGTTTGGGACCCCAAGTGGTAACCCATGTGTTTGAAGGAGGGAGGACCTAGATGTGCTTTGGTTCGAGGCTAAGCCCACACGCGCGCCGCCCGTCCGTCCGGTCCGGGCTTCTTCTGATATTATCTTTTTGGACCCAAATTGCTTCATATTTACAGTTTGGTCCCTGAAGTTTCATGTAAGATAAAATTGGACAAAGAACTTGTGTTTTTGCTGTTGGTTTTGGAACGTTAACCTCCATTAATCTGCACATCAATTCAGTCATTACTTGGCTGAATAACTCTCACTAAAGCTCTAATCCGTTGCACATTAATTCAGTCACTTATTTGGCTGAATTACTCCTCACTAATTGTCATTACATGACCATTAACAGCAATTAGTTGGGCAGTTGCCAAGTCCCCTCCATGCACTATATATCCCTCCATGCACTATATATTGAAGCCTTTGGCTCAATTGTTGAGACTACACACAAACGAAAAAACATAATTCTTCCTACTACTTTCCAGCATAATTTCATTACACTAAGTTCTTCAAAGTAACACTTGAGTTTCTTTTGCTCATTTGTTTAGTTGCTGTTTTATCTTGAGAGACTATTGTCCAGAACGTAGAAATGATATATACGGGACAATCTTATCTTAAAGACAGAGTGTCATCACTTGACCCAGCAAATCAAAGTGCTTGTAATCTCAGTTTCTTGTTTTCAGTTTATTGAAATTTCAGTTGTTGTAATACTTAACAATTATTTATTTTCCGTTTCCTGCAACCATTGTAATCAACACATTGTTACCTTCTTCGATTTCCATATCTAAACACTGCCACGTCTCCTGTCGTTTTTTACGGTATACAATTTTATTGATACCCGAATACAGACACTTTGTATGCTCACATACTAAGTTGAATCACACGATTTAACTCTCATCTAATTAAAGAAGGGCACATTCATATATTTTTTTTATATTGGTATTAAACGGGAACAGAAGTGCCGAAACAACCAAATTAATTTGCTCTCATGATATTAAAAAAAAAGGCCACAGCGGCTTGAATTGTTGAATGAAGAGGAACAGGAATTAAAAGAAGACACTACCCTTACTAGTTACGCATAAAATGCTGAACTTGAGTCAAATAAGGTGGCTTGAATTATTGAAAAACTATGATGTTGATATCGTGTATCATTCCGGCAAAGCTAATGTAGTAGCTGACGCTCTAAGCCACAAGTCTATGGTAGTCTGAAGCATGTAGAAGCCGAAAAAAAATAGGTTTCATTTATGTTCTTATTTATTTTAGCAGCACATTTCATTTTGCTTAAGATTTAAGAATAGTAGCTCCGCCATCGAGGATTGTCATAGAATTACTCAATTTTTAACAAGAGGTCTCGAGTTTAAGTCCTATGAATGAAAAAATCTTAATTAACACAAATAACCAGCAAGATCTATTATTTCATTTTCCTAGTCGATAGATATAAATTATACATTAATTATACACATGAACTATACATATACCACACATCTAGACACTCCATTATTTAGTTTAAACAGTTTGGTGTGCGGTTATTAAGTCAATTCTTCATGAAAAAAAAATCTTAATTGGGAGTCTCCTTCCTCCTTTAATGGTTCTATGTGAAATAAAGTTTAAATTATTAAACTTTAGTACGAATATCGAATACCGAATAAAAAAACATAAAAAAGAAGTAGTAATACCAAACTTGGAACCAAAAAAATATTTTACTTTTTGAGTTTGTTGTAAAACAGAAATAACAAATTTCCCTTTGAAAAGTTTATTTTTGGTATAGACAAAGTCTTTGTTGAATGATACAAGATACTCTCATGATTAATTAGATAGTTAGTAAAGCAGCACTGTGTATTTGTATGTATACTTCTGTATATACAGATATATCAGAGGTAGTTAACTAACTAACTGTCCAGATTTCAGTTAGTGGATTAGTTAACTAATTAGCTACTTAGTTGAGGTGATTAGTAGTCGGTTAGCTTACTACATGTATATATATCTTAGACTCTACATTGTATAATCCAAGTTTGAAGACAATGAAATCATAACTTCCTTTTGATAGAATTCATGAAAGTCTTTTATTCATAACATGAATTCTTACAAAGCAATAACAAGATAATAAAATAATACTATTCTTGAGAGCTAAAAGTGCAAGTAAAAGAAAAGCAAGTAAAGCCCTTTATATAGGGTCTATTACATGAGATACAAATGTGTTTTTTCAATGTGGGACAAAAGCAATGTGGGAAAGAGTTAATGCTAATATCTCCTCTCAAACTCGCGATGGTTTAGACAGAAGCATCGAGAGTTTGCCAAGAAAGAACCGGTGACGCTTTAAGGTATGCGCCTTTGTGAAGAAATCTGCAAGTTGCATCGAAGATGAGACAAATGGCAAGGAAAGAGTGCGTTGTTGAAGATGATATCGAATAATATGACAATCAATCTCAATATGCTTGGTACGTTCATGAAAGACTGTGTTGTGCGCAATCTGAATAGAACTCTTATTATCACAATATATCGGTGTTGGTGAAAAAAGAGAGACACCCATATCAACCAATAACCGACGTAACCATACAATCTCACACGTAGTAGAAGCCATAGCACGATACTCTGCCTCAGTTGAAGAGCGAGAAACCATATATTGTTTCTTACTTTTCCATGATATGAGTGAATCTCCTAAAAATACACAATAACCAGTAGTTGATTTCCGATCAGTTAGGTCACCAGCCCAATCTGCATCAGAAAATGCACGAAGCTCCAAGGATGAGGTCGATGAAAACAAGAAACTCTGATAAATCTTTCCTCGAAGATATCGAAGAATACGCATAACTGCAGCCCAATATACAGATGTAGGAGAGCAAACAAACTGACTGACAATGTGAACAACGTATGCAATGTCAGGGCGAGTAATGGTGAGGTACACCAGACTCCCTACAACTGAACAATATAAAGTGGGATCAGGAAGAGGATCCCCGTCAGTAGGTGTATATCGAACATTAACCTCAAGAGGAGAGTCAACTATATGAGTATCTGTGAGACGGGCCCGCTCAAGAATATCTGCAGTGTACTTAGACTGAGAGAGAAGATATCCCTTCTCAGAATAAGCTACCTCAATGCCTAAAAAGTAACGTAGATGACTTAAGTCTTTCATCTCAAAACGGCGAGATAAAGTAGATTTTAGGTTTGCAATACCATCAATATCATCACCTGTAATGATCATGTCATCAACATACAACAAAAGCAAAATACAACCTGCAGGGGATGATTTAACAAATAACGCCGAATCATGAAAGCTGGAAATACACCCAAGAGATGATACTACAGTGGAGAACTTGTCGAACCAAGCTCTTGGAGCTTGTTTGAGACCATACAGAGATTTCTTAAGCCTGCACACTTGTCCTGGACTATGTGAAATACCAGGTGGAGGGACCATGTAGACTTCTACTTGAAGATCCCCATTTAAAAAAGCATTTTTAACATCCATTTGTGAAATATGTCAATGACGAACAAATGCCACTGCAATAAGAACGCGGACATATGTCATCTTTGCAACAAGTGCAAAAGTCTCTTCATAATCCATACCATATTCTTGAGCAAAACCCTTTGCAACAAAACAAGCTTTATATCGCTCAATAGAACCATCAGACTTTGTGTTAATCTTGTACACCCATCGAGAACCAATAGTTTTCTTACCAGTCGGTAGAGAAACCAAATCCCAAGTACCAGTTTTGTTCAAAGCAGCCAGTTCCTCATTCATAGCCTCTTGCCAAAGAGGATCACGAGCTGCTTCAGAATAGGATGTAGGCTCACAGAGAGAATTAATAGAAACTAGAAAGGAAACGAATGATGGAGCATAGCAAGAATAATCAAAATTGGATACCTGAGTAGATCGCAGAGTGCGTTTAGGATTGCGATGTGGATCTGGATCTGCAACCACAAGAGGTTCTGAAATAGGCGTAGGAGGGGGTTGAGTATCAATATCATGGGACCTGCCAGAAGACTGAGAAGGAACAAATGATATAGATGTAGAATCAGATGGGCAATCAACATCAAAGGGATCAATATCAATAAGGTTAGATTTTGTCATGCCATGTGAGGTAGGTGGGATGGAAAAGAAAGGAACATGCTCAATAAAGGAAACATTACGAGACACATACAATTTTCCACTGGATCATGACAACGATAACCTTTCTGCCCAACCCCGTATCCAAGAAAAACACAAATGGCGACACGAGAAGATGACTTAGTACGCTCTGCATGTGGACGTAGAACAAAACATGTAGAACCAAAAACTCTCAAATGGGAATATAGTGGGGTGTGACCAAATAGTCTAGCATACGAAGAAATCCCAGAATTATGAGAGGTAGAGATCTTATTAATAAGATAAACAGATGTAAAGACAACTTCTCCCCAAAATTCACTAGGTACACTAGCAGACAAAACATGGATCTAGCTGTCTCAACAATATGCCTATGTTTTCTCTCGGCTACCCCATTTTGTTGTGGTGTATCAGTACAAGAAGACTGATGTATTGTACCATCAGCTTTAAAAATATCAGAAAGATCCCCACTAGTATATTCACCTCCTAAATCAGCCCCAAAAAATATTTAATAATGGCAGAATGTTAAGTTTTCACATAGGCTTGAAACTCATCATAAGTATGAATAAAATCATAGCGTCTTTTCAACAAATAAACCCAACAATGACGAGTATAATCATCAATAAAGGAAACATAATATCTGGAGCCTCCCTTAGTAGGGATAGGTGCTGACCCCCAAACATCTGAATGAACTAGATCAAATGGTGCAGAAGAAGTAGAAGTACTAAGATTAAAAGGCAAAGCAGAAAATTTTCCAAGTTTACATCCACTACAATCAGAAATATCATCGGATTGTAAATCACCAAGAACACCAGTATTACACATAAAATGCAGGCGAGAACCTGATACATGATCAAGTCTAGAGTGCCACACATAAAACTTCGAAGAGGAATATGTTAAATGAAAAGAAGACAGATTAACAGGCATAGATGCTGCATGAGTAGGAAGATGCAGCTCATCCAAAACATAGAGACCTCTCCCCTTTCTACGTCCTGTCCCAATCACTCTCTTGGATTTTAGATCCTGCACATAACAAAAATTAGGGAAGAGTCCAATAAAACATCCATAGTCACATATTTGACCAGCAGAAGCAAGATTCATATGTAATTTTGGAATGCAATAAACATCAGTTAATGATATAGTGGATGTATGAATGATGTCAATGCCTGTCAATGGCATAGGTGTGCTATCATCAGTCACAACAGAAGTGGAAGGGGGGGGGGTCATAAGACGTAGATACAAAGACAGAAGAATCATGAGACATATGATTTCCAGCTCCAGAGTCCAAGATCCAAGAAGACGAAATGATACATGAACCAATAGATGGTGATGAGCCGGAAGGAACAGAAAAAGCATAAGACTGAGAATTCTGTTGACACTGTTTGAAGGCGAGGAACTTCTGAAATTGGTCAGCTACAGAATCAGTATTGTGACTCACAGAGGCTCCTGAAGCTGGGTGATCAAGAGAGGGCACAAAGGCAGCCTGAGTCGGTGGATACGAGTTCTGGAATTGACCCCCAGAATATGTCTTCTGTTGAGAAGGCTTATGTCCTTGTCCCGAATGTGGAGGCTTAGAACCTGACGTCTTCCGTAGCTTAGGACATTGATTCTTCCAGTGTCCTGGTTTCTTACAATAATTACAACTACCCATGATAGATGTTCTATACTGGTGTGTAGGGGTTGCAAGGACCGGTGCAGACGAAGGAGCTGCCAGTACGAAAGTAGAAGCCTTATGTACTCCTTTTAGAGTCTTCAAACATGTTTCTTCAGCCATAAGTTCATTTACCACATCTTCAACAGATGGTAAGGGTTTGCGGTGCAACAAGCATGAACTACAATTCTCAAATTCTGACCGAAGACCCATCAATAGCTGAACAAGACGATCTTCATCTCTGCATTTAATATAAGCATCGCATGCTTGCAATTCAGTAGATTCTGTCATAGCTAACTGATCCCACAAAGTGGTCATTGCACAGAAATAATCTTGAATGCCCAAGTCATTTTGTACTAGTGCACGAATTTCATATTGTAACTGATATTTAACAACAAAATTATTCTGCACAAACAATCTTGACAAATAATCTTAAATCTCTTTAGCAGTTTTAAACTTAGCCAATTGAACACCAATTCTTTGTTCAGCATAGTTATTAATCCAAGTACTAATCTTTGGATTATTGGTCTCCCAAGTCCTAAATAATTCATCAAAATTTTCATCTCCGATTTTAGGGCATTTGGTTTTTCCAGACATATAATCCCGAAGCCCCTTTCCCTTCAGAACATTTACCATGACATAACTCTAATAGGAATAATTTTTTCCATCTAACCGAACACCAATAGTTTGCAAAGAATCATCACCTCCAGCCATTATGAATTTTAAACAGAAAAATTCCAAATAACAATCAACAATCCCAAATAACAAGCAACAATCCCAAACAACAAGCAACAAAATAAAAAAAGGACAGATCTCACCAATCAGACGCGGAAGCCAAGAAGACGAAACCCAGATGTGGAAGCCAAGATCAGAACAAGCACGAGCAGCCAAAACAAGCCAAAACGAGCACGAGCTTCCAAAATAAGCCAAAAAAAATTAACTGATACCAGGGGCGTGGTGCATGCGAACCCCCAACTAACTCACCGCGGAGTTGGATCCGCGATCGAGCTAAAAATATTAACTTGCGCTCTTGGCTCTGATACCATGATAGAATTCATGAAAGTCTTTTATTCATAACATGAATTCTTACAAAGCAATAACAAGATAATAAAATAATATTATTCTTGAGAGCTAAAAATGCAAGTAAAAGAAAAGCAAGTAAAGCCCTTTATATAGGGTCTATTACATGAGATACAAATGTGTTTTTTCAATGTGGGAAAGAGTTAATGCTAATACCTTTCTCAATCGTCTTCTCTTCTCTCATTTTCACAATCTCTCCCTCGATCTTCTTCTTCATCATTCCATACAGTAAGAACTGTAATGGATCATCAGTAAGTTCATGGTATCAGAGTATTACTCGAATTTAAGAGTAGCCAGCAAGAGCTACACAAGACCAAAACCTGAATCTGCCATTTCGTGTTTTTGTATAACTAGAAATTGTTGTTCCGATTACAAAAGACCAAAATCTGGACGAACTATTTTTTCTTTGTTTCCCACTCAATCTCTAGTGTCCATATTAGAGCCCGACTAAATCTGAATTCACGCTAGAAAGTCTCACATTTAGGGGGGAGCGCTCGATGACAAAAGTAACTCCCTATCAGGAGACCTTGAACTCGAGACCTCTGGTTAAGGATGAATCGTCTTCTATCCTCTGTAAACTTTATAAGTGACTTTTTCCATCTGTTTAAATTTGACGGTCAGAGTTATTTGATATCTATATTGTCGGTCTTAATTTTGGTAGATATTTTCATTTGCTAATAGCAATGATTTCGAAAATACTAGAGAGATTATAACAAAAATTATCTTTTATGATTTGAGATAAATTCAAAATGATTTCTTAAATATATAGTCCTAAATAGCTTTGATTTTCTAACTTTGACAAAAGTGAACACTTTTAGTCGTTATCAAATATTTAATAAATTTAGTTGTTAGATTTAACGACAATAGCGAAAAAGAATATTTAATCAGGAATACTAGGAAAGTTCCGTCAAATATAGAAAACCGCAATATCAAAAACTGTACTAGACACCAGACTTAGATAAAAAATACTAGAAATTACTTCTTACAAAGTTGCATCATAATCCAAAAATAAAACAAAATAGCAGAAACTGTAAAACTTACATTTTCAAATGTGAGTTCATGTTAAATTATTTATTTTAGTAGTTTATGTGAAATCAAATAATTGGAGTTTGTGAAATATTTGATGTAAACAAAAAATGCTGATTTTGACAAATTAAAAAAATTAAAATTGCTCATTAGCATATTTCAATGATTATTTTGAACATACTCCAAACATAATAAGTTGTTTTTATCATTTTCTCAAAATTATGATGCACAACTCGAAGGTTTTAGCAAAACCAAAATTCCTCGGTTCGTTACATCCGTGCCATTTTGAACAAAAATGTCGTCCGCCTGGCTGGTTGTCGTGTTTCAACATTTGACTTGTTAGGATAGTTGTATCTTTTTTAAATAAATAAATTTGTTACAAATTGACGTTTGAACAATTTCACATAAAATACACAACTATAAGGACATGTGTATATTAGATCTTTTTTTTATTAAAATGTATGTAGCTATTTGGTATTTGACCTATTTACCTAGTTTGTATAATTGCTACTAAATTAATTCATGTGCTATTGATTTATTAGTGAATTTATTGGCGCTTCACGCGATCGTTTTCTTTTTTGAAGTTATGAATTAGTACTGTTTTAATACAAAATGTATTAAAAATACTAAATAACAACCTCTGAAAAGAAGCTCCACTTAAATTAATAGGAGAAATAACATTTACTCTGAAGTAAAAGCGAAGGCATTACCATTCACACACATGAACATAACAGTTAAAGAACATCAAAAGTTACGATAATATGTATTGCAACCAAAGTTGCACAACATTAGATAAGACTGATGAAAATTTGCAATAACTAGTAAATAAAAGTAAATTTATCCGTTATTCCTGAACCTTCTCCATCTAAATTGTTATTTGAATAAGTAAAAGTTTTGTCTTGATCTATGTGGGGATAACATTTCCCGGAATTAGGTTATTTTAAAGATATTTTCTTTTAAAATTATTTTTATTACATAGGAGAAGGGGAAATGGGAGGGTATTACAACGTGGGAATTCGAACCCCCACCAACAAGTTGAAACTTCAGGTAGTCAACCAACTGAGCTACTAGATCCCTACGAGTATTTTATTTTTATTTCTTGAGCGGATAGTAATATTTGGTCAATCTTTCCTAATAAGTATAATGAAAATAATTTACTTTCAGAGCATATTTTGTAGGAGATTTAGAAGGGTTTCGGAGAAAATTTTATTTTTTTAATAATGACTTTTGAAATTTTTAAACATAAGTTGAATGCAAAATAATAAGAAAAAATATGGCAAGATAATAACATAACTGGAGTATTTATTATAAGACCAGTACTTGAACAACCAAATAAAAAAAATAGAATAGACTATTAAGCTCCTCACTATAAATAAAAGGTAAATTAGAGTAATAACATTTGAGACTTTTAATATTACAATAAGATAAATAGAAAATGAGAGAAAAATATAAAAATGAGAAAAATACGAAATTTTATCCATGTGCTCCCCAGGAGAAAAATCCTGTTTGAGTTTTGCTGACATATTTTTTTCACTAAATCCAAGTCAAACCAAAATAGAAAGAGTTGCTATCTTGACTTTACATCACTAGTGAAAATCTTATAAAGCAAAAAAATAAAAATAAAATTATTGACTCCAAAATCGCTAAGTAAAAAAGATCAGAATATTGCCTCCATATTAAGCTTCCATAACGTAGGGAAAAAATGATCAAACATAAACATTTATATGCATTATTTATTAATTAATAGAAAAGATGAGTCATTAAGTAAACTTCATACGTTAATCTCTTATCTGAATTAATTTAATTATTAGAAAAGAAATTAATTAGAAAAAAGTTAAATAAAACTAATTTAGAAAATAGTTAATAGGGTGTTACGTATATAAATTGTTTCAATCTTTTAATATCCATCTAAGCATCTCGAGCATTAATTTCCAAAAAAGTTCTATGTATTCGTTTATGTTAAAAAAAAAAAAATCAAAATTGTATTTACAAAGTTATATTTTTTTTTCTTTCTAAAATTCGTTGAGTATAACATGATGAGTCTAAATTACAAATTGAGAAGAGACACAATCCCTTTTGGGGGCCAAAATTACAATTCGAGTAGTCAATTGGCGTTATAAAACCAAAAAAATAAAAAGACTTGGTATTCCATTATCCCCCCATTGACTTGGTATTTTCAATAGTCGAATTACCATCTCTTCAATTGCAAATTGTACATTAAAATTTCATTAATGAACTTAGACCAACCCCCCCCCCCCTCCTCCAACAATTACCCAATGAAAAAGAAAGATTAAAAAGAAAAAAAAAGAGCACGAAAACAAAGTTCAACATAAAGCCTCCATTTTTTTCGTCTTAGCATCCACAACAAGAAACAAAGGACTCTTGAGTTTGGTGGTTGCTACCAATAGATTTCTATATACCATTTAAAGGACTTTTAGATGTTAATTAATAAGAAACAAACACCAACCAAATAAACGAATTCCAATAAGGAGCGCGTTTTAATAAATCTTACACGACATGAAATTGAATTAGTGATGGTTCAAAACACGTATTGAATACTAGTAGGAAATCAAAAGAAAAAAAGAAGACACCAAAATTGTTTTAAGGACTTAAGGACAAGAGGACATCAAAAAGTTATTAGCAAATGAGGTTTAAAATTTTCACAAATGACACCTCCACGAATATAAACATGATGAATCCAAAATTACAACACGAAGTGGGATATGGATATTACGAGAAGATATTTAGACTCATTTGGACATGATCTTTTTTTTTCCCGAAAATGTAATTCAAAATAGTGTTTAGTTCTATATTACACTTATTTTTGAAAATTAAAGATGAGTTTCAAGTATGAAAAAGTAATTTTAACTAGTTTTCAATTTTTTTCATTCATGAAACGATTATTTTTCAAATTAAATGCATGTCCAAATATAATTTCAACTTCCAAATAATTTTTTTCAATTTTTTTTGAAATAATATTTTTTTTCAAATATCATATTCTTATGTCCAACCGCCTACTTAGAAGCCAAGTACCACTGATCTTTATTCTAAATGTTGAAGGAGAGTTTGAACCTGACTGATAAAATGATTGTCATGTGATTAGGAGATTACGAGTTCGAGTCGTGAAAATAAATTTTTGCAGAAATATATAGTAAAAATGCGTACAATGACTCTTATAATCCGCCTTTCTCTGAACTTTACACTTAACGGAAGCTTAATACATGAAGTTACCTTTCTCCTTTACTCTGCCTGTCACAATGACAACACTTACTTTTTACTACCAAACAAGTTATGACAGCAATCACACAAAAAAAATCTAAATTGACAATAGAAGACTTGGTAGTCCATTCTTTTTAATTTCCACATGGACTTGGTATTTCATTCATTACCATATACACTTCAATTACTACTCTTTAATTACAAATTGGCCATTAAAGTATATTATCAATGAACTTAGACCATAACCCCCAAACATAGAAGAAAGAAGAAAGAACAAAGAAAAAGAAAAGAAGAACATAACGCCTCCATTTTTTTTTGCTCTTAACAGAGCAGACCTTAAACTTTAAACTTCTGATCTTTTTTCCCCAACAATTTCACATTTTTTTAAAATCTTTTGATTTAGAGTAAAGTTGAAGTTGAACAGAGATTGTTGAAAATTTGAAGGAAGCTGATCAAAGGAGTTGCTTCAAGAATCTATGTGATTGGAGTTATTTAGAAAAATGGTATTTGATTATCATTTTATTTTTTTGGTTATTGATATACAGCATTTGGTTGATTTTTATATCTTTAAAATATTGTCTTATTGAGTTTCATTTAGTGTGTATTTCATTTTCACATTTCTTAAAGTTGAAGTTTAACAGAAATTGGGTTGATTTTTTGAAGGAAATTGATTGGAGTTATTTAGAAAATGATATTTATTTAAAGGGCAGCCCGTGCACAAAACATACCGCGTTAGCGAGTAAGGACCGCACCCCTAGGGTATGATGTAGACAACCTACCCTAATGTAAGCATTAGTGGCTGCTTACACGGCTCGAACCCGTCACACGGAGACAATTTTACAGTTGCTCCAAGGTTACCCTTCAAAAGAAAATGATATTTGAGTATAATCTTTTTTTCTTTTTTGTTTTATTATTGATATACAGCGTTGCTTGATTTTCATATTCTTAAAATATTGTCTGATTGAGTTTCATTTTGTGTATTTTTAATTTTTCCCATTATCTATTGGTCTTTGTAATGCATATCTTTTCTCCAAACTTGTTGACTAGTTACTGATTTATGTTATTTTGCTAAGTTACTATTCCAAAATTTGAGCTTTTGGTTTAAAACACAGTAATTGGTTCAAGTTATATAGTTAAAGGAACTATTTTGAATTTTGCTTCAAACTACTCGGTCTATCCGATTCTATGTAGTAATAGTTTTCCGCTGGTTCTAGAGCTTAAGATGTAAAATTTGACTTATATGTTAGTATATTACTTATAGTAAAAGAAAATATTACCAGCAAGGGTTGTGGTGGAGTAGTAAGTACTCCTTCATCCTTCACTAGAGGTTTCAGATTCGAGCCCTGCAGTCAGGGAGCGCTTTACCCCTCAATGTGGGCTTTTCTGGCGCGAATCCGGATTTAGTCAAGCTCGAATGCGGGTACCGGACACCAAATGGGAAACCAATCGAAAAAAAGTAGAAGAAAATATTAGAGTACTATCTGTAAAGTTAGTTTGATATGAAGTAATCACATTAAAGCTTAAAGTTTGAATAATTTGATGAATTTGAATTCTTGAAAGTTGTGGAAGTGTATAGAAATGGAAATGGTGTGAAACATTTTGGAATGTCCCAAAACAGATAGATATTCGTATAAATTGGGACAGATGGAATATTAGAGTTTTCTTGTTTTATTCTCAGCTAATACTTTCTGTAGCTTTTGTACTCCTTAAGCTAGCGTTGCGAACTGCTTTTCATAGAAGAATCTCATGCATTTTGTTGCTGCTAGTTATTAGTGGTTTTCCGTTCTTAATGGTTAGCAGATTGTCGCACAACTCTTAGAAAGTACATGGAAATTGCAATAGGTATAACTTGTCAGCAGGAAGGGGAGGGTGGGTGTACACAGACCTTACCCCTACCTTTGTGGGGTAGAGAGGCTATTTCGGCTCAAGGAAATCTTTTTTTCAGAAAAATGGTTTGAAAGAAATGTAATAGTAAAAGATATGATACAAGAGATTAACACTTTCTACATTTTTAACAATCAATGAATCATGGCTATTTTCTAGTTCAATGAGCTGGCACTTTCTGAATTCTTTATGTCTTTGATGAGTTCAGTGTTATGAAACGTTATGTCTATAGTTTAGAAAACTTCCTTTTATTCTCATTGCTTGGGCTGTTGATATCAGATTTGTCTTATTTGTTTTTGAAGCTGTCTGGCAAACATCAAATTGAATTCTTAACAATTTTGGTTATATTATATCTAAGGCCAGAATAAAGGAATACAAAGCATCTAGTATGGACACCAGGGCTGGCAAAATGGTTAAAGAAAACAAGTAACCATCCAATTCGACCCTTTAATTATGGGTTGGATAAATGACCATTTAAATATGGATATTATCCACTAAAAGATGGATATCCATATTATCAATATTCATTTGTCTGTTTGTTATTTTTCATGAGTTCTTGCTTTCTGAGAGTCTAAGCTTATTTTGGTTTTTAGCTTGTGTTCTCACCTGGCTATTCCCGAAACCATAGATAATATGGATATGGATCCATATTATCCGTGAGTTAGCCCATTTTTTATCCGTGTTAAATATGGGCGGGTCGGATATTTTATCCGTGTTAAATATGGGCGGGTCGGATATTTTATCCGTTTTGTTTAACCCGTTTTCGACCTGTCCATATTTGATCTGACCTGCATGTTTGCCGCTCCTAATGGACACCGTTGCATATTACTTAATGGAGAGTATTACATTGTTGGATTTACAGGCTGCTTCAGTTAGTTTAACGGTGGGATCACTTGTTTGGGTGGAAGATCCTGGTGTAGCCTGGATAGATGCGGAAGTTTTAGAGGTCAATGGTGGAGACATCAAGGTTTCTTGTACTTCTAGGAAAACGGTACGTTACTACGTCGCTTTACGGCATCAGATTGCACTAAACTAGTAAATGATAACTTGCTTCTTATTTTTAAGTGATGCTCAAAATTAGAGGACTTGTATTTTAACATTTTTGGAAAGTTATCAACAAATAGCATGTTGGAAGCCAAAGTGCTTATTTTAGAAAGTTGAGGTGTTTGGCCCAACTTTTAGTGAAAAGATTGCTTTTGAGTAGTAGTAGAAGTTGTTTTTCAGAAGCTAAAAACAATAGCTTTTCCCAGAAACACTTTCGGAATATTGGTCAAGCACAAAGTAACAACAACAACAACATACCTAGTGAAATCCCACAACATGGGGTATGGGGAGGGTAGAGTGTACGCAGACCGTACCCCTACCAAGGTAGGGAGACTGTTTCCGAAAGACCCTCGACTCAAGAGAAAGCATAAAAAGAGGTCAGATAAAGACACGAAATTCAAATTAGTATGAAAATGGAATTAGCGAAAGCGACAAAGCCATGATACAATAATTTGAAAAAGGGACAGTAGCTACCACAAATAAAATAGGATAATCAAAGTACAAGAAATACCGGATAGTAGCAGAAATCAAAGCACACTAAGCTATAGAGCAATACTGCGACTACTAGTATGAAAGAGTAAACGAGACTACCTACTAGACTTCTACCCTAACCTGTGACCTCCATAACCTCCATCTAAGGTCATGTCCTCGGTAAGCTGTAACTGCGCCATGTCCTGTTTAATCACCTCTCCCCAATACTTCTTCAGTCTACCCCTACCTTTTCTGAAACCATCCATAGCCAACCTCTCACACCTCTGCACTGGGGCATCTGTGTCTCTCCTCTTCACATGCCCAAACCATCTCAGTCTCGCTTCTCGATCTTGTCCTCCACCGATGCCACTCCCACCTTGTCCCGGATAGCCTTATTCCCAATCATGTCTCTCCTAGTGTGCCCACACATCCATCACAACATCCTCATCTCCGCAACTTTCAACTTTTAAACATGGGAGATCTTAACTGGCTAACACTCCTCCCCATACAACATAGTCGGTCTAACAAAAGTACTGCTCTAATAATGGCGAAAGTGCTTTTTAAATTGATTAGCCAAACAAAAAATGCTACTCTGTGAAAGTATTCTTTCGAAAAAACACTTCTAACAAAAAAACACTTTTCAAAATAAGCAGATTTTGAAGCTTAGCCAAACATACTGTAAGCAAATTTAGGGGATGGACTGAATCTTGTTCCTCTTATTTCTTGTTAATCTATTGTTCAGGTGGTTGTTAAGTCTTCTAAAGTCTACCCTAAAGATGTTGAAGCTCCACCGAGTGGTGTTGATGATATGACAAAGCTGGCTTATTTGCACGAACCAGGAGTCCTGCACAATTTAAAGACTAGATATGATATTAATGAAATATACGTGAGTTCTGTGGTGTCATTTCATTATTGTCTTTCCGTTTTCCTTTTAGAATTTGACAAAGCTTATTGTTTACTGAACTAACCTTTGTAGATGGTTGTTTCAGACGTATACCGGGAATATACTAATCGCTGTCAACCCTTTCAGAAGATTACCTCACTTATATGATAGCCATATGATGGCCCAATATAAAGGTGCGGCGTTTGGTGAGCTGAGCCCTCACCCTTTTGCTGTTGCAGATACAGCATACAGGTGTGTGCTGTCCATGTTTATGGATCAAGCCCTTGATTTTGCAATTTCAGTAGGAGTGACAAATAGGCAGGTCGGATATGGGCCGGTCGAAAACAGGTTAAACAAAAATGGATAAAATATCCGACCTGCCATATTTAACACATAAAAAATGGGTTAATAATATGGATATTTATATTATCCATGGTTTCAGGAATAGTCAAGTGAGAACACAAGCTAAAAGCCAAAATAAGTTTAGACTCCCAGAAAGCAAGAACTCATGAATAATAACAAGCAGACTATACGGATATCCATTTTTTATTCATCTGCATATTCATCTTTTAGTGGATAATATCTATATTTGATCCATTTTTAAAAAGTCAGTTATCCAACCCATATCTAATGAGTCGGATTGGATGGTTACTTGTTATTTTTAACCATTTTGCCAGCCCTAATTTTTCAGTAAGAGAATATCCCCTATGGATGCAGGCTTATGATCAATGAAGGAGTAAGTCAATCAATATTGGTTAGCGGGGAGAGTGGGGCTGGTAAAACAGAAAGCACGAAGCAATTAATGCGCTATCTTGCTTACATGGGAGGCAGAGCTGCAGCTGAGGGTAGAACAGTTGAGCAGCAAGTCCTGGAGGTAATATGTGGTAGATCTTTTACGAGAAAATGACAAAATAGTGCTAAATGTTTGACGAAGACTAGAAGTGTTAACTTTTGACAAACTTAAGGGACCAAAACCCTTTAAGTGCATAATTAAGGGACTGTTTTGAACCAACCCTCAAACATAAGGGACCATTTTTGTCATTTTCTCCATCTTTACCATAAGTTTTTGCAAAAAAAATTTGCAACTCTGACAGTTGGGTGTCTAGCACAATTTGATGCTAGGTTTCAGGCTTAACTTTTAGCTACATTTGTGCATTTTGCAGTCAAATCCTGTTCTGGAAGCATTTGGTAATGCGAAGACTGTCAGAAACAATAACTCAAGGTTGGACAGATTTAATTAGCTAACTTTTCCTACAGCTTCTTGTATTATCACACATGGTTTGTAATATATCTTACCCCGTGATTGCAGTCGATTTGGTAAGTTTGTGGAGATCCAGTTTGACCCCAGAGGAAGGATTTCAGGAGCTGCTATCAGAACATATTTACTGGAAAGATCTCGTGTTTGCCAAGTTTCTGATCCAGAGAGAAATTATCACTGTTTCTACATGATTTGTGCTGCACCACCAAAGGTAATGCACCGGTATTTACTTCAATAAATTACTTTTGCAGAAGATGAGCCTTTGTTTCTCTGTTGGAAATTCTGAAACCACGTTGTTTTATCTTTGTTTCTCCTACACACATTTTTCTCAAAGTGAAAAAACTTTATGCTACTACTATCTAATAAAACTGAATACAGTAAGAAGTGGATTTTATCCTTGTTGAAACCAAATCTATTTCTTGCAAGTGAACGCTCACGGAAATAAGTTATGTGATCATACAAAACTTTACGCAACATTCTCTGCCTTATACACCTAAATGCTTCATTTCATACACGTGATAAAAAGAATTGAGGAAATCATTAGATGCGAGACTTGTTTCTCATCTCTTGACTATATGAATCTGTTACCATGAAAACGGGGAAAAGGGGGGGGGGGGGGGCTCCACTAGAGCCATCTCTTGAATGACTCTTGCTGGAATAACATGCTTTAGTTTTTGTGAGCTCTTTCAAGACATGCACCTTGCTCCTGAAAATTCGTTAGGATAGGTGTGTGAGAAGCTTCACATTTAATACAATAAATTGATCTAGGGAGCATTTTGTAACAACCAGTACTCCTAAGGAGGTGGAATGAACTATTAAGTTGGGGCGTTCTCACTCCCAGCCTTTCGTTGTGCTATATCTTAATTACTCCCCTGTCCCAATTTCTGTAACACTCTTTCCTTTTTAGTCAGTCCCAAAACAAATGACATCTTTCCATATTTAGTACTCCCTCTGTCCCAATTTATATGACACACTTTCCTTTTTAGTCAGTCCAAAAAGAATGACACATTTCCTTATCTGGCAACAATTTAACTTTAAACTTATCTTTTACGCTCAACAAGATGATCTATAACCACACAAATATTTTTGGCTTATTTTAAACCACAAGATTCAAAAGTCTATCCTTTATTTCTTAAACTTTGTGCCCAGTCTAACTACGTCATATAAATTGGGATGGAGGGAGTAATAATTAAACTTCAAACTTCCCATGGTACGCTTAAGGAAATGATTTATAGCCACAAACAATTGTATGACTTATTTTAGACCACAAGTTTCAAAAGTCTTTTTTTCTCTTATACTCCATGCACAGTCAAACACCTTCACAAAAATTGGGAAAAGGTAGTAAAATTTTGTAATGATCATTATGTAGACTTGGAATAGTTACCAGTCTGATTCTGTTCTCCACTCTCAGGATATTCAAAGGTACAAGTTGGATAACCCTCGGTCATTTCATTATCTAAATCAATCAAATTGCTATCAGTTAGATGGGATTGATGATTCCAAAGAATACCTAGCAACAAGAAGGGCAATGGATGTTGTAGGAATAAGTTCAGAAGAGCAGGTACGTTTGAAAAGTTGCAGAGACAGAAAAATATGTTCAAAGGTAGAATTTCCGTAAGCGGTCATTTAGCTATCTCTTGTGATTCCCCAGGATGCAATATTTCGAGTAGTGGCTGCAATTCTCCATCTTGGAAACATTGAATTTACAAAGGGGATCGAGATGGACTCCTCAGCACCCAAAGATGAAAAATCTTGGTTTCATCTAAGAACTGCAGCTGAGCTGTTCATGTAAGTGATGAAATTGGCTCATCGAAGTTTACTACCATTCTGAATTACTAGCTGGAAGCTTTTCTCAAAGAAAAAAAGTGCAGCCCTTTTGAACTTTTAACACTGGGATTTTTTCATTTTTGGCCTGTCAACCAAAATTGATTACAGGCACTAGCCAAAATATACAAAAACCTATACACTGATTGTGTATATTACATGTATATTGTGTGTATATTACATGTATATTTATACTTAATATACAAAACATATACATTTACCAGCTATTATGTTTTAGAGCCGTATCGGAAACAACTTCCCTACCTGCCAAGGTAGGGGTAAGGTTTGCGTACACTCTACCCTCCCCAGACCTCACTTGTTGGGATTACACTAGGTATGTTTTTGTTGTATGTTTTAGAGCCGTCCCTTTGATTTTCCTAGGTGTGACATGAAGGCTCTTGAGGATTCACTTTGCAAACGTGTTATTGTAACTCGTGGTGAAACCATCACCAAATGGCTGGATCCAGAAGCAGCAGCTATCAGTAGAGATGGTTTGGCAAAAATAGTATACTCAAGATTGTTTGATTGGTAAGATTTAATACTCCTTTACAATTTGTCAAGCAATAATTACTTCAACTTTTTACCCATGCTCTTCAATTTCAATTTCAGGCTGGTGGATAAGATTAATAATTCAATTGGTCAAGATCCAAATTCGAAATCTTTGATTGGTGTGCTGGATATATATGGATTTGAGAGTTTCAAGACTAACAGGTGCTTGACTGGTATGCCTTTTTGTTTGGATTGTATGAAATGTGTTCTTCTTGAATGAACTATATCAAACTTGCCTTAGCATATCCACAAGCAGTCTTTTTCTTATCTTCCAATTATTTGGTGCCTTGCCTTTATCGTTAGCCCACTTGACAGGACTCATAGCAAAATTGCCATAAGCCTCATCCATATTCATAAAACATTGTCACATAGGTTTCTATTTTTTGTGTACTTGAATTAGATGGGCTTGCAACCCTTAGACCGGGCTCAAAGGGATGAAACTGCTCCTATAATGAAAAATCTTCCTTTTTTGATTTTTTGAAGGTGCTTGAGCTCTGTCTATTTTAATTCTAATGTTAAACTAGACACATGAGTTTAGGGTTCTTCTATCATCATACCTTCAAGTGTCAAATTACTTCGAATCACATTAGGGTGATGCTGTTAGGTAGGGGTGTCAAATGGGCAAGTTGGGCTAGATTTGGGCGGGTCAAAATACGCTTTACTTGGGGTGAAATTGGGCTAAAAAGTAGGTCATAACCCAACCCACGCAATTCTTTCCAAGTTTTAATTTTCTTAATTGTTCTTATATAATTTTTCAAGTACCTAATAAAACTATTTTTTCCTTTATTATGGTTATATATAACATATCAAGTAAAAAAATGTCTTTTTGAAAATATTTTAATGAGGTTTTCTATGGGTCAATTTGGGCTACATGTCAGCCCAATTTTTAGATGGGCAAGAAATGGGTTGGGCTAAAATGGTCTGAGGCTCTGAACTAATAAACGGGTGGGTCATTCTTGAACGGGTTGGCGGGTGACGGGTCATGTTTTCACGAGTTAATTTTACCACCCCTATTGTTAAGTAACAATGTGGCTTTCTTTCTTGGGTGCAACAAGATTGAAATTTGTGGAAATCTTCATGGCATGCACTATCTATTTGGTACTATTGGCTTCAACTACAGACTACAGTATCAGTTTTTTATTCCAAAAGCTGACTAGTCATGGACCCGGCTTTGTAGATTGTTTCATAATTCTGATGCTATTTAATTCTGCTGCTATGAATCGTACTTCTGATGCTCTTTATTTCTGCAGTTTTGAACAATTCTGTATCAATTTGACTAATGAGAAACTTCAGCAGCACTTCAATCAGGTTCTGGTTATTTCCTCATCTTTGTGTTTGTTGAACTATCATTACTACTCTGCGCATCTTTATCATACCTGCATGTGGTTTGTCAGCATGTTTTCAAAATGGAACAAGAAGAGTATACAAAAGAAGAAATTGACTGGAGCTACATTGAGTTCATTGATAATCAAGATATTCTGGATCTCATAGAAAAGGTTTGCGCTTAGATTTGTTTTTATTTCTTAGTTCTTACAGCTGTTTACTTGTAAATGACTTCACCAGTGTCTATTTTCAGTGTATTGACACAGTAAAAAAAGGGATAATTATCTTTTTGGACTGCTAAAAAAAATAATGACCGGCAAATGTGTGTGTTCTGTATATTATGTATAAATATACAAACTATATACACAAATATACATAATCAATGTATATGTTTTGTATATGTTGGCTAGAGCCCGTAATTAATTTTGGCCGACGGGACAAAATTGAAAAAAGTCCCAAAAAGGTGTTCCTTGTGCATTTTAATGCAATATGTCCAGTCAATCCCTTTTCTTACTCTCCTCCATTTCCGTTTGTAAAATCCCTTGTTTATATACAGCAGATTGTTTCCTTAAGAATATGTTGTCTTCTCCAAGAATTATATTTTCAGTTATATATGCTTGATCTTGGATATAAGTTGAAAGTTGCTGCTCTATTTAAATAAAAAAAGTTGAAAGTTGCAGCTGATTAAGTTTAGACGAAATTCGCTTAGAGATGTGTTTTCCGTTGATAACAGTAATATCTGTTACCACAAGACTTAGCAATCAAAGAAGAAAATATATAAAGGAGAGGTTACAGAAGACTGAGATATGCAAAAACGTCGCAATTTCAGCAAGAAAAAGCCAGAAACTTTATTATAGCATTGAAGGCTGAAATCACACTTTTCTGTAAGTTGACTCGACTCGAGGGAGATAAGTGCCTGAAATCTTGTTTCCGACAAAAATATCTGACCAACAGATGTTCCATGTAAACCTCTCTTGTGATGATGTTGATTTCGTTCTCTATTTTACATAATTTTTCATTGATGGACCAAGATTTAATTCTCTCCTTACTTTCTCAAGTAACATATTTTAACAGTTTTTTCTCTTGCTCAGAAACCAGGAGGTATTATAGCACTCCTTGATGAAGCTTGGTAAGCTGATTGAATGAAGAACTATTACTCCCTCTATCCCAATTTATGTGACATATTTCGCTTTTCGAGATTCAAACTTCTTAACATAGAATCTTTAATTTTGTCGAAATAAAATCTACATATTTGAAAACTACGTAAAAAGTACTAGAAGTTGCAATATTAATAACTTAAAATATTTAAAAGGCATATGAAAGAATTACGGTTAAAGAACAACTCATTTGACTATCGAAATCTGAACACCGTCACATAAATTGGGACGGAGGGAGTATTGTTTTTTTTCTGTAACCTTTCTTATTCTTCATTCTCATCTTTTAGATGCTCCAAACATCCCTTCTGTTTATCTTCATTTATGCTTATTTCTTAAGTCTTAGGATATTCAGACTGCTGTTTTTTTATTTATTTTGCAGTATGTTTCCAAGATCAACTCATGAAACATTTGCGCAGAAGCTCTATCAGACTTTCAATAACCATAAACGATTCAGCAAGCCCAAGTTGGCTCGTTCTGACTTTACTATTTGCCATTACGCTGGTGATGTAAGCTTTTTCATATACCGTTACAAATTTCAAGCTTAGGGGTGTGTTCAGTATGAAGGAAAATGTTTTCCGGGAAAATAAGTGTGTTTCTTACTTATTTTCTTGTGTTCGGTATGTAAGAATATTATCTTAAAAGCATTTGTATATAATCTAGAGAATTACTATGGGAGGTGGGGGTGGGGGTAGGGGGTAGGGGGTAGGGCGTAGGGGGTGTGGGGTGGTGGGGATGGGGCTACAGGGGTGGGGGTGAAGATGAGGTGTGTTGGATGGTGGGGAGGACACAATCAATGTGAAATGCCACTTGTGGAACTTGTTTTCCCTACTTCCATATGGAAGCCATTTTACTCATTTTTAAGAAACTCGTTTTCCAAAATTTTTGGCCAACCGGACATGGAAAAATAAGAAAAACTTCCATACTGAACACACCCCAGATCTTCAATTTTACTGCGAAGCCGTGGATAATTATACATGTTCTTTTTCTTACAGGTCACATATCAAACGGAATTGTTTTTGGATAAAAACAAAGACTATGTTGTTGCTGAACACCAGGCGCTCCTGAGAGCTTCAAAGTGTTCATTTGCATCTAGTTTGTTTCCAAAATCAGTGGAAGAATCCTCAAACAAGTCAAAGTTCTCTTCTATTGGCTCTAGTTTCAAGGCATGGTTGCATCTTTTCCCCAACGTATTTTGAAGAAAAAGAAAGATTTTTTTTAAAAGAAAACGTATTTTAGTCTTTTCTTTTCATCTATGCAATTACAGTGAGCACATTGAATCATTACATATTTTCTTATATACTTTGCAGCAACAACTGCAGTCTTTGCTTGAAACTCTGAATGCAACTGAACCCCATTATATTCGATGTGTGAAGCCAAATAATCTGCTAAAGCCCTCTATCTTCGAGAATCACAACGTTCTGCAACAGCTGTGCTGTGGGGTAAGGAAATGTGTTGAACTTTTTCACATTGGTGGCATATCTATGAATTGAAAGTTTGTGCCTGTTGAAAATATACTTAAGTAAATAAAAGTGTGCTCTCTCTAACAATTTAAGATTTTAGATGAGATGGTCACAAACTTTATGGTATCCGCCACCCATTATAAAAAAGAATTTCCACGTGCTTGACCTAAAAAGAATCAGACTCGCACTGAGGCGGCGTGTTGAGAATATAATAAAGTAAATAAATGTGTGCTCTAACAGCTTAAGCTTTATGAGTTGGTCACACACTTCAACACTGCTCATTGTTTTTTTCTTCTGTAGGGAGTGATGGAAGCAATAAGAATAAGCTGTGCTGGATATCCTACCCGGAGACCCTTTTATGAATTTTTAGATCGCTTTGGCATCCTTTCGCCTGAAGTTTTAGATGGAAGGTACCTATTTACCTTGTACTATCTGAGAGAAAAAGATAAAAAATGGTCCCTTATCTTTGGTGGTAAGTTTAAAATAGTCCCTTAAGTATTACCTGAGCAGTTTTGGTCCTTTAAATTTGCCAAAAGTGAGCACTTTTGATCTCCACTAAATATTTATCTAACTTTGATATTAAATTTAATTGGAAAAATAGAAAATATTTAATGGGCACCCAAATTTGGAAGTAATGTTTTTGCAATTTATGGTCTATTTCAAGAGTCTGGTGCAACTTTTTGAGGTGCAATTTCTGTTATTTTTGGTCTTTTTTTGTGTCTGATGTAGTTTTTTTTGGGGGGTTTTGACGGAAATTTTTGGTGTCGAGTTATTTCTTTTGTTTTCTAAGTTTCGGTTAATTTTAACAATCAGAGTTTGTTTAAATATCTGCCACAGATAAAAAATGTTCACTTTGGGCAAACTTAAAGGATGAAAACTGTATGTGATACTTGAGGGATTATTTAATCCTGCTACCATTGATAAGGGATCATTTTTGTCATTTTCTCTACTATTTGATCATTGTCAATGGGTTCTGATTTTGTCTGACTAACTCATGCCAGTACGGATGAGGTCACAGCATGCACACGCCTTTTAGAGAAAGTCGGCCTTCAAGGATATCAGGTAATACATCACCTTATTAGAAGTTATAGTTTAAACATGAAACAATAACTTTTCCAGTTCATTTCTGTAAATTTGGAGTGTCGTATTAATTTCAGGCGATAACATCAATGACCGAAAGTGTGCTTTTATCTCTATTAACTGATATTTATCTAGCACATTTTAGCACATTCTTCATTCAGTAAAATGTTTAAAGAATTTCAGTGGTTCCATTGTTGCACACCTGAATACTGTCAGGCTTTTGGCAGGTTAAAAAAGAAAATAAAATGCAGATGTTTGGTGATTAATAAAGGAACACTGTATATCCTCCCATCAAAATAAACGCCGATAAATGTATACTTTTGTGTATTAATGTATAATATACATAAAATTTACATATTTTATACATAATAGTGTATATCTTTTGTATATTTGGCTAGCGAAGATAATTATTTTTGGCCGACCAACCAAATGTGTAACTTGCCTAATAATAAATCTGTAAATTCTTTTGCCTTTCTGGTGCATCCCCTCATTGTTACTTGTGCTTTCTTTCCTTAGCAGCATTTATTTATTTTAGGTATTGTTAGTTGGTTAGATTGTTCAGTTGTATTATATGCTCCTCTTTCTTGTATCTGTTGTAAATTCCTCATGGATGCTGTGAACTTCTTTAGTTTTCGAAATTCTCTAGTTTTGAGTCTTTACCGATCATGATAGTGCATATCTCGTTCATAAGTATAGTATTTTTTCATCATCTTCTTCCCAGAGTTCTTTTGGTTCTTGTTTTATAATCATATGCAGAAGCTCGTTGGCTTTAAAAGCCAAGATAAACTTAATGTCGGTCACATATTTAACACCTTTTTTTGTCTTTTTAATTAGATCATGTGTAGCATAATTCATTCTTTTATTTGATCTAACTTTGAAAACGAGGCCTCAGGAAAGCCAATCATTGGTCCATTTTACCTTTGCAGATTGGTAAAACAAAAGTGTTTCTAAGAGCTGGTCAGATGGCAGAGCTAGACACTCGCAGGACAGAGGTGTTAGGGAGATCAGCAAGCATTATCCAGAGGAAAGTTCGTTCGCACATGGCTCGAAGAAAGTTTACGTTGTTACATCAGTTGGCAATAAGGATACAATCGATGTGCAGAGGTACTTCATTTGCTAGATGCTTGGCTTTCTAGTTTCTCCGTATTAGATAAATTCTATCAATGTTTTCATCTCTTGTTGTTGCAGGAGAACTTGCTCGGCGTGTATACGAGAGCTTGCAGAGAGAAGCAGCTTGTCTGAAGATCCAGAGAGACGTGCGCATGCATCTTGCTAGGAAGGGTTACAAAGAATTGTGCTCTGCTGCCAATTCAATTCAGACAGGAATGCGTGGGATGGATGCACGCAATGAAGTACGATTCAGAAGGCAGACAAAAGCTGCCATTATCATTCAGGTAAACGTTTAGTAATGGAAGGATAATTCTTTGGCACCCAAGGGTGTGGCTTAGTGGTCAGTGAAGTGGGTTGAGAACCATGAGGTCTTAGGTTCAAATACCAGAGGAGACAAAAAACGCTAGGTGATTTCTTCTCATCCGTCCAAGCTGTTAGTGGGAAGTGGCAGGTATCACGTGGAATTAGTCGAGGTGCGCGCAAGCTTGCCCGGACACCACGAATATTTATTTTGATAAGGTTTGTGGAAAGGTAAAAGGTTTGGGATTAGGTACACCACGAATATAAAAAAAGGATAGGTCTTTGGTATTTTGAGATAATTTTCTAATTTAGGACCAATAGACTCTTTGGAATAGTTCTCTTTGCTGCTATTGCTCTACCTATTTATCAACTCAATGCCTTGGAAGCTATGACTCCCACTTCATAATGATCCTCATGCTATATGCACAGAGTCATTCTCGCGCATTCTTGGCCCGGTTGAAATACAAGAAGCTCAAGAAAGCTGCTATTACTACTCAATGTGCTTGGAGAGCTAGAGTCGCTTGTGGGGAACTACGGAAACTTAAGATGGTGATATCTTATTCTTCATCTCCTCTATATCCTCTTTGTCTATCCAACGGTTTTTAGCTGCTACAGCCGTCTGGTAGAGTCTGTATTCAGCATTGATGCACAACTTAAATTTCTCTGATATTTTCTAGTATTAGATTATTGTATGCTTAAATCCTGTAGAAACTAACTGCCGTTATGCTTCTCACTGCTCCTGCTTACATCAAATTTAGAGCTCTCAACTTTTCTTTCATCCTTTCGGCCATTCAGACTTGAAGTGAATACTTTGAAGGGGATCAACATTAACTTCTAAAATAAGCATTTAAGATAACTGGACTGCCTTAAAGAACTTGCAAGCTATAGTACACAACTAGAAATGTGGCTCTTAGTAAATTTAGGGACTCTTTTTTGCAGCCTTTACTTTTTAGATCCACTAATTGTTGTGCGAGACAGATAATTTCCAACGATATTTTGTATATTGATCCAGATTTGATTTATTTCACATTTCATTGCCAACTCATGTAAGATTCAATAATTAATATCTTCTTGGGTAATCCCCAGTGTTAAATTTATCGATACTAAAGGTTAAAAAGTCAAGTTTATGCATTTCATGCATCGTGCTCAGTTTAAACAGGCAACATGATAGTTGGACTGCTTGCAAAAGTCACTCTTTTCCTATTACTATACTTTTTATTGAATATCTATCGTTTGTTCTCAAACAGTTTCATTTTAACTTATTTCTGCATAGGCTGCACGGGAGACCGGTGCACTCCAAGCTGCAAAGAATAAATTAGAGAAGCAAGTTGAAGAATTAACTTGGAGACTACAGCTGGAGAAACGCATGAGGGTGAGTAGATCAAAATTCTTTTATCTTAAGATGCTGCTGTTCCCTATTCTTCAACCATATTTTTGTATTCAATCATCTAGAGGACAATATATCCTGGAGGAACTAGATCATGAAATAATGTTGTATGATGGACTTGGTGAAAGCTTTTTAAGAGGTTGAGTGCAAGTTTAATACTGTAAGTCCTCATATGTAGGGGTGTCAAATGGTCCGGTTGGGCTGGATCTGGACGGGTCAAAATGGGCTAAGTAATCATTGACCCGCCCAAAAGTTACTTGGGCTGAAATGGGTTGGGCTAAAAAGCGGGTCATAACCCAACCAGCCCAATTCTTACTAAGTTTTAATTTCTTTGTTTGTTCTTTTATAATTTTTAAGTACCTAATAAAACTTTTTTTTTCGTATTATGGCTATATATAACATATAAGACAAAAGAAGTCTTTTTTGAAAATATTTTGACAAGGTCTCTATGGGTCAATTTGCGCTAAATATCAGCCCAATTTGGGCTACATATCAGCCCAATTTTTAGATGGGCTGAAATGGGCTGCGCATATACCAAACTTGAGCGGGTTGGAGTGGTCATGTTTTATGGGCTAATTTTACCCCTAGGGTGGCTTTCTTCTGGTTTGTTTCTCACAAGTCACATCATTGTCAACACGACCTCTGTGAGATTGAAATCACATATAGAAGGAAAAATGGACCATAGATGGGCCTAGTTGACTAGAAGTATTTGCTTCTGTCAAAGTGGAATAGGAATATAAGATAATGATAACAAGAAAATAAGCTGATTCCGTCTCTGTCGCTCTATGCTTTTAGGTGTCTGCCTTCCAGTTTAAACATTCTGTTTTTGTAGGCTGACTTGGAAGAAGCAAAAACACAAGAAAATGCAAAACTGCAATCAGCTTTGCAAGAAGTCCAACTTCGGTTCAAGGAAACAAAAGAAATGCTTGTCAAAGAACGTAAAACTGCAAAAAGTGCGGCACAGAAAATCCCTATTATGCAGGAAGTTCCCGTTGTTGACCATGAAATGATGAACAAACTTAGTGTTGAGAATGAGAAACTAAAGGTAGGTTTGTTGAAACTAGGGAGTTTTTTTTTTTAACTAGGGAGTTTAGTGTAAACGACTTGCTTCTATTCACTGGAGTTACTTGCATGCAGATTTTGATAATCTTTTTTTTTTAATTCTTGATATTAGGCTTTGGTAAGCTCTCTAGAAAAGAAGATTGACGAGACAGAAAAAAAATATGAAGAGACGAGCAAACTTAGTGAGGAGAGGTTGAGGCAGGTGATGGATGCAGAATCCACAATCGTTCAGTTGAAGACTACTATGCAAAGGTTTAATGAACTTATGTCATTAGTAGTTCGATTGAATAATCTTTTTTTTTTAATTTTTTTTATCTATATCTTTTTATTTTTGATTATGGCAATTCATTTTTATACTGACTGGTTCGTGAGTATAACTCGTCATTGCGTTTTCTGGTTATAGGTTCCAGGAAAAGAATTTTGACTTGGAATCTGAGAACCAGATACTTCAGCAAGCCTTGTTAAGCCCTGCCAAGCAGGCGTCAAATCAGTCACCTAGCCTGGCTTCTAAGGTATTTGCCTTTATAATTCATTAGTTTCCTTTTCTTCCCTCTTTCCCTTGTGACAACTACCACCTATTACATTGACTATATGTATATGCAGATAGTAGAAAATGGCTACCATCTCAAAGAAGAAAATAGAACCAATGTAAGTACAGGTGGAAAATAGGCACCGTCAAACTTGGGCGGGTCAAAACGGGTCAAATCAATAGACCGTCATGAATCCAACCAGCCCAAAAGTTTGGTTGGGTCGAAAAATGGGTTATAATTCACCCTGCCCAACATGACCTTACATTTCCTCTGTTTAATTCTGTCTTTTTGGAAAAAATGTGAAATTTAATACTCACAACGTCCAATTTATGTGACGCTCTTTCCTTATTAGTCAGTACCAAAAATAAAAAAGCTCAATTTTCTCATTTTTCTGAACATGTTTTTGAAAATTCACTTCATTGATTTATTCAGACCACCTCTTCTTTTTCTATGATAGTATCTATCGGTACTTTCAAAGTTGGAAGAAAGAAGGAATACCACTAGTTGAATTATTAAACTATGTTGACTAACTGAAAAAAGGGTACTACTCTTCTTCCTAAAATTATTGGGGTCTCCAAATTTGATATAATCAACGTGTTTTTTACTTATTTATTTTTGAATATGATATGAATTATTAAAAAAGAATGATAAATTATTACATTTTGTAATAATTTTACTTTAAAATGCCTATTTTACTCTTAATGAGATGATTTATAGTCATAAATATCTATGACTTGTTTTAGGCCACAAGTTTAAAAGTCTTACTTTCTTTCTTAAACTCCGTATCCAATCAAACATCATCACATAAATTGTGACAAAGGGAGTATATTTTTCTTAAATTATTAGCGTAAGTCTTCCAAATTTTCTTAACTCCTAATCTCCAAACTTGATTTTGTATGTTTGGGTTTGTGTTGGATTTTGACCCGCTGCGTTACACTATCTTGACCCATTTTGACCCAATAGTTTGATGGTCATTTTGGATTCAACCCGTTGGGTCAAATCAACAAACAAGTCATAATCCAACATGTTAGCACTTGGAGGGAAGGGGGGCTGAGCGGGTTAATTTTGCTCCAATTCTTGCTCCATGCTTATGAGAGGATTGACTTTTGCAGGATCCACCAAGTTCGACGCCTGCTAAAAAAGTTGAAACCCCTAATAGCAAGTTAAGGAGACCTCCTATTGACCGACAACGTGTACGTACTTCCCTGGCGAACCTTTTGTGTTATGTTTTGTAAAGTTTTGGACGGAGGAACTTTTTTGTTAACTGATATCTTGGTGGACCCTGTGCTGCAGGAAGACATTGGTGCACTCATTGACTGTGTGATGAAGGATGTTGGATTCAGTCAAAGCAAGCCTGTTGCAGCTTTTACCATCTACAAATGCCTTCTTCACTGGAAATCTTTTGAAGCAGAAAAGACTAGCGTGTTTGATCGTCTAGTGCAGATGATTGGTTCTGCCATTGAGGTAATTCCATGGAGAATTATGGAGAAAATGACAAAATGGTTCCTTATGTTTGAGGGTAGGTTCAAACTAGTCCCTTAAGTATGCAATTAACAGTTTTTGTCCTTTAAGTTTGCCAAAAGTTAACACTTTTAGTCCCTATAAAATATTTTACCGAACCTTATGGGGGACTAAAAGTGTTAACTTTTGGCAAACTTTAAGGACAAAAACTGTTAATTGCATACTTAAGGGACTATTTTGAACCTACCCTCAAACACAAGGGACCATTTTTGTCATTTTCACGAGAATTGTGACTATTTGACTTTGATGTCACGTCTCCTGGATATTGGAGTAAAACAACAATAGAGACAATACAGTAAAATGTGTTTCCCAGTTTTATTGAAACTAAGATGGAAAATAGTTCAAAGCTTCAACAGGATTTCATTATAAGCTACTCCTCATTTCATGCGTCTACCTGCTGTCCTTGCAGTATTTGATAAAAAATCAATAATCAACACTCTTCCACCTCTGGTGGAAAAAACAAAATATATCTCCCTGCAAGTGTAACCCTCATAAGAAGAATGAAGGTGAAGTGAGATTTTACAGAATTATGATGCATACATTAAAATAATTAAGAGGGCAAGTATTTCTGCCCATACGTTGGTCCCCGTAGATACCATTATAACCTGCATCATTATTATAGCATGTATAAGGAATGTTGTCTGTGTCATTCTGCTGGTTTGTGATGAATTCTTATGATCTTCAAAAATGACTCCTAAAGTGATAAGAAGACAGGATGGGGATTAATTTTCTTAATTTTGGAGGTTCATGTTTCATTAGATTTATTCGAACTAGAAACATGATGAAAAGTCTACTAATTGCAGAATCAAGATAGCAATGACTACATGGCATACTGGCTGTCGAATACATCGACATTGTTATTGTTAATCCAAAAAAGCCTGAAGCCAGACAATGCAGTTGGTGCAACTCCGACGCGTAAACCACAACCTGCAACATCCCTGTTTGGGAGAATGACAATGGTATGGAAACTTTTCATGTTGAGTTAGTTCTTGCATTGAAACTGATTTATAGCCTGTTTGGCTAAAGATTCTCCGAGGCCAAAAGTGCTTTTTTTAAGTTTTTGTTTTTCAAAGTTGAGGTGTTTGACCAAGCTTTTAGGAGAAGAAAAGGAGTTTTTGTGTAGAAGCAGAAGCTGTTTTTGAGAAGCTCAAACAAGTAGCTTCTCCTCAAAAATACTTTTTTGAAAAGCACTTATCAATATTATTATTAGTATTCCATCTTTTCTTTCGAACCTGCTTTGAAAATATTTTTCCGGAGCCGAGGGTCTATCGGAAACAACCTCTACCCCACAAAGGTAGGGGTATGGTCTGCGTATATCCTACCCTCCCCAGACCCCACTTGTGGGACTATACTGGGTATGTTGTTGTTTTGTATTAGTATTCAATCATTATCTTATTCTTCAATTTTATTACTACTGTTGTTTCTTTTACTTTTGTTATCTTTACTATATTTAGCTGTCAATACTTTCGTTTTCTTTGACATTTTCATCATAGCTATTTTACTCTTGTATTTGTCAAACTTGTTTTGGAAAATGCTTTTCTTGAGTCGAGGATTTATCGGAAACAACCCCTTTAACCCACAAAGGTAGGGGCAAGGTCTGCGTACACCCCAACTTCCCTAGACCCCACTTATGGGATCACATTGGCTATGTTATTGTTGTTACTTTTGAGAAAATATACTTAGAAGCACTTTTTAAAAGTTTGGCCAAACACTAATTGCTGCTCAAAAGTGCTTTCAAATTGATTAGCCAAGCATAACTGCTTCTCAACGAAAGTATTTTTTCGAAAAACACTTTTCTATAATATTCTGAATTCAGTGTGAGAGGTTAGCTGTAGCAGGATTTAGAAGAGGTAGAGGTAGGCCGAAGAAGAACGGGGACAGGACATGACACAACTTCAGTTGACTGTGGAAATGGCCTTAGATAGGAAGGTATGAAGGTCGAGGATTAGGGTAGAGAGTTAGTAGGTAGCTGAGTGTTGCTGTACTTTTAGTAGTAAGATTCAGGTCTCGTGTAGTTTCTTTTTCGCCTATGAGTATTTATATCTGTTGCTGCACTTATTTTGCACATTACTATTTTGTTGTTTCTTTTCTTTCCTACTGTCTTGCGTCGGTTACATCTTCTTGGGTCGAGGGTCTATCGGAAACAACCTCTCTACCCGACAAAGTTAGAGGTGAGTTCTGCGTACATCTTACCCTTCCCAGACCCCGCTTGTGGGATTATACTGGGTATGTTGTTGTTTGTTACTTTCCAAAATAAGCTGATTTTAGAAGCTTGGCGACAGGCTATTAGAGTACTAAGAGCTTTGCTGTAGTATTTTTTCTCCCATATATGTACTAACTGATTTTGCTGTTCTTGTTTTCAGGGATTTCGCTCGTCTGCTTCTGACATCAATCTCGCTGGAGGTGCAGTACACCAGGTTGAAGCCAAATACCCAGCTCTGCTTTTCAAGCAGCAGCTTACAGCATATGTTGAGAAAATTTATGGAATTATTCGTGATAACTTGAAAAGGGAGTTAGGATCACTTCTTTCCTTATGTATCCAGGTATGTTCAATTTTACAAACTGCAATCCATTGTCTTCAATAAAAATAGCCTTTCTGCATGTTACTTTTTGCCTTGTGCTTCTAAAACTTCCGGATGGCTCTAAAATGATACTCACAACAGAAATCTGTAAATTCTTGCAACTTAATTTTACTTCTTGATTAATTTTTTAAAGATGATCGTCAGTATTTTCCTGTAAGCAGAACCATGGTAATTTAACAATTATTACATGATGTAAAATATATTTTAACTCTTGCATTTCTTTCAAACCAATCCTGAAAAAGCTAATGGTTTATCGCAAATAGCCTCTTTACCTCACAAAGGCAGGGGTAACACCCCACCCTCCTCAGAACCCACATGTGGGATTATACTGGGTCTGTGTGTGTTGTTGTAAAATATATGCACTCGTCGAAGGAAGAAAATAGTTCTTCAATTTTGTCATTTTGTTTATGAGCATAATAACATGACTAAGCCTTAATCCCCACTAGTTGGTATCACCTATATGGATATTTGTTTCCATTTTTCTCTATTTTTCGCTAAGTCCACATAAATTTCGATAGGTAAAAGCATCACATAGAAGTGTAAACTTTGAATAATTCAATGAACTCGAATTTTTGAAAATTGTGAAAGTTATATATAAAAATGGGATTGTTCTATTGCTTTTTGAAATTTTTGTAATTTTTCTTCACTTCTATCTTTTCTTCACCTATTTTTAATTGTTTCTTATGATATATTCAAATTTATCACTGTATTTTTCTTTTCTTTCTCCATTATTTTTGTCTATTAAAGCCTCCAATATTCCGCATAATGTATGATATATTGAAATTCAGGCACCAAGGACCTCTAAAGGAAGTGTGCTAAAGTCTGGTCGATCCTTTGGCAAAAATTATTCAATAAATCACTGGCGGGGGATAATTGAATGCCTCGATTCTCTTCTCTGTACATTGAAAGAAAACTTTGTATGGCATCACAAACCTATACCTGTTTCTCTCTTATCTTTTTTAGTCATAAGGAAATCTTATGTTTGCTGCCTTTCATTCTCAGATGCCTCTAATTCTTGTTCAAAAGATATTTAGTCAAGCCTTTTCATACATTAATGTACAGCTCTTTAACAGGTGACCGGAATTTTCTTGTCTTAGTTTTCTTGCGTTATTTCTCAATTTAAGCTTTCTAATCTCAGATAAATTATGCATTCGTAGTTTTCTTCTTCGTCGGGAGTGTTGTACATTTAGTAATGCGGAATATGTTAAGTCTGGCTTGGCTGAGCTAGAGCTGTGGTGCTGCCAAGCAAAGGAAGAGGTAATTTATGGTTCATTGTTATCACCTAAATGAAACACTCTTTGGGGAATTTTCATAAAAAACACTATTTAGCTGTTAAAAAAAACACTATTTATGCCCTAATAACAAATTATGGCGATATTATTGAATTTTTCAAAACATGTCATACACACACATACACTAGCGGGCATACATACATACAATCATACATGCATGCATACAAATATACATACATATACTAGCTATCGTACACACATGCAGTCATACATACATACATGCGCTGGCCGTCATACATTCGGACATACATACAGTAAAAGTCTGCTATAAATGAAAATCTTGCAATTTTTTTGTAATAATTTAAAAATATTGCTAAGACGGGTTATTAGTGGGCTTAAGTTGTTATATCACATAATTTTCCCTTTCTTTCAATCTAATTCCCTTTTTGTTTCGTGTATTCCTGGATTGCAGTATGCTGGCTCATCCTGGGATGAACTCAGACATATAAGACAAGCTGTTGGATTCTTGGTACGTTAATATACTTCAATCTTTCATTTTAACATGTTTCTTCTAGTATCATTGATTAGAAGTAGCCACATAACTTACCACAGACAGTTTTTAAGGTTGTGCCTATGTTGAAACTTGAAAGAATCAGACGTGGGCTTAATATGCATATCCGCCCTGCAAGGTTATTAAATGCCAGATTTTAAGCACCTTCACTTATTCTTATATCTTTAATACTACATTTATATTACATGTATACTGACTTCTGCAACTTATGGCCTCGCTATTATTTGATTCTGGTGGTCTAAGCTGTATTGGTTCCATCAATCTATCTAAATGTGACATCTGTATGTATATTTATCCTTTTTTATTATTATTGTAAAGTACTTTATTTGATCTCATGAAAGTGTTTGAGCAAGTAGATAAAGTTTGGTGTGTAAGGAAAATTACTAAGAAATCGTATCGGGAAATGAATTAGTAATAAGCTAAACTGCTGAATTTTTCCTTGAGGTTTTTTGGTTGCTCACTAATGTCTTATGCTTCAACATTGCAAGATAATTGTTGTTTTCCCTTTTTCTTTTCGAATTTGCTAATGTCTACAATTTTGCATAATTTATCCACCATTGATATGGAGTTTTCTGTTTATTGTTACTCTTTTGCAGGTTATACATCAGAAATACAGAATTTCGTATGATGATATTACTAATGATCTGTGTCCTGTAAGTCCCTTTTCTCTATCAACATTAGCTTTGCTCCAAGCCCAGTGTTACGAAATGCATATGTAGAAGACTTATAGATTTGATTATTGCTGTTGCCATTTTGCAATTAATATTTAAATAGTTCTTTGTCAAACTTTTTTCTCTCTCAGTCCAGGACAGAACTTTGTTTATCAATTTTATCTTTTGTGGTTTCCATTTCATCGAGTTTAAACCGTATCACTAGGGGTGTCAAATAGGTGGGTTTGGTTGAATTTGGGCGGGTTAAAATAGGGGGCTGAAATGAGTTGGGTTAAAATGGGCTAAAAAGCGGGTCATAACCCAACCCGCCCAGTTCTTACTAAGTTTTAATTTCTTTGTTTGTAAATTTATAATTTTTTAAGTACTTAATAAAACTATTTTTTCCATATTATGGCTACATATAACGTATCAAATAAGGTCTTTTTGAAATTTTTTGACAAGGTTTCTATTGGTCAATTTGGGCTATATATCAGCCCAATTTGGGCTACATATCAGCCCAAATTTTAGATGTGCTGAAATGAGTTTGAGCTAATAAATGGGCGGGTCATCGCCCAAACTTGAGCGGGTTGGGCGGGTCATGTTTTCAAGGACTAATTTTGCCATCCCTATATATTGCCTTTAAAATGTGAAAATTTTGGTGTTACAGGTTCTCAGTGTCCAGCAACTTTACAGAATTTGTACTCTTTACTGGGATGACAAGTACAATACACGAAGTGTTTCCCCAGATGTAAGTTATGCATGGCCGATAGTATTTCTCCGATTGAAGTCCTACCAGTGCATGTTCATAGTCATAGATGAATGTTGAGGGAATTACTCTCTTTTCCTGACAGGTCATATCTAGCATGAGGGTACTTATGACAGAGGAATCAAACAACGACGAGACCAACTCTTTTCTATTGGATGATAACTCAAGGTAAGAACTATTCACTGTTTAGAAAAGTAAATTCTCTGCAAATTTGGCAGAACAAATTGGTCCTGGATGCTTCTAATGATCCTTAGGAAGTGTGTGTGCTATTATAAATTGATCATAAAAGCTTTCTTTACGTACAATGTGTAGGCTATTCTTAATCTAAATAAGCCAATCCATCTATCTTACAAAAATGTGCTCTTTCTTTACACCAAAAGCATATGTGAAAGAAAAAGGATCTCTTCATTTTCCTTAATTCTTTTCTATTGCCTTGAGGCGTCCTCTTTTTTCACTCATTTCAAGATGTCCGAAAATATTATAATCTACCTCCACCTTGTGGTAGCTTCCAATCGATATAGAATAAAGAGAATGCCACAGTTTAGCGTTGTGAAGTTACTCTAGAATGCAATTATAAGTGATGTATATCTTCCATGCAATATACGCACGAACAACACTGACTTATATAATCTATTCGTCCTTTGAGATTGTTTGCATTAAGAACTGCATTACACACGGCACATGCTGTGAATGTGTATACACCCGGGGAAGCCAATGAACCTTGTGAAGTCCTCTTTCCTCCCATAAATCACTTTCCATACACTTGCTAGTTGCTACGTAAGTGCTCGTTACCTAATTTGAGAAACATCTATTACAAGAGGTGATCTAGGATTTAATCTTGAAGGTTCTACCTTTAAGATTTTTAGTACTTAAACTCGTTGTACTTTTGAAATCATGATTTCAGAATTTAATATTTTTTAAAGTTTTAGTAATTTTTCACATATATCTATGTCCGTGTGTAAAATACTAGGTTCAATTAAACCCATAGGAAAAAAGGCTGAAGTCCTATTCTCCTTTTAACCCTTCATCCCTTATAGTGTTATTCCTCTGCCCCTTGCGGATGGGGTTGCTCCTCCCTTAACCAGAAGTCTCGGGTTTGAGTGCTTCCCCCGAATGGGCCCTACGCGGTGCGAATCCTGATATAGTCGGGCTCCAATGTGGGTACCGGACACCGGGTGGGAAATTAATAAAAAAATAATTTCTCTTCCCCTCCTTTTCCTCTGAAAAATATCTCATCATTTTGTCCAATTTCTTTGCTACTGCTGTAGGGATTCAAAACAAGGACACAGAGTATGTGTTTATGCTTAGACAGCATGGATTTTGAAAGCTAATTTCTTAGTTTAACAAACTACCATCTCTTCTACCTACGAAACCTCTATAGTGGCGGAGTCAAAATTTTCACTATGCGGGTTCAAAATATAAAAAAGTAAGCATACGAAGAAGTCAAGGAAATTCAACATCTACTATAGATAAAAAAATAATAATTTTGACCTTGTATATATAGTGTATTTTTCGACGACCAGAGTTCAGATGAACCCCCTTCCGATACTCTAGCTGCACCCATGCCTCTGTTCAAACTTTATGTTCAATTGGTGATTGAAAATTTTAATTTGAGAAGCTATTTCTAACGTATGCATCTTTGCAAGTGCAGCATCCCATTCTCAATTGATGAGGTTTCAAATTCATTTCAAGTCAAGGATTTTACAGATGTCAAACCTGCAACTGAACTTCTTGAGAATCCGGCCTTCCAATTTTTACATGAGTGAGGCGTAGAAACATCGATGTTTTCTTCTTCTGTTCTCGTGATAGATTATTGTAGCATCCTCGACAGACATCCTCGATTTCTTGTAAATTCATCTTTTCCTTGTTCAATTTTTTTTCCCTTGATGTAATATAATATTTTTTTTTGTTTATAGTTGTAATAGTTCATAGCAAAAGGTGCAGTGTGTGAGCTGAGCTTTGTATTTTTTTTGGTGGGGCAAAGAACAACACCGATTTGTTCTTTTGGAAAATTCAGGAGCAAAGCATATTGGTTAATATTGAATGGTGTAAATGTTTTGTATCCTATCCAATTTACCTTGTAATGAAAGAGTAGCCTAAAATGGGATATTCTTTTGAAGATTTTTGAAAAACATTGTAGTTTTTTTTGGAAGAGTGTGTGTATTACATGGCTCCAACTTGAATATCATTAAGTTTTAAAGCGAAGCATTGGTAAAGAAACAAAATGTTTGATTACTTCACTCGAACATACTTCGGTCAGAATGAAATAAAGTGACTTGCCATTTGTTTGTTGTTCAACAAAGGCCATCGATATTTCCTTCTCAAGTTTTGAAATTTATCAATGATGTATTATCTATTGATACATAATTAACTAAATACAAGTGTTCCCTCTTTGATATCCAAATTCTTTATCTATTCGGATTATAAAATAATAAGATGCTTGATAGTTGGAAATATGGAAAAGGGGAAATGAGTGAATGCAACCAAAAAACAAAAACTTATCTTCAAGGGGTTTTGAAGTTTGGAGGGATTAAGTTCGAAATTCCATTATCAAGTTTATATTTTGATCACTTTACTTTTCTTTTCTTTTCTTTTTCTTGTTTGCCTTTTGAAATACTATATTTATGGTCATCCAAATAGACTTCTGACATAAAAGTCATGTGAAAATCATCTAACTAAAGCCTAGGTAAATAAAATATAAACCTAGCTAGAAAACACATATTTTGACCAGATTTTTTAAATATGTCTCTTAATCGTTTAATAGGTTAATAAAATGAAATATACCATCTTAAAAGAAAAAAAAGAGACTTTTGTATCCGAACTTAACGTACTCCTCCAGTCTCAATATATCTGATACTTTTTTGCCCATCCAGAGTCAGTTTGACTCCTTTTCGAAGCCAAATTGGATTAGATCAATTTAATATGTTAAAATTAAAATTTATATATTAAAAAATTATAATTATAATTTTATATTGATCAAAGGTCACATAGTTTAAATCTCGATAAGCCAAAAAGTGTCAGGTAAATTGCTTATAAGAGAAGTCTTACCCCATTCTTTAGGAGAGCAAAAAATTCCCAAAGATCTCGTTAATCGATCCTTTTCTCGGGTAAGCACCGAGAGAATTTCGACTTCAGCTTTGATTAGTGGATTTATTGTTGCTAGGGTTTAATATCGTGCTAAAATTGTTGAACATTGAATTGAATTGAAATTTTGCAAAAAGAAAAAGAAACGTGCATGTGATTCTACGTGTTGTTGTATAGAGGGAATATGTTAAAAAAACTCTAAACTATCACAATTTTGCTAGTTTCATGTAATATAATTTCCTTTAGATTAAAAACCCTTGATTGAATATCTCAAAATATTTGAGATAACTTGTTGAGAGACGCACGAGAGATTAAAAAAGTCTTAAAAAATGAGTTCACATGACACAATGAGTTCATGGTAGTTCACGAGTACTATGAACACTCGCAAAATAGGTTCCATGTGTACTACTATATGGAACTCTTTCGAGAAGCTTTTGGAGCGTGATGTTCATATAGCATGTCATATTCTTCCGAGGTATATTTTCATATGAGTTCATGGTAGTTCAAGGGTATTTTGTGAACACCCGATGTTTTAGGTATGAAACTCACAAAACAATTTCCATGTGTAAGCGATGTTCACATAACATGTCATATTCCTCCGGGGTATATTTTCATATGAGTTTTTGATAATTCAAGGGGATTTTGTGAACACCCGATATTTTAGGTATGAAACTCGCAAAACAACAGTTTAGGTTTTTTTAACCTATTCACTCTTTTGTATATGCGGAAGTTGACATTGTAATAAAATACTTCTGATTGTTACTGTCACCCAAGTGCATTGATGATGTTTTTCTTCTTTATTGTTGAAAGCTGAATTGATGTTGTATGTTCAGATGATTATTAATTGAGAAGTTGTGCTTATCTTTTTTTATAAACGTGGTGTTCGGCCAGCTCACGTGCACCTCGATTAATTTTACGGTGTACCTTTGTCAACCAAGGCTCCCACCAACATAGATTACGGGTGACTGTCCACCAAAGCTTGGACAGAGGGGAATCACCTAGTATTTTTGCCTTTGTTGGGATTTGAACTGAAGACAACCTCATGGTTGTCAGCCTACCTTATTGACCACAAGACCACACTCGTGGGTGCTGGGAAGTTAATGCTTATTGTTGTCACCTTCTACATTGATGATATCTTTCTTGAAAGTTGAATTGGCATTGTTATTAGTTGGCATGGGATTTGCTTTTTTCCCTAATGATGCGTGTAATATTGTGTAGTGTTGTGATTATTAGTGGTTTTCGATTTGAGATCCTTACCCAAATAGTCGGTCGGATTCGCTGTATACTTTTCCTAGCCGTAGCCGGTGTACATAGATTATACACTAATTATACATTAATTTCTTGTCCGAATCTGACCATTTATCTTACTTTGCTCGTGCTTATGTTTTGTCTTCAACCGAGGGTCTCTCGGAAACAACCTTTACATTCTTTGTTCTTGATGTTATACACGTATCCTTAACATTCTTTGTTCTTGAAGTTTGTCTTTAGAGTGAATAGGTTAAAACCCCTAAGCTATCACCATTTTGCGAGTTTTATATCAAAATTATTGGGTGTTCCTGTTACTCCTGCACTATAATTCCCTTTAGATTGAAAACCTTCGGTTGAATCATGTGGCGAAATGTTTGGGATAACTTGCTGAGAGACGTGGGAGATAAAAAAAGTCTTAAGAATGAGTCCACCTGACACTATGAGTTTAGGGTAGCTCAGCGGGATTCTATAATAAATACCCAATAGTTTAGGTATGAAACTCGCAAAACAGTGAAAGTTTAGGTTTTCTTTTAACCTATTCACTCGTGTTTATATATGAAATATTATTTCTTTAGTATATAGACACTGTCTTATATTTGTAATCTTTAAAATGTGGTAAACCTGTACTGATCTTGCCATGGAGGAAGCTTCTCCTTAATTTGAAGCGTAGACATATATATAACATGTGTACGCAGAAGCCTCTTCACCATTACTCTCAGCCGTTGTATCATAAGTACAAGGAAACACTTGATGAATACATCAATTCTACTGTAAGTAGCATTAACTTTCTCTCTTATGAGTTATATCCAATGTTGCTTGGACTCTTCAAAAGTTTCATAGTGTGCGTGTCGAATCCTCCAAAAGTAGTGCATTTTTGGAGGATCTGACACGAGTGCGGCACTGTTTTGAGAGTCCGATCAACTAACGAATAGAATTTGAGTTTGGTCTGGACAATTTTGGTGCTCTTGTATTGATATAACCGACACATGCTAGTCAACATTACTTCATCTAATTTGAAAAGGATATGTGCTACATTTTGAAATTTTTTCTAGTTGCTTTGTTAATTGTTGTTCAATTTTGCAATTTGTGTTTGTATTCTTTATTAGGTTCTTCCTGCTTTAAGAGAGAAGTATGATGCTGAGTTTATGTTGAGGGAACTTGTGAAGAGATGGGAGAATCATAAACTTATGGTCATGTGGCTCTCACGGTTCTTCCATTATCTCGACAAGTATTTTATTCCCCTAAGGATTAGTTATTCAAGTGCAGAGCTCCTTGCTTGTTGTGATAATATTCTTAAGAAAGGTGAGAGTGAAGATCAGTCGTGACGCTATTGAGGATATTGGATAAGCTATAGCACGAATTAATCAGATGATACTATAATACCGTTAGACCTCACTATAACTGTCATCTTCTATTTCAGCATTTCACTAGGCCAAATATACTTTGGAATCGATTTTTCATGTTATGTTATGTTATATATTTTCTATAACAACATTTCGCTATAGTAGCTCAATAAATATTGTTCGTTATTAAATTCTTCAACAGTGCACCGGACTGCCATTTTATTAAATTCTTCAACAGTAACACTGCCACGGTAAAATTTACTAGCCTATCTAGTTTTACATTTCCTATTGAGATTCTGATAGTCTTCTTGTTGTCTAAACCAGAGCTCTCCAATTCAATAAAATTTTGGTAGATATCTGTAGTTCATAAATAAAGAATGATAAACAGGTTGATTACATAATGCATCCGATTAATTCTTTTAGGGATATTTATACAAATAGTAGTTTGAATTCCTTGTTTATTTTTTCTAGCTGGTATACATATATTATATATTGATTATACATAGTTATACACCTATTACACATGGACAATACATATATTATGCATCTGTCAATAATTTTTAGTTTAAGGCATCGGTTCAAATCAGATAAGGGGCTTTGTAAAACTCCAATCTAGTATTCATATTTGAGGGAGGATTGTATATATATGTATGTATGTAGGGATGACAACGGATCAGATCTGGACTGGATCCTACTAGATCCCGATCCAGATCCATTTTTCATACCTGGATCCAGATCTACCGGGTCCATGGATCGGATCTGGATCTACATATAATTTTTTTGGCTTTAATAATATTCCCACATGTTGAAACTTTTATGACAAAATGAAACGCAATCTGATTAAAAAAAATGACCGAGGTAATTCAATCAACCTATATAAACATGACACAATTCTTGCAAAATACTGAACAAAGTTTTAGCATCACAAGAAAATAAAGACGATTGACTTCATTAGTGATGCTGAATAGGTTGCAACTTTGAGCTAATTTTTGGAGGCTTTAGTGATGCTCCACTTGTAGTTCTACTGATTGACTTCATTAAACAGCATAAAATAATGTCACTCATTTATCAAAAGTCCCAGTTTTTTTTGCTGATCAAACAAATGAAAGAAATATACTTAAGGCTTACGGCTAGCAGATTCAAGAAAGGAAAATTTAAAGAAGAGTGATAATTTTTTCTTTTTATAGAAATGAAAATATGGAAAACTGCAGAGAGCATATATGTAAAAGAAATGAAACTTCAAAGACAAATTACATGGATGTGTGACTTGTGCCTTATCCTGGTTCAACCCTTTACCCAATTTATAAATTATGAAAAAAATTTAAGAAAATATTTATAAAATTACATTCTAGGTTATGGATATATTTAATAAAAAACGGATCCATGGATCAGATCTGGACCGGATACGGATCTCAAATACAAGATCCAGATCTAGATACGATCCGTGGAGTGTATTCGGTACGAAGGAAAATGTTTTTCTGGAAAATGAGTTTTTGAAAAATAAGTGAATTTCAATTTATTTTCTCATGTTCGTTTGGTTAGTGAAAAATACGTGAATTTCTTACTTATTTTCTCATATTCAATTGGTTAATAAAAAATATTATTGGGAAAATACTCACCCAAGCCCTCTCCAACCCACCACCTCACACCCCCACTCTCCACCACCCACCCTTCACCACCAACCCCAATCACCACGCACCACCTACCCCAAGCATCGACCTTCCACCACCCAACCAAATCCCTCCCCCCCTCGAACGCATTTCTTCTTCACTTACCCCTACCCCACACCACCGTTCCACCTAATCCCCCACCCACCCACCTCCACCCCCATTCCAATTTTTCAATTTTATATTATAAAAATTAAAAAAATTTCTTACCCCTGCCCCTTCCCCCCAACCACAAGCCACACACACCAAATTGAACCACACAAATTTTTTATAAAAGTAAAATAAAACATATGAACTAGAAAATTCGCGAGGGGTAGGGGTGTGGGGAAGGTGGGATGGGTGGGTTGGGGGTGTAAAAAACCAAAAACAAATCTTTTTAAAACTTTTTTTATTAAAATTTTTCGGAGAGTTGTGGGGGTGGTGTAAAAAAACAAAAAACAAAAATTAAAACTTTTTTTTAAAAATTAAATTTTTTCGAAGAGTGGTGGTGGTGGTGGTGTGTGTGTGTGTGGGAGGTTGGTGTAGAAAACAAAAAAACTTTAAAACTTTTAAAAATATAATTTCTTTTTGGGGGAATAGCGTGGTGTAGAAAATAAAAAAGATTAAAACTTTCTTTTAAATTTTTTTGTTAGGGGGGTGGTCGGGTGGGTCGTAGCTGTGAGGGAGGGATAGTGGTGTAGAAAATTAAAAAAATTGAACTTTTTTGGCGGGGTTGGGTGGGGGTGGAGTGGATGGGGGTGGGGGTGCATAGGGTGGTTGGTGGTGGGAGGTGGGTCGGGTGGTGATGGGGTAGTTGGTTGAATGCCACTTGAAGATTTGTTTTCCTAACTTTCATTAGGGAAGTCATTTTCCTCATTTTTGAAAAACTTGTTTTCCCAAAGAAAATATTTTCAATATTTTTGACCAAACGAACATGATAAAATTAGAAAACATTTATCGAAAAATATTTTCCACCATACCGAACACACCCTAGGTTTTGAGCCTAAAGTGCGGTGGTTTGACTTAACCCCTACCATGTTATATTATAAGTAACAAATTTACTATGACTAGAGGGGACATGGAACCTTACCTCTTCTAGTCTACAAAAAAAAAGATTGACAAGGCAATCTAAAAGGAAGGAATAGCCAACAAAACATAATCCTTCCTAGAGATTATTGCAACATATTAACTAACAAAGAAGTTACACTTTTCAAACCTCCTCCTAAAGGTAGATAGCTGCCATTTATCAAGTTGAATTAGCCCCTTAGCTTCTCTTGGTAAGTCATTTTGAGAAAGAAATAAGTCCTCTTTCCACTTGTAGAAGAAAGCTTTGCAAAAAAATCAGCCACATTATTTGCTTCCCTGAAGCAGTGAGTAAATTCAACATCTGCCACATTGAAAATTTGAGTAGTTCTCTGAATAATTTGCTTATCCCTCTGGGTCAGCATAGTTGAGATAATTTGTGAGTCTAGTTCTACTTGAAGATTAGTGAAACCATTTTGAATGCACCATCTTCCTCCAAATTCTATAGCCATAGCCTCTACATATTTACTAGTTTCACACCTATGCCATAATGAAGTCTCCTTCAATGTTTCTTTGAATTCCTCCTATCCCAGTCTTTTATGAAGCTCCCATTTGTATTTAATTTGACCCAACCAGAAACAGGCATAGTCCAACAAACAGTATTGCATTTTACCTTGGGTCTAAGCCTTTCAATTCTTTCACATATGGTGATCCAATTTCCTTCACAACAGACAGTAGAGAATGCAACATTCACAATAGCTATGATGTTCCAAAGTATTTGCATTTCCATTTTCTAGGGGATAAACTTCTTTTGCTCTCCATATCTACAAGCACTACATGCTTTTCAAAGCTCCCAAAGGATCATTATAAGAGTAATTTGCAAGATAAATTTGTGCACTCTGTTATAAGTTTTCCTTCTCCACCACTCTTCAATAATTCTTTTGAAAGGTAAGATGTGATGACTGATACCTAAAGGAGCTTCATAGGCATTCCATACCCTTGTTGCTACCCTGCCTTCAAAGAACATGTGCTGAGGAGTCTCATTTTGTGGTATGAGGCAACAAATGCAAGTTCTAAATCCTTGCTTTCCAAACTTTGCGGCTTCCTTGAAAGGCAATTTGTTATAAAATAGCCTCCAAGTCAGGAAAAAAGCTTTAAAAGGTATGGCATTATGCCATATGTTGTTGACAAAAGGAAGTTTCATTCTGTGATCTCTTACAATATTCCAAGCAGATTGATTAGAATATTGACCATTCTCAGAATTTTTCCAAAAGACATAAATCTTTATTCAAACCATTTCCTATGTCAACAGAGTTGATAAACAAAGCAACATTTCCTGGCAAAGTATTGTACAGTTTCTGCATGTTCCAAGTGTTGTGTTGCTCCCAAACGCACATGCAAGTATACGTGGTCGACAAGTAATATAGGATTTTGAAGTCCAGATATCGTACCCGCATGGACTTGTACTTTTCTATTGTTTAACTAATTCAAACTCGTTCGTAACTATTCAAGAGAGTAAAAATCAAGGTGTTTTGTGAAACTAACTACGATTGAGAGAAGTAACTAACACTTGGGTATTTTTGTGACTGAGACGATTGAGACTAAGACTGTAAGATTTATCAGATGATGATGGAATCCAGGGCTTTCAACAATCAAATTAGTCTTCCGATAGTTCTACTTATTTCGATTTCTTGAGTTACTAGTTGATGGGTTGATTTTAACTTTATGATATCCTTTTAGACTACTCACAAGCCTATAGATGCTACTATAACGCCTATATTTCTATGGTTACCAGAGGTAACAAGAACACATTTAAAATTCCATATCCAACTAAGTAGGGCTAAAGGGTATATTTCTATCCTCAATAGCGAAACGTATAAATACGAACAAACTCTATTTATTCTTATTACATATGTGAATTCCCTCTTTCAAGTCCAACTCACGCACCACAGATAGTGCTCAACTAATTCGTCAATTAATCAAACAATTAAGCTCAAGAATAAATAAGCAACTCAATAATGGAAATTTAATATGCAAAAACTATCATTAAACTAACTTTCATGTCTTTGCCATAACTCTAGAAAAGAGAAGTTTAGCTACTCATGATTTGAAGAATGACAAAAGAATTCATGAGAAAACTAGGGTTCTATGAATAAAAGTAAAGTAAAAGCAACAAGAATGAGAGAAGGCGACTTACTAGTCTAAGAATAATGTCCAGTCCACCTCTCTAACGAAATAAAACATCTATATATAGTCTAGGGTAAAAATATAAAACAAGGAAATCAAATCTCAATCAAATTGGAAAATCTGCTCGACAACTCCCGTCGCATGTGCAGTGCGGTCTGTGTCTGAGATTTTCTCTTCAAGATTCTACCGGGTAATTTTTCCGCGTCAAGCCCGCGACGCAGCTGCAGCGCGGGCTGCTTCAATTTTTCAGCTTTTCTCCTAAGTGTTGCGCTCATCCTCTCGTCATCTCGTGCTCATGCAAACACCTCCAAAATCAACAAAAAATGTTCCGTTATCATTCATTTGTCCTCGTCATACGTACAAACATAAAACATAACCCAAATACGATAATTTTATCATGATTTAGGCGATTAAAATGCTAAGAATAAAAGATAAAGTGACGCAAAATATAGATATCTGTGCCAAATATCACCACCCCTCACTTAGACTTTGCTCGCCCTCGAGCAAACACTAAAATCATTGTCAATAAATCAAGCCTAGGAACACCACCACTTTGATTGATACCAAAAATTAGGCCCTATAACAACTCACATCAATGTACGATTCCTAATCATCATACAAGATATACAAACAAACAACAAACTTCTAGCCTCCTAACCTCAGGGACGGACTCCAACTCATCAAATTTAAGCTCGTTCACCTACTCTGTCAAAGAAATCTAATAACATCACCTATCTATCATGAAACAAGTGCCCTCACAAGAAGAAATAGTCCAGACACTCAAATCAAAGAATCAAATGTAATTTAAGGACTTAACATCAAAGAACAACTCTCACACTCACAAATAAATTCACATGTATGCACAAAGAACCATAGGCTTTCCCATTATGTACATCTCCACTAATTAAGCATGCTCGAATAAAATCAAATAGGACTTTAACGGGTTGTAATGCTGACTAGGGGACGGGTAGGAAAACTATGTAATAGTGACTTATACTTCGCTAAGCAATTTGCATTTTCTAGACTTCATCACCCATTATTTCATCTCTTAACTTTATTTTCAGCCCTCTCTTCATCAATTATTTCACAAATATTTCGCTCATATCAAGAACTTTTAATTTTTTTTTTCAAAGCAACTTTTTTTTTCATGTCACATTCTTTCTAAGAGAGTTTTTTCATCACTTTGCAACTATCATTGGTCACCTTTTAAACTCGACTATCCCTTTCTTCAGATTTATCAATTATAATTTATAACACAGTTTAAGCTACATTGCTCAAGAGAAGCAGGGTGCAAAAACTAAAGATTCAAAAAATGGATCAAGGTAAAAATACGGCATTCCAAACAAAAGGCTACAGGATCAAAGCGCTAACTAGTGGTACAATCTCTGAAAAGGCTAAAAATTTATAAGACAAATCAAAGAAAGCCTATTATTATCTTCTAAATAGAGTAACACTTTTTATTTTGCTTCAATAACATGCAGGGAAAGTTCTAGACTAAGATGCAAAACATGGAATATGCAAGAAATCCTCACCACACATGGCACAAGTATCAATCAAGATGGATCAATTCTACTCTGAGACAGACATGATCATGACGAACTATAAAATAAGAATAATATATATACAGAGTTACAACCTTGAGCCTAGGTATCAGAAAGTCTGCTATTCTATATTAACACTCAAGCATTCACAGAAAAGTACTACTCAAGCTCATGCCTAAATATGCTAGTATCAAGCAAGTCAACAAGGTTTTTCTTCTTCCCTCTCTTTTACTACTCCTAAAAAAAATTAGCCGGTTCAAAGGTCCCACATCGGGAAAGAATCGATGTCATAAGAAAATCCAAGGGGAGGGTGATGTATGCCACTAATGAGGGATTTAAGAAGCTACTAAAGAAAATAAAAGAAACAAAAATCTTTTTGAAATTTTCATTTTTCTGTTAATTTTCGAAGACTAAAAAAACTAAGAAAAAGAATTCTGTGGCATATTTGTCATCACCCTTAACCTCAAAATTTTACAATACACAAGGACATATTTCTCACCCCACACTTAAGACATGTAGTGCCCTCAATGTATCTACAAGCAAAATAAGACAAAGCTAAGAAATACTCCCTGAGGTCCTCTAGGGCCTAGCTAGCAGCATAATCCTCAACATCAAGGGTTGAGACGACCCCACACTTAAGCTCAAACATGCTCCTTAGCTTTCAATTTCGGGTACTCAGACTTCCCCTAAACTGCAAAACAAAAATAAAATAAAACGTGACACTATATAATAAAAATAAAATACAAGCTAGGTTGCCTCCAAACAAGCGCTTGATGTCGCGGCATGACGCGAATCAACTTATCCCTCCACTTTGAACTTATGAATTGTGCCTAGATCTGTCCAAAGCTCAAGTCGGGCCGAGTCAAGTGGCTTTTTTTTTCCTGCTTGTCCGACCCTGACCCTGACCCGTAGGACCCTTTGGGGACCCTACGGGTCACAGGTCGGCCCTAACCCGTTCTACAAAACAAAACAATTTTTTAATTTTTTTTTATTAAAATAACAGTTGTCTAACTTTAATGTTTACCACACAAAATCACTTTTCTATATCTTTTATCACATAAAAGGCATTCAACTTTAAAATTTGTTACTTATTGTTTAAGGTGTTAATGAAATTTACTATACAAATGAACATATTAGTAAAGAAAAAATAGTCAAATCATATTAGTAACGAAAAGATTCTTCTTCATTTGTCCCTTCACCTATATTAGTTATCAAAATTATTAATTATAATCTTTTAAGTGCACAAACGGGGAGTAAAATGTATAAACAGTTCATAGAATTTCGTAATAAAGTATCTGTTAAACTCATATTTGTATTTCATTGTCACTTTGCAAAGGAAAATAATAATATATTGGGATTAAACCAAAGAGAATTTAGATATATTTCAGTTTATTACATAGACATAGTATGATCAAAATTTTGACTCTAAAATTACAATCACCTTTAAAAATATACCTTAGATAAATATTAATAAAATAAAAAATAATATGAACGGGTCGAGGTCGGATGGGGCCGGGTCAGACATGTAAAAAATTCTGACCCTGGCCCGACACTGATCCTGATCAGGTCCCTGCTTTTTCGGGTCAGGTGGCTCACGGGTCAGATATAAACTGACCTTGACCCTGATTTTTTCGGGTCGGTCCGGGCGGGTCCCTGACCCGATGGGCAGGTCTAATTGTGCCCCAAATTTTGCATTAAATTTTCGACTGCGCTCTTGTGGTGGAGGTACAAAGATAACCAAGCCAGGTAATAAATTTTTTACTCTGCACTTCTCGGCCTTTAGATGAGGAATGTAATTTCTGCTTTCTAGCACAACAAATTCAAGAATGTAGGCACTCTCATCCTCACCCTTTGTCTCCCCCATAGGCTCAAATGGTTCGATTACTATTTTACTATCTAAACACAATGTGGAAAAATGATTAGAATGAGGTCTAATGCACCCTAACTCATGAATTATACGACTTTTTACATCCCATATATACACACACTCAAGTCTCCAAAAGTAATGTTATCTACTCCCTCACATGACTCTAGAGCACTCTTCTCAACATTGGCACCATCAACAAAAACATAGTCTAATGATTGGTATTCTCATTTTAGCTCCTCAAGTTGGCCTAGAAGATCTTTTTCAGCTTCACACAACTCATCACTAAATTGTTGAGCGTTACACGCATCAATCTTTGCACTCAAATCTGCATCCAAGTTGCTCACAGCCAAACCAAACCTATCAATCTCTTGTGCAAGATCAACTCTCTCCTTAGACCAGTCATTCACCAACGTTGTTAATAAACAATATCATTCCGCATATTCGCTCAATCGATAATATTTGTCACAATACCAACCCTTACTCTCATATTCATATTCACACTTTCAAGATGCCAGGTTACGACAAAACCAAAAATACTAGCCATAAAAGTCTTCCGTCAACCAAGCATCTTCATCAATAACCTTACCTCCATATATTTCATCCACAAATGTCATATTGAGAGAAAATAGAAACACACTAAGAGAAAAAATCAAATAATTTCAAAAATTAAAATATTTACAACAATAACTTGTAAAGATAAAAGTAAAAGTCTAATCTACAACAACAACAACAACATACCCAGTGAAATTCTACAACGTGTGGTCTGGGGAGGGTAGAGTGTATGCAGACCTTACCTCTACCTTGGTAGGCAGAGCAAATGTTTTCGATAGACCCTCGGCTCAAGACACGACAAGGCATAAGCACAAACAAAACAGGAGAAACAGTCAAATCCGGTCAAGAAATTTAAAGAGTATGAAAATGCTGGTATCAAAAGCGAATACACCATGATAGCGCATCCTGAAAAGAAAGCATTAACTAACACATGTAAATAAGATAAACAAAGTACACTAAAGAACATATAGTAGATGAAGTCAAACTACAGGGGACTATAAAACACTACAATGCCTCTTCGTATGATATGCTAATCGGGCCTATAGTAATACCACTACAACAACCAGTTTGTAAACGTAAGTAGGACTACGCTCGACTACCTACTACCCTAATCTGTGCCCTCCACAACCCCCTATCTAAGGTCATGTCCTCAGTAAGTTGTGTCTGCGCCATATCCCGTCTAATAACCTCTGCCCAATATTTCTTCGGCCTACCTCTACCCCTCTTGAACCCGTCCATAGACAACCTCTCACACCTCCACACTGGGGTATTCGTGTTTCTCCTCTCCATATGCCCAAACTATCTCAATCTTACTTCCCGCATCTTGTCCTCTATTGAAGCTACTCACACTCTGTCCCGGATATCATCATTTCTAATCATATCCCTCCTTGTATGCCCACACATCCATCTTAGGATCCTCATCTCCGCTACTCTCATCTTTTGGATGTGCGACGTCTTGACTGAAAATAACTCTGGCCCATACAACATAGTCGGTCTAACCACCACCCTATAGAACTCGCCTTTAAGTTTTAGTGGCACTTTTTATCGCACAAGACTCCAGATGCGAGCCTACATTTCATCCACTCTGCCCCAATACGATGTGTGACATCGTTATTAATCTCTCATTCCCTTGGATAATAGACCTGAGGTACTTGAAGCTTCCTTTCTTCGGAATGACTTGAGTATCAAGCCTCACCTCCACGTCTGTCTCAAGGTCGCTCCCGTCGCTGAACTTGCACTCCAAGTATTCTGTCTTAGTCCTACTCAGCCTGAACCCTTTAGACTCTAGAGTCTGTCTCCAAACCTCTAGCTTAGCGTTCACTCCGCTGAAAGTCTCATCAATTAGGACTATGTCGTCTGCGAATAACATACACCATGTCACATCCCATTGGATTTGTCGCGTCAGTTCATCTATCACCAAGAAAAATAAGAATAGGCTAAGAGCTGATCCCTGGTGCAGCCCCATCGTCACTGGGAAGTGCTCCGAGTCTCCTCTCGCTATCCGTACCCTGGTATTAGCTATATCATACATATTCTTGATCACACTAGTGTACGCCACATGTACATCTCTAGCCTACAAACATCTCCATACCTAGGGACTTTGTCATATGCTTTCTCGAGGTCGATGAAAATCATATGTAAGTCTCTCTTCCTCTCCCTATACTGTTCCACCAACCTCCTAATAAGATGGATGACTTCTGTAGTCTAATATAGAAAAAACAATTAATTTTTAAGTCCCCGGCAACAACGCCAAAAACTTGTTGCTCCCAAAATCACACACAAGTATACATGGTCGACAAGTAATATAGGATTTTGAAGTCCAGATATCGTACCCGCATGGACTTGTACTTTTCTACTGTTTAACTAATTCAAACTCGTTCGCAACTATTCAAGAGAGTAAAAATCAAGGTGTTTTGTGAAACTAACTAATACTGAGAGAAATAACTGACACTTGGATTTTTTTGTGGCTGAGACGATTGGGACTAAGACTGTAAGATTTATCAGATGATGATGGAATCCACGGTCATGGCTTTCGACAATCAAATTAGTCTTTCGATAGTTCTACTTATTTCGATTTCCTGGGTTACTAGGTGACATATTGATTTTAACTTTATGATATCGTTTCAGACTACTCACAAGCCTGTAGATGCTATTATAACGCCTATATTTCTATGATCGTCAGAGGTAACAAGAACGCATTTAAACTCTGTATCCAACTAAGTAGGGCTAAATGATATATTTTTATCCTCAGTAGCGAAACATATAAATACAAGCAAACTCTATTTATTCTTATTACGTACGTAAATTCCCTCTTTCAAGTCCAACTCACGCACCACATATAGTGCTCAACTAATTCGTCAACTAATCAAACAATTAAGCTCAAGAATAAATAAGCAACCCAATAATGGAAATCTAATACGCAAAAACTATCATTAAACTAACTTTTATGTCTTTGTCATAACCCGAAAAAAGAGAAGTTTAGCTACTCATAATTTGAAGAACGACAAAAGAATTCATTAGAAAATTAGGGTTCTATGAATAAAAGTAAAGTACAAGCATCAAGAATGGGAGAAGGCGGCTTACTAGTTTAAGAATAATGTCCAGCCCACCTCTCTAATGAAATTAAACCTCTATATATAGTCTAGGGTAAAAATATAAAACAAGGATACCAAATCCCAATCAAATTGGGAAATATGCCAGACAACCCGCGTTGGACTCGCGTCGCGTGTGCAGCGTAGGTCTGTGTCTGAGATTTTCTCTTCAAGATTGTACAGGGTAATTTTTGCGCGTCAAGCGTGCGATGCAGCTGCAGCGCGGGCTACTTCAGTTTTTCAGCTTTTCTCCTAAGTATTGCGCGCATCCTTGTGGGCTGATTTCCTCAGGGCTAAATATTGCATTAGAAAACATCATGTGAACAAAATATTGCATTAGAAAACATCATTGCACTTGAATAAAAGAGGCCTGTGATCAGGACCTGTTCTAGGCAAGTGTTCCACCAAATTGTTTTGAAATTTAATGGCCCAAACATCGTTGATGAATACTTTATCAAGTCTCATTCAAAATCTCTTGCTAGGCACCCAATTATTACACCAAGTATATTTAGGCCCTATAAAGCCAACATCTGCAAGGCCACAATTGTCCATGCAAGTAATGAAGTCCATACTCTTGTATGTTTTATGTGGATATCCACCTAGTTTTTCTTCATGATCCATGATAACTTTGAAGTCTCCCCCATGCACCAAGGGCCATTAATTCTGTTACTCACATTAATAACGCTATCCCAGAGGTCAATTCTTTTAAGAACAGTATATTTGGCATAAACTGCTGTTACAAAAGAGCCTGTATCAGTAGGATTGATCTTAATGTTAATGGTAATCTGATAGTCATTATTCTTCACAACTTGAAACAAGTCACAATCTTTCTAAAAACATCAAATTTGACCATTGGTATTAGCTACACAGTGTTGAAAGCCCAAAAATCTTTTGTATCCTTCAATGTTGCTTTTATGAGAAAAAGGTTCTGAGATTGTCACAAAAGTGAATTTGTTAATTCTAACATGCAGTTTCAATCTATGAATTTCTTTTCTACTCCTTACCCCCCTAATATTCCAAAATATTGTATTAATCATGGAAAATTTTAGGGGGGGGGGGGGATTTTAAACAACACTACAGTCCTCCATATTATGTCCCAATTTCTTACAGTGCTTACAATACTTTGGAAACAGCCGAGGGTCTTCCAGACCCCACGTTGTGAAATTTCACTGGGTATGTTGTTGTTGGTCACTTTTGTTATCCATTTTGGAGAAACAATGTTTAGATGTGGATCAAGATTTTTTAAAATGTATTTGCTTCGATGTTATTGTTGAAGCCCTCATGTCTAGATCCCAATCATACCAACAAGTCATAAATAGTGAAAACAACTTATGTACATGTTCAGAATGGAATTTGGAACTCAAACGCTCAAACCGAGAAATTCAGTGAACTTACTAAATGTTTATGTATTTACTCGTCTTAGATCACTCATTTAGGTCTTTATTTTATGTCCTATCATTTTTGGGGATTTCCTAATTTTGAAAGACTTCTTAGGAAAATTTTACTTATAGTTGACCAAGCTTGCTTTATTTTAAAAACAATTCAGGAATATCATAGGTAGGGGTTGACATAGTTTGGGCAAACTCGAAATTCGAATCTTTTGGATTTTTGGTTTGAATTTCAGATTAAATGGGGAGGGGATTACAAGGTGGAGAATCAAATCCTTACCATCAAAGTAAAAGTTTAGGTAACCAACCAACTGAACTATTAAGATCCCGAGAAATGAGGATCTAATATGACATTTGACTGGAATTAAAATCTACTTATAGGCTCAAAACTGAAAATTTGAAATATTCAAGCCGATTAATTCAAGATCGAACTTAAAAAATCCAATCCATTCCAAGCTTATTTGAATTGGAACTTCTTCCATCCGAAAACCAAAAATTCTAGCCGAAATTTTCCTATCTAATATCCAATACGAACTGCCCAAACGCCTACCCCTAGTCACGAGAAAACTTGGTATATTGTAATTGATATTTTGCTACTCCATAGTCACTCACATAAGTTGTTAATGTTGGAAATATGTGATTGTTGCAGATGGTGTACATTGAGCCAGCCCATGAGGATTTCACATGCCTCCCTTGATCTGATCAAATGGCTTGAATTTTGGTCCATTACTGGACCACTAAGACTCACCAATTTCACACCAATAATTTTGGATTAGAGGCCCAGTGTACAAATCAAATATTAATGAAGAGTTCAAATATTCAGTGGATGACTCAGACCACTTGCCAATTTATTTTTGTTTTGGAACTTTCCATGTTCATATTAGAATTGATTCAACACAAATTAGAGGCGAATTCAGGATTTTAAGTTTATACGTTTCTACAACGATTTCAAGTTAATATACAATAATAACAAGACAAATGGACCGAATTCCGATCTAAATATTCTTATACATTTAATGAATTTCTAATGCACATACATAGTATGTGCAAAAGTTAATGGGTTCACGTGAACCCGTAATCATTGGACTAGAAACCCCCATGCCCCCGCCGCGACACAAATCAACATGTCATAAAAAAGGTAGCAGGAGAAGCTTCATGGCTAGCGCATGGCTACCTTCGACGAAGACAAGGACGCATATCGTGTATGAGCATCAAGTGAAATGTATCTATTGTCTTCGACTCGAGCTATATATATAATTGAATAATATTAAACATATAATGAAATGGTAAATATTAGATCAAATGAGTCGGTATATGTAAGTTTCGTGCTAAATTGAATTCTTTTACTCGAGGAAATTCTGAAAGAGAATAATCCCTTGATTATTTTCATTAATGAAAATGTTTATATACATGATATACAATATGTAATTATGAAAAATAAATCTACCTTTTTCTAATACAATACTACTACCTTTTCCTAATACAAGACTACTACCATAATTATATATGTACACGAATTCTAATAATTATGGTAAGTAAATATACAATTTACATGGCCATATACACGACCAATAGACACGTTATCGTGTATATTCTTTCACATCCCCGCAATCATAACAGGCGGTTGTCGTACGCTGAGACTGTCCCTAAAATCTTCAAACAGAACTAAGGGAAGACCCTTAGTAAAGATGTTAGCAATTTGGTACCGTGAAGGGACATGCAAGACACGTACTTGTCCACGAGCTACCTTTTCTCGAATAAAGTGAATATCCATCTCGATATATTTAGTGCGCTGATGTTGGACCAGATTTTTAAAGAGATAGACCGCACTAACATTATCGCAGTAGACCAAAGTAGGTTTATGAATAAGAAAATGAAGCTCTAACAAGAGATTACGCAACCAACAAGACTCAGACACCACATTGGCTACCCCTCGATACTCGGCCTCCACACTGGATCGCGATAAAGTAGCCTGACGTTTAGTCGACCAAGAGATCAAGTTATAACCAAGAAACATACAATAACCAGATGTCGAACGTCTGGTATCCGGACATCTTCCCAATCAGCATCTGTATAAGACATGAGAGTAGATATAGAGGATGGATATAAGTGCAAACCATAATCAAGAGTACCCTGAATGTAACGCACAATGCATTTGAGAGCATGCATGTGTCACACTACATAAGTAATATCGGGCATAAAAAAATAAACATGTTACACTGCATAAGTAATAACGGGCCTCGTGAATGTAAAATACTGAAGAGCCCCTGCAAGACTGCGATAGTGGGAGGGATCCTCGTAAGATGTGCTAGAATTAGCACTCAGCTTCGGGTTGGTGTCAACCAGAGTAGGAGATGACTTACAGGATGACATGCCAGCTCGCTTAATAATCTCAGCTGCATACTTCATCTGGGATATAGCTAGACCACATGTATGACGAGTTACAACTATACCAAAAAAATAACTCAAAGGCCTCAAGTCTTTCATAGCAAATTCGGAACTGAGAAGAGACATGATAGACTTGCGCAGTTTATCCGAAGAGGTAGTCAATATAATATCATCCACATATAACAGAATGTATGCCAGAGAGGTACCACGACGATAGATGAACAGAGAATGATCAGACCTGCTGTGAGAAAACCCAATAGTAGACACATAATTTGCAAACCTTTTGTACCAAGCTCGATGGGCCTGTTTTAGCCCATATAAGGACTTCTTCAGCAAACAGACATGGTGAGGATGATCGGGGTCCCTGAAACCCAAGGGCTGATGCATGTATATTGTTTCCTTGAGATCACTATGTAAGAAAGTATTTTTCACATCCAACTGATGAATGTGCCATGTTTTCGAGAGAGCCAGACTGAGAACAATGCGAATGGTGGCCGGTTTGACCACCAGACTAAATATCTCTCCACAATCTACGTCAACCTGTTGAATTTTGCCATCACATACAAAACGGGCCTTATGCCTCTCAAAACAACCATCAAATTTTTCCTTATGAGTAAAAATCTACATAGAACGAATAACATTGACACCAGGTGGATGGGGCACCAACTCCCACGTCTTAATTTCAATAAGAGCATTATATTCATCATCCATGGCCATTTTCCAATTCGGGTCATGAAGGGCAGACATTAGGTTGCGTGATAAGTGTGATTTAATGACATTAGAATTGAGGTTAAAATGTCTTTTTGGTTTAAAAATATCATGTTGACTATGAGTAACGGGCCCTTGACTCGGAATAGAAGTGGGCCGGACCTTGGTCGGTGTAGGGATGTCATGAGATTGACTAGCAGGTAGTGGGCCTGCTGGCTGAGAAACCGGACTGAGACCGAGACCAGATGGGCCAGCAAGCAGTGGGCCTGTTGGCAGAATTGGGTCACGGGACTGCTGGGCCAAATGGTGGATGATATATGGTGAGAGCCCATCATCCAAAAAATTGTAAGAACTGGATACTGAATTATACAATTTAGCAAACGAAAATTGGATTTCATCAAAAATGACATGGCAACTAATTATGATTTTATTAGAAGATAAATCAAAACATTTATAACCACGATGATTAGACAGATAACCCAAAAACACACAAGCGGTAGAACGAGCTTGGAGATTGTTAATTGTAGTGGATGGGAAGAGAGGATAACATAAACACCCAAATACCCTAAGATGAGAATATGAATGATCCTTACGATAAAAAATTTGGAGTGGAGATTGGTATGCTAGTCCTTTGCTCGAGAGTATGTTAAGAAGGTAAGTAGCCATTTGTAATGCATGATGCCAAAATGAAGGTGGTAATGAAGCATGGGCTAGTAATGTCCGAATATATTATTAATGATGCGTATTTTCTCTCGGATTTTTCATTTTGGGAGGATGTATAAGGACAAGAAATCCAAAAATATATACCATTAACACTATAAAATTCCCTAAACGGCCCATTATCAAATTCCCTTCCATTATCACATTGAATGTTTTTAACTTTCCGTTCAAATTGGGTACGGTTGAATGCTCTAAAAGATAGGAATGTGGAATAAACTTGAGACTTTTTAGACAAAGGAAAGGTCCACAAAAAATTAAAATAATCATCCAAAAATAACACATAATAACGATAGCCCACAGAGCTCAAAATGGGAGATGTCCACAAATCACTATGAGTAATATCAAATGACATTAAAGTAATAGATTTAGACGCTACAAATGGTAATCTAACATGTTTTCCAAGAGGACAAGAAGGACAAACATTAGTACTACGCGTACTATTACACTCAATAAGATTATTATTTTTAAGAGAGGAAAGAATAGACGCTCCTGGATGACCCAAACACGTATGCCACAAGGAAGGTGCTAAAGCAGTAAACGTCGATGGTGTGGCTTGATTAATGGTAGTGGTGGTGGTGATGGGATAGAGCTCGCCACGACTGTTACATCTCATTAGAGGTATCCCCGTCGTGAAATCCTTCACAGAAAATCCAAAAGGGTCAAAGTCAACAGAAACCCAATTATCAGTTGTAAATTTATGAACATACACCAAATTTTTAATTAAGTGAGGAGCATGAAGAAATTTTTCAAGGCTAAAGGTGGGTTCAGGGGATATAAATTTGTGTGACCATAACCACAAATTAGAATTGAATTACCATTACCAACAATGATGCCACAATTATTGTTCAAATTAAAATAAGATGAGAGATTACTTGGTGCAGACGTCATGTGAGAAGTATGCATCGATGCCTCGATATCCGTGGGAGTCGGGGCTGGTGCTGGGCCCTCAGCAGCAAAGGCCTGCTGTGGCCGAGGTCCAAGCAAGCCAGCCTGCTGTGGCCTAGGTCCAAGCAGGCCAGCCTGCTGCTAGGGCCCAGTCCATGACTGTTGTGTTTGCTGGAACTGTTGGAGGCCATTGGGCCTGGCCCAACTCACTGTTGGAAATTATGGCGTGGGCCACTACCCACTGGCCTAGCCCCATGGCCAATGTGCACTGGCCTAAGGTTGCAGCCAATGGTGCTGCGGCTAGTGGCGGCCCAGCAGACTGGCCACTGCCACCATGTCCTCCCCCACTACCAACCCCGCCACTGCCACCACCGCTGCAGTTTTTGCCACAATGTTTTTAATTTTGGCCCTTTTTACCACCACTATTATTATGGTTTTAAATAGAATTTTCCGAGAATGAGTGAGAGTCATCAGTGTCGCATGACGTGGCCACCATCATATCTGAATTGGCTCCAGTTGCCGCCTTTTTAGCCAAGTCAGCTTCTTTTAAAGTGAGCATGGAACGTGTTTAGTAGAACGGTGGGAGAGGATTACTTTTACGAAGAAGCGTCCCAACGCTATTATAAGCCTCGGAGAGGCCTGCAACCATCTGAAGAACAAGACGATCATTCGTGACGGGTGCGCCAATGTTCTTGAGTTGATCCGACAACTCCTTGAGCCTTTGACAATAGGTTGAGGCATTCGGAAAATCATCCATGTTGATGTGGGAGAATTCCTTCTCTAGGGTCACGACACGAGAATTTTTGTTATCTTGGAATATATCATGCAACATATTCCAAGTTTCCATTGCCGTGGAGTCGGGTTCAATAATAGTCTACAAGAGGTCCGTAGAGATGGTGGAATAAATCCACTGAAGTACCGTAGAATCAAGAGTGGCCCACAACTCTATTTCATCATCGGCGGTAGGCACATTCTCCTTGCCGTTTTTCGGTGGGACGATGTGATGGAGGACTCGATTAGACCGTCCGTGAATTTTAAATAGTTGTGCTCACGTTGCGTATTGGATATTTTCCATCTCAAGAACAATAGGGATGTTGTTCTTGATATTGGAGACTGCAAGGATGAAAGGTGTTCTTTGTGGTAGACATGATGAAAGAACAAGAGGAGAATTAGGGATTTGGAAAAAAAATTGAAGGAAGGGGGGGGGTATGGACGGTTGACGACCGAAGAGGGAGTTAGGCTAGCAGAAGCAAAATTTTGGAGAAGATAAAGTTTGCCCTAAACTTCTGATACCATGAAAGAGAATAATCCATTGATTATTTTCATTAATGAAAAGATTATATACATGATATACAATATGTAATTATGAAAAATAAATTTACATTTTTCTAATACAAGACTACTATCTTTTTCTAATAAAAGACTACTATCCTAATTATATATGTACAAAAATTCTAATAATTATGCCAAGTAAATATATAATTTACATGGCCATATACACGGCGTGTATATTCTTTCAAATTCAACAAGTGAATGAAAAGCCTCATTATCAGTGCTTATGTCATAGGGGAATTCATGGCTCGAAATAATTTTTATAGTTCGTTTTGATATCTGACAAAAAAAAATTAAAAGTCAAAGTTGGTCGTTGAGTCGAGTGATAGGAGTAAGGAGACTATTTAACCTTGTTTCGGACTTTGGAGAATGGTTGACCAATCTAAATGAGGGAAATACTGAAAGAGAATTAGAAAGGTACATCAAGAAAAAATAAACAAGTGATCTTAATGACAACAAAGAAAGTGAGTACATTCCCCAATTGTAACTATTTACACGAGGGGTTGTCGACATATTTGTATTGTTTTCACTAATTCAAAATTTTGAATCCATCTCTCAATGAGAAAGCACGATAATATAAGCATGTCGATACAAAAATGGTCAAAGCAGCCAATCAGAAGAGGCTAGCACTTGGCACTTTATTTATGGTCCCAAAATGGGCTAAAGCTTGTGAATTCAAACACCTAAGTCATATTTAAACACCTGTAAATGGTCCTGTTCTTAGTTTGAATAAGTCCCCTCCCATCTCCCAAATACATATTTTCACAAGGTTTTGTATTGTTTTCACTTGGTGACAATGCAAGATTCATATGTCATAAAACCAAGTTCCATGCCCATGTCATTGACTTTTCAATTGAATTTTTCTCATCCCATTTAGAGTCAAATAAAAAAAATAGTTTTTTTTCGTGTAGGGGCAGATTTAGAATTTTAAAAAGATGGGCACATTATAGGTTGAGAAGCTCTTGCTGCTTGTTTGTTGCTTGTCGTCTACTTCGTGAGCTTTCACTGTCCCTAACTTTCCTTCTTTCGTCCGTTCACGAGGCTGCCAAAAGAGAGAAAGGGGTGGCTATCCAATAAAAGTCATTTCAGGTGTATGCCACGAGGTCCCTTTGGAAAAAGGGGACAAATGAATCATCACTTTCGGGCGTAGACAACCCTCCACCATCTATTTCATTGTATTCAATCTTCTCGTATTATACTATGTCGTATTAGATCAGATAGAGCTATTATATTCACCTATATATTTATAAATTGTGTCGAAGATGTTGAGTTCAGTTGAATACATTTAATTTATGCTACATTCTTCACTATTACTAGTTTTAATATAGCCATTTGATTTCATCATATAAATTTTATGGTAACAAGGAGAATTAAAATTTATTTTTCAGACTTGGGAAATTTAGAAGAATAAACCAAATAAGAAAAAATAAGAAAATATTACTTAATTAAACCCAAGATTAGATACCATATATATCTATCCCCGTGATGGATTTGATAGATAGTATGATAGAGTAAAAAATTCGTTGGAACTACTGATGTATACGAGTTAACCTCGACTTGGATTTATAATGTTGTAAAAATGGGTTTGTCATCATTTGATTTTCAAGAACCTAACTAGCAAACAACTAAAATAATTGGCCCCATATAGTCAAGTAAGTTACATCAACAAAGATTTATTACATATACTCCCAAAAGAGAACCACCCTACCCCCAATTATAGAATATAATTCTTTTAAAAAATAATTTAGTCTTAGATTTTTGTCTATTTTTGGTAGCTAAAGGATGAGGATGATAAGACTAGATCACATAGAAGCCCAAGTTAGTCACTTTCCATGAGTAATTATGGCATTGGACTGCTGCACAAAATGGCCAAAAAACCTATCTATTTTTAGACATAGTATTGTAAAAATGCAAATTTATCACGTTCAAAGTTTGTGGCCATTACTTGACATTTTCCTTAAGGAATGGACCATGAAATACTCAATAATTTTGGGAAAAGATCCACCATATCTGTTCGATTAAGATTGATCAAGACCAAAGGATTAAAGTAAGTTCACGTTCTGTGCAGTGATAATATGAAATTGACCTGCAATAAGAACAAGCCTGATATGTAACTTGAAAACTAAAGTAATAATATATTATAATCGATTAATGTAGAAAAATACTTCACACTGTCGATATATATAACTTAAACTCTTAAATTACTCCACTAAAATTAATCCCTGTGACTACCTTTCTCACATCCCTTATAGAATAGAAAAGGAGACCCAAAAGTTAAAATCCCTTTTTTAGTTAATCACGGCTGGTTTGTGAAAAACTTAGGTTAACATAAAGATGAATTCAAGATTTGAGACTAGTTTTATATTTTACCACAAGTCATTCGATTTATTGGTTCTAAATTTGACCACAACTCATTCGATTTGATGAATTCAAATCTATTATATGTACTTATTGTTGGAAATTAGCCTTTGGCGGGAGTTGCGACCGACCAACTTTAACGGCTTAAACACTAGTGTTACGTATGTTGGAGAATCCGGTTCTTCACACATGCATGATCTACTAAGTACGTAGATAATCGTAGGGCCAAGAATCGTCGAATTTCATTGAGAAATGAAAGAGATATTGGTTCACGAAGTAAGGTGTTTGAAGCATGGAAAAGTGTGGTGTGTGATCAATTCTCCCTCATCGGTAGAGGAAGAAAGAATTGTTGTGTATATCACACTCGAAATTGGTTTGGGGTTTGGGACCCCAAGGGGTATCCCATGTGTTTAAAGGAGGGAGGACCTAGATGTGCTTCGGTTCGAGGAAAGCCCACACGCGCGCCGCCGCCGCGCGCCCGTCCGGTTCACGGGCTGTGGGCCTTCTGATATTATCTTTTTGGGCCAGAGAACTTTTCCAGAAATACAGTTTGGACCAGAATTCTTTCAGATGTACAGTTTGGTCCCTGAAGTTTCCAGAAAATCAGAATTTGGGCAGTCAGAACAGAAACGTCAAACACTCAATTCAACCATTTATTTTGGCTGAATTACTCCTCCTATAATGGCCAATCCGTTGGTATTTCTCACCATTTATTTGGTGGCTTTACTACCTCTATAATGGTCATTATTTGGCCAATAATGGCTGTTATGGAGGCAGTCAAACATCCCCTCCTTCACCTATATAAACACCCCTTGCACCATTGTTGAGCAACACTTACACTACACAAAAATACACAAGCAGAAAATAGTTTCTTCCTACAACTTCCAAGCATCATTTCGTTACTCAATATTCTTCACGGTAGCTCTTGAGTTTCCTTTGCTCAATTGTTCCATTGTTGTTTTATCTTGGGAGATGAATTATCCAGGACGTATAAAGGATACATACGGGGCAATATTGTCTTAAGGACAGAGTGCCACACTCGACTCAGCAATCAAAAACACTTTCCAGTTTTCTTGTTCAACATATTTTCAGTTTTCTAGTTGAATTGTAATTTCAATTCTTACATTAGCAGTTACTTGTAATTTCCGTTTCCTGCATCCTTTGTAAACCAACACTTATTTAGTAAGCTTTTGACAAATATCTAAAATTTGAGCTATAATTATTGTACTCGAATTAATCTGTAACTTATGCACACATTCGCCTCTTGTTCAACGAGGGGAAGGATGGAGATTTTACCGACGACTAGTTTTGTTTCTTAGTAGGAATGGTCCACAACAGAATTTAGGCTTTTATAGGAATAGAACGCCAGCGCTATTATATTATTTTATATGACCTAATATATGGTAATAATTAGAAAAAAGCTTAAATATGTTATCGAACTATCAGAAATAACTCATTTATGACACTCATTAATAGTTTAACTCATTTAGAACATTGTTGTTACCAAAATGGCTCATTTATGCCATTGTCGTTACCAAAATGGCTCATCCATGTCATTTTTCACTAACACCGACGTTAATGAAAAATGGTATTGTAAGACCGATGTTAATGAAAAATGGCATTGATGAGTCATTTTGATAATTGACGATGTCATAAATGAGCCAAATATTAGCGTGTGACATAAATGAGTTGTAACATTGTATTAATCTCCCTTGATGAGTCTTTGTCATTAATACAATATATATAGTGTGTACAAGATGAATCCTAATTGAATGAGTATCTCTATTTTACATAATTATACATAAATATTAATTAAAGAATATATGGTAATATATTCGTTATCACACCCCTCAGTCGGAGAGAAAGGAGGCTGGACGCTGAGACTAGATCTGAAGTCTAGGAACAGCTGCCGAGAAAGCCCCTTGGTGAAAATATATGCATACTGATATGAAGAAGGCACATGCAACACCTTAACATGACCGATAGCAATATTCTCACGAACAAAATGTATATACATCTCAATGTGCTTGGTTCTTTGATGATAAACCGGGTTATGAGATAAGTAGACTGCATATATGTTATCACATTAAATTATAGATGCCTTACGTAAGGGACAATGAATCTCCAAGAGGAGATTTCAGAGCCAGCAGATCTCAGCAACAACGTTTGCAACGCCTCTATATTATGCTTCTGCACTCGAATGGGAGAGTGTGGCTTGCCGCTTGGCAGACCACGAGATGAGATTATCTCCTATGAATACACAGTAGCCGGATGTGGAACGCCGCGTATTCGGACAACCTGCCCAATCGACGTCTGTATATTATATCAGCCTGGTCGGTGCAGAGAAGTAGATGTGTAATCCATAATCAAGAGTACCCTTAACGTATCGAATGATACGTTTAACAGCTGTAAAATGAGGCTCCCTGGGGCATGTATAAATAAATACTCATGATTAACATCATATACAATATCAGGCATGGTGAATGTAAGATACTGAAATGCACCTATGAGACTCTTATAAAGAGAGGGATTGAACACTGGATCCCCATCAACAACACTGAGTTTCGACTTTGAGTCGACCGGAGTAGGCATGATTTTGCAGTTTTCCATTTTAGCCATGTACACAATTTCGTCCGCATACTTACGCTGACACAGGAACATAGCATCTGCAGATCTAGTCACAGAAATCCCCAAGAAGTAACTCAACTTCCCCAAGTATATCATAGCAAATTTGGATTTGAGCAGAGTAATGATCTCATTTTTCAACACATCAGAAGAGGCAGTCAAAACAATATCATCCACATATAATAACAAGTATGCAGTGTCACTACCTCGATGAAAAATAAAAAGTGAATGGTCACTTTTGCTGCATATGAACCCAATCTGCATTATGTAAGTGGCGAAGCGCTCATACCAAGCCTTGGGGGCCAGTTTCAAACCATACAATGAGTTATGAAGATGATAAACATAATGATGAGCCTTTGGATGTACAAATCCTGGCGGTTGGTGCATATAAATAGTTTCTTTCAAATCCTCATGTAAGAACGCATTTTTCACATCAAGCTGTCGAATCTTCCAGTTCTTACCCATAGCTATGCTCAGAACAGTGCGAATGGTATCCAATTTGACCACTAAACTGAAAGTCTCACCACAATCAATACCCTCTTGTGCCCTGTGCTATAAGTATGGCCTTGTGACGTTCAAGATCACCACTGTCTCTAAACTTGTGATGAAAAAGCCACATACAATGAATCACATTCACCCCCTCTGGTATCGGAACAAGATCCCACATGCGCTGAGTGTTAAGCACATCAAACTCCTCACGCATGGCCTCATTCCAATTCGGGTCAAGTTTTGCTAGTTTTGGATTTTTAGGTATTGGTGATATGGATTGTGTAAATAGGTTGAAGTGGACTTTTGGTTTAAAAATCCCGTGTTGAGCACGAGTTTCCATTCGGTGTGTGGGGATGGAGGCTGGGCAGTGCGGGTGCTGGAGGCAGAGAATTTAGGCAGTGAGGTGTCGGGTTTGTGGTAGAGGCAGTGTGTGCGGTGGGGTCTTGCGGGATGGGGCAGTGTGGTGTGGTGGCGGGAAAACTGGATGGGAAATGGGTGAGTGTAGGTGTATGCGGGACCAAAGGCTAGGATGTGGCAGATTTCAGGATGGGTGGGTGTACCGATGGGGAGGCAGGCAGTGGCGGGGGGGGAGGTAGTTAGTGGCGGAAGGGCTGCCGGAGGTGGTGGTGGTGGAGCCGGATTAGTTCCACATATAATGTGATGTAGGAGAGGGGAGATGTCCGAACTATCAAGAAATACATAGTCAAAGATGGGAAACTGACGGATGTTGGAATAAGGGAAGATGTTTTCCTCAAATGTGACGTGACGGAAGACAAGAACTTTGTTTGCGGACGAATCGAAGCAAAGATTTCCCATATGGTTAGGTGGGAAGCCCAAGAAAATGTAAGGAGTGGACCTAGGTGCTAACTTGTGAGAAGTCGTGAAAGCGAGATTAGGATAGCAGAGACATCTAAAAGTGCGTATGTGACCATATGTGGGGATTCAATGAAATAGAATTCCAGTCGGGGTTCGATTACGGAGACTGGTAGGTAATATGTTAAGTATGTATTCTACCAATTTTAATGCATATACCCAAAAGGTTGGTGGAAGATAATCATGAACGAGCAAGGTACGAATCATATTATTAGTGGTACGTAGGATTTGTTTACTTTACCATTTTGAGGAGAGGTATGAGGGCACGAGAATCGAAACACCATGCCATGAGCCGTACAAAATTTATGAAAGAGTGAATTATTAAAATCACGACCATTATCACATTGGAAAAAAATTATGTTCTTTTCAAACTGAGTTTTAACATATGTGCGGAATTCAAGAAACATGGGGTAGACTTGTGACTTAAATTTGAGCTGATAGACCCATAAAAAATGCAAGAAATCATCTAACAAAACCAAGTAATATTTATGACCGAGTTTGCTAGTGACAGGAGATGTCCATATATCCACATGAAAATGCCAAAAGGAGAAAAAATAGCAGTTAAAGAAGACATAAATGGAAGTCTAACATGTTTACCTAAAGGACAAGAAAAGCAACTTGGGGCAAGATTCCCCTTATTACATGAAATAAAATTGTGACGTCTAAGAAAATTAAAAACGGGAGCTCCTGTGTGTCCAAGTTTGTTGTGCCACATGGATGGAGAGATCACATGAAGGGATGTGTGAGGGTTGATGCTGGCAGTGGAAGTGGATGAGAAAGGATAGAGATCACCCACACTATTGCATCTTGTAAGGGGTGTCCCCATGCGTAGGTCCTTCACAAAAAAACAAAAGGGGTCAAACTCAAGACAAACCCAATTATCAATAGTAAACTTCCTAACATAGATTAAATTTTTGATGATATTGGGGGCATATAGGATGTTACTGAGGGAGAAGGGAGAGGTTTCGGTACATGTGTGGTTCCATACCCATGAATTGGAATGTGATTGCCATTTCTGACCAAAATAGATTGAGGAGAGTGCGCAAGTTAAAAATATGTGGAAGCTTATCAGAGTTGCGAGTGAGGTGGGATGTGGCGCCCAGGTCCATGTACCAAGCATCGTCGGGCTTCTGTACATTCATCGTGTTGTAGGCCTGGGTCAATTCCGTCGAGGTGAGAAAACCTGATTGGGACTGCCTCAGTTAGGCCTCCATGAGATGCGCCTGAGGTGCTGGGCCCGAATGCCGAGGGGCTGGACCTGGGTCCAATAAATCAGGCTTCTGCTAGTGGGCCCTGACAGTTGGGTATGGGCTGGGTGGTGCAGCCCAACCGCCGGGAAACTACCAGAGCATTGGGCCAGCCCATTGGACTGGGTACCGAGCCGGTTGTGGCCTCGACCTCTGCTGCCGCCGCGGCTGCCCCGTTGTTGTTGGTTGTCGGTGGGGCCTGCGTGTGTGGTGGTTGTCTCTGGAGCATCAACCACCAACGCATTTTGATTGTGTTCCTCCTGTTTAACATGTCTGGTTTCTTCCAAAAGTAATTATGACTGGGCCTTGTTGAAGCTGGGAATGGGGTCAGCATGTTGTATCATCGTTGTCAATGTGTCGTTGTAGCGCCCTATTTTGACCTGCTCGGGTCAAAGCGGAGCACAAACGTATGGGGGTGATTCCTGGGTAAAATGATGGAGGAGTCGCCACCTAATTATCTTTACGGTGAATTAGGACACCTAAATATTAAACTAAGTGCTGCAATGTAAACTCCAATTTTAAGGTCTGCGAAACTAGCGAGATTCTAGGTAAGGGTTCTTTATTATCCTAAAGGGAAGGGGTTAGGCATCCTTTAAGATCCGCTAACTTGCGGTTATCCGGTCAAACTCAGGTTAATTATTACTAGAAAAAATGGATGTTTGAAGCATGAAGTTAAAAGATGTTTGCAAATAATTAATAAAAAAGGGATGCATTTTAAAAGATAGATAAATGTAGAGATTTTTCAAAATATGCATTTATATGATATCTAAAGAGAAATACATATAGAGTTGGAAAAAATATGTATTTGACAATTGATAGTAAAACAATTTATTTATAATGCCAAAGAAGTAAAATTTTGGGAATCAATGAATTGTAAACTGACAAAAGATAAACTTATTCGGTATGATTAATAAAGCAAATAAAAGATGACAAAAGTTGTTTTGAAAATCTTGAATACGCGTGACGAGCCTAAAATAAATAAACTAGCGAAGGATTTCTAAGTTTGAATTCAACCGAGCCTACAAATAAATAAGCTAGCGACGGGTTTCAAATCTTAAACTACCTTATGAATTAATCCTAAGTTTGCATATTCTAAGCATTTCAATAGTTACATAAGTGCGGTAAATAATATTACAATACAAAGCGGGATAAAAGTTGAATTAAAGAAAGAAATAAAATAAAATAACCTCCGAGGAATAATTCATCGTTATTTACTTTAATCCCTGCAAGCTGTCAAAAACAAATGGTTAGAAACAGTTAAATACAAATAACTCCATATCCGCATTCAAAACAGTGAATGTTTTGATCACGGAGGGCTCAGACTTAAATTTTGAAAAGAACATTCCAATCACGTCGTGGCTGCAAACATATGACTAATGTAGTTTATTTTGATTGCCTCGCCTACTAAACGTGTCGGTCTCTCGGGTGAAATAGAAAAGATCACTATAATCACGTCGTGGCTGCGAATATATAACTTGTTGGTTATTTTAGTCACCTCGCCTACTAAACATGTTGATCTTGGAAAAAGGTTTAAGTCTTCATCATTGCCCAGAAGTTATATTTCCGTCTTTGCAACTGTGGAGGCCTCAAAATCGACGGATATTTTTCATCGGCGATGTAGTATCGTGTTCAAATCAAGAAATTTTAAAATGAAACAAGAACAAAGCAGCAGACGGTAAAGCGAAGCGTAAAATAATTTCCGAAAAAGACGCGGTGTTTAGTTTAAAACAGTAAAAACAGTAAAACAGATATTTGAATGATGAAACAGTGGACTGGAACAGGAAAGCAATGTTTGAAAGGTGCGGTGTTCAGTTTAAAACAGTAAAAAATGATTAAAAAGCGAATCAAACGGGAGCAAACTGAAACAGAAAAACAGCGCCCGAACAGACGCGGTATTTATTCAAAACAGTAAAAACAGTAAAGTTGAAATATTGCAGTTGTCCAAAGCAGTTTTAAACCAGCTGTTTTCAACCGAGAAAAACAGCAGCAATTGGGTTTAAAAATAACGCAGTAGTGGGCTTGAAACGCAGAAGCAGTGGGCTGTCCGAAACAGCCCAAAGTAGCAGGCTTTTAGCCAAGAAAACAGCAGCAATTGTACTAAAAATACAGCAGTGATAAGACATCAAATGAGCTCAAAATGCAGCAGTAAAATGTTTCCGAAAAGAAGTGTAAATGGTCCACATTGCAGCAGCTGTGCGTGGCAAACGCAGCAGCAGAATAATGGCTGCAGAATAATGGCTCAAAAGTGCAGTAATCAGCCCAAGTATTGCAGCAACTGGCAATCTCGGAATCAACAACCAAAATGCAACAAAACCCATAACTAGAATTATTTAAAGATGACATATATCCAGAATCTCGAGGTGCAGCTGGATACCACAACTATTGGTAGCACAGCAAAGACATAAAGGGGAAGGTAAACTTAAAGACCAGTCACTCTAAACTTCAAATTTGAAAGATAAGAAGACAAAGAGGGCTACCACCATTCATTTCCGATGCCGCAACAAGATTCAAAAGGCTTCTTGAACCTTAGGCATGGCAGTCTATCGAAGAAGGCTAAACCCAACCCGAAGCTTGTCTTCGCTTTCAACCGGCATAACAAGATAATAGGACAGTTCTGACAAGGCAACTATGAAAGAAAACATTCGGCCATAACATAGAATGCAGACATGGGCAGTAATATAACACGCCACAAACTAGTTCAAATACGCACAATATGTTAATCGAGATATCATTCAGCAACTTAGTAAATATAGCAGGATATAAGATAACTTAAAAGACTTTTCATGATGCTATGGAGGCACTTAACACCTAATCATATAGGGGAAATGCATGACTAATTCTGTAGGCATTAATAGGATGAAAGGATGAGCCAAATAACCATTTAGGGGAACTGGAGAAGAGCAACATAGCCGAGTGGACCATTTCTAACACACCGGACTTAATCGACTTGTAAAAGAATAGGAATTCTCTCATGGACAGATCCAAAACAAGGAGAATAACACATACACATAGGTAGACATTGTGGATATGGTTGCACAACTTAACAAGAGGCAAGGACATTTCTTTTTCCTTAGTGAGACATGTTCAAATCACTTATTAAACCATTTCTACTTGAGCAGTTTTAACCTCAGACTATTCCTTATACATGTTTACTACATGAAACAATATTATAAGTTTAAGTATGAAATGCAAACAAAGGCTATAACTTAACACGGCACAGGCTAGTTTCAAATGGTGCAAAAAATGCTAATGAAACACCATCTAGACAACTCAATAGATAGGGCATGACACAAGATGACTTATGAGGTGTATAAATCTAACATGGATGCATTCCAAAATCTAAACAAAACAAGGCAAGTGTGACCAATTCAGCAAACATATGAGACATTGAGATGGTCAAATAATCATTCAAAATGTAACATTTTAAATAGGCAGGATCATTTAGGTTAATCTTAAACACATAGGACCATGTTCACATTATACATTAGGCATAATGACACTTTAAAGCCAAGGACAATGCGGCTAAGATGGTTAAACAGGTTGCAAGTTAAGTAACTAGCATTCTTCAGCTAACAAACAACTAATACCTACTGAACTAGTTGCAAGCATTATTTCAGTATATCATATTAAACATACACCTAATTGACAACTTAATGAACAAAATAAACTTAAATTAGCCAGAACATGCTTAAACAGACAGTGATGCCAACCAAATGTAACTAACAGATGATTAATTAAAAGCAAACACACAAAAAATAAAATTTGATAGGAATTCGAGTTTACTGACCTTCTCCGGGAAGCGAGGCGTGTTTCGAATCGTCGAATCCGCTCGGAGACGTTATATCGGAATTCTGATTTTTGCGATTTCGAAATTCGATTTTGGATGCTTTGAATTTCTGATTTTGGAATCTTTGCTTGTTACTTTTTTGATGTCGACCGACCAGAATGACTGACCGGAAGTGACGGACCAAACCAAAAACACTTGGAAAGAGCAAAAATTGAAGAGTTTTTTAACACCACAAACCAATAATTTCGACCTATATTTTGAACCTTTAAGTTGAAGAACATATGCAAGAACAAACATTTTTAAGTAGATTTCGGATTTTTGAAATCCGGAATCTTCCCAATAGTGAAGAACACAAACAAAGTACAAAGCAAAACCTTTAAGAAAATTTCGGACTCATAAACATAAATTTTCGGACTTAAAATCGACCCCAAAAACTCTAAAAAATCCCCTTCAAAGACAGATTTTCGGACCCCCTAAAATGAAGAACAAGGGGGATATTTATAGGTCTCAAACCCAGCGTTCAACCCCCTCATACCCCCCCTTAAAAATGAATTCAAATTTCAAAATAAAGGGGGGACAAAATCTGATTTTTGGGGCGTGTGTTGCGGATTTTGGGGGGTATGGGTCGAAGTGACGGGAGGGGTGTGGTGGTGTCAGGGTTTGGTGGCCGACGGGTTTTGGGGGATAGGGGTGTGGGTCGGCTGATGGAGTAGATGGGTTTTTAGGTTTTCTTTTTGAAATGGGGGGTAAGGGAATGGGTTAAAGAGGAGAGGTGATGGAGTCAGGTTTGGGTTCTTTGGGCAGTCATTTGGTGGCCGGTTGGGCTGGGGGAGTGGGCTTTGGTTTAAGGGTGTTGGGTTTTGGGATTTGGGAATTGGTTTTTTTAAATGGTTGGGCTTGGAGTTTATTTTGTGGGTTTGGTTTAAATGGGATTGTGGGGTTGGACTTGTGGATGTTTTGAATAAAAGGGGAAGGGATGTTGGGCCATCCGAGTTGGGTTGTGGGAATTGGGAGTTTATTTTGGGATTGGGCTTGTGGGAATTTAATTTGGGGATTGGGCTTGGACGAAAAAATGGGTTTTAATTTAGGTTAGGTAGAAATTGTATTGGGTTAGGAATTGAAAAATATAAAAGGGGTTTAATATTAAAACATATTTATATATATATATATATATATATATATATATTTTGTAAAAGATGTGAATTATTTAAAATAGCGTAACGATGTGATAAAAATATAATATTTGCGAAATGTTTAATGCTTAAAAAAAAAAATGTAAATGCGACGCAATTTTGTGAGAATAAATAACATAGAATTTTCGGATAACTTATGATTATTATAAAATGCAAATGATATAAAATATGCGAATAATAATAATAATACGAAGATACACACATATATGCCTATATTTTAAAATTATTTTAAAAGTGTCAAAATATTAAAAATTATGAATAAAATCATAAAAGATGGGACAAAATTGGGTGTCAACAGTCGTATTTACCATTCGGTAAACCATTAATTAGTTGCAACAATATCTTGGTTTCGGAGATCGGAGTGCCTACATTGGACAGTTGATCGGCAACCAATTTCAATTGTTTGCAGTAGTCAGACATGTTTCCAAAGTTTTCAAGACGCGTGTTATTGAATTGTTCCTCAAGGTACACGACACGAGTGTGCTTGTTGTCCTGAAAGATTTCCTCCAACCGTATCCAGAGCTCACGAACCGAGGTTTCTATTTTCATAATCGTATGAAGCAAGTCCTTAGATATGGTGCCATAAATCCAATGCTTGATGATAGCGTCAAATCGGTGTCATGGCGTGTCGTCGACCTCGATAGGACGAGGGAAAGAGTTGTCAATATGATCAAACAAGTTGTAGGCACATGCATGAATGCGAAATAGTTCAACCCACGATTAATATTGGTCATCTTCTTGATCGAGCTAAGAGAATAAAGTTCTTGATATTGGTGATGACGAATGCCGGATGGAAAGAAGACGTTGAGGAGGAAGTGGGTGGGGGGTGTGGATGACGACTTGGGGAGGAGGAGGTTGTGGGAGAGGTGGGAGTAGCCATTAGAGGGGTTGATTTTTTGGTGAGGAAGAGAAAATAAATTTAGGGTTTAGGGGGGAGGGGTCGCCAGTCAAGAAAGTTGGGGGGGGGGGGACTCTAGAAAGAAAATATGGTTAGGTGTTTTAGGGTTTGACTCTTGATACCATGTAAGATTGTATTAATCTCCCTTAGGGGATCTTTCTCATTAATACAATATATATAGTGTGTACAAGATGAATCCTAATCGAATGAGGATCTCTATTTTACATAATTACACACAAATATTAATTACAGAATATATATGGAATATATGGTAATATATTCGCTATCATGAGTCATTTCCGATAGTTCGATGACATATTTGAATTTTTTTCCTAATAATTACGTTCCAAAATTTCAACCAAGTGAAAATTCAGAGCTAAATTTTCGATGATCTTTTAAAGGTCTATATCAAGAATCAATTAGTTGGCCTTAACAAATTCTGCTAGCCAGCAAAAAATAGAAAAGAACAAGCAAACTTATATGATTATCTAATTTCGGCGCAACAGTCCAAACAGCACTTTTTGGTCAAAATTAGAGTTAATAACCAATTGATTGAAATATTTTTTTTTTAGGATCATTAATTAGAAGAAAAGTATAATGTATGGCCCCTATTACTCCATGATGATTTATTAAAGAGAGATTAAAGAAATGTGAGGGAAGGGTAAGTTAATTTACTAACATTGATAAGTTTGAGCATATTAGTAATGTAATTACATGATTCATATGATTAGTTTGCCTCCACATGCACGTTAGTTTGCTAGTTTATTCGAAATTTATTTACCCGATTAATTTGAATTCGTTGATGTAAAGCCCCGGCTTATTAAAAGAAAAAGTACTTTCCAATTATCGTGATTTTTTTCATTTCCAAATTAAACTAATCTAAGATATTTGATTAATGGTAAATATAATCTATTCTCATTTCGCCACAATTTTTAGTGAAATCTCGAAGAATTTGAAAGATAAAGCAGAAGTTAATAATAAAATATTAAGACCAAAGGATATAATTGCGGTATTTTACCATCTTAGATGGGGTAAAAGTTGCATGTATACATTATAAAATAATAACATTTTTTTTGGGAGTTGTAAGAAGGTGGCATCCCTCTAATATTTGACCCTCCTGCATGCGCGCAGTCTTATTTGCATGCCGTGTTGTTATTTTTGAGGACTTTTAAGATATTAACTTAGTTAGTCATATTATATTATATTGGTTTGATATAAACAATTTGGTGCAATTTTTTTTTTATCTTTTTCTTTACTGCAATGGTTTGAGTGCTAAATATGAAATGAGTGGAGGGGGAAGCACCTAGGTTTTAGAGAATTATAGTTAATTTATTAAACTAATTTCAACAGAAAATCATACACTAATAGTGGATTAAAATAGCATTAGTGCTACATACAAGGCAGCTTAATTATATTAGGGGAAGTACCATGCTTCTAATTAACTTGGGACCACCATTTGACTAATTAATCATGATAACTTACAAATATTTCCTCATGAATAGTTCTTTAGAAATCATACTAAGAAATTAGAATATAGATAGATATTGTTAGAACTCGATTCATCTAAAAGTTTAAATTGGCATGATTGATAATTTATTTATTTACTCTTTTTTAAAAGTTATCAGATCATATATAAGTAGTAAAATTTTATTGTGTTGCTCCCCAAATTTTACATTTCTTCCAAACACATGCACTTTGATTACACATTTCTTGCAAATATCTATACTTGTTGTTGGAAGTTTGAAGTATACACGAAATGATTGCCCAAAAAACTATTTGGAGAAGAAGAGAGAATGAAAGGATTTTGATGTAGTTAATTCACAAAGAAGGCTGATTTATACAGGTTAAGAATCACAGAAGTTCAAACGAATAAATTGTAGTTTTTATAAAGAATTAAATCATCTATTACGAGAGATTAATTCTGGTAGACGCAAAAATGTTTAAATTTTTTAAATCAAATTTGGATTAGGCCCTCCTGCAGGGTCGGCTGACGGGTCAGGCTGCTAAAACGGCCGCCTTAGGCCCCTAATTTTGGGGCCCCAAATTTTCCTAACAGTATATATGTAATTTAAAATTTATACATCATTTTATAATTTTTTTTTTGCATTATTAGGTCATTTAATATATATCTATATGTAAATTTTCGTAAAATGTGAGATTTAAAATCTTAAAAATAAGCCATATTACGTGCTACATCATGTATATTGAAGTGATATCAAGTTATCAATTTGTTGAATTGGGTTTCATTTTTATCTTTTTATTATTTTGAATCTAAAATTTTATTTTTTATATTTTCACTTCATAGGTACATATTATTTTTTAAGTTATTTATTAGAATTTAAACATATCAACTAAAAATATGAATTCAAACTAAGATATATAATTGATTTTCTGTGAAGTCTATTTAGGTAGAGCATATGATATCGATGACCTGAGGATTATTCAAAACTCCAAAACATTTTTTTTAAAAAAAGGATTAAATTTTAATGAAATCCCAAAAAGAGTCCTTGACAAAATTTTCAACAAATAAGAAAAATTATAGCTAAAAAGTACTGTTTCAAGAGAGATTAAAAGGATTATTTATATTAGAAATTGAAAAAGAAAAATGATTAAAATTTTGCTATAACTAAAAAAATAGACTTCAAATATATATATATATATATATATATATATATATATATATGAAGTTTTTTTTTAAACAAAGACCTTAACGCCTCTCATTGAAGTTGTGCTTTAGGCCATCATAATCATTTAGCGGCCCTTGCCAATCATGTATATCTCTCGTGCAGGCGAAGGGAGGGCAAATCGAACAATTTCACCTCAAGTCCATTTCTTATGTGCGCATGACCACCTTTTTTACTAGATCTTTACAAGCGCATTAAAGAACCCATCGCGCAAATGCCCCTATTTCGGGGTGGTCTTTATGTTTTGCCCTTCAAATTTGTGGTCTTTAATTTCGCCCTTCAGTACTTTTGGCGCGGCATAACTTAGATTTCGCTCGGCAAAGTCTACGTTTAGCTTCGACGTATGTGTCATAACATTCCAGAAGTTATGTCGGACAAGGCAAAACTTTCAACACTCAATATAATCTGAAAAAAAGCTTAAGTTGACATTTCACTCGACAAAGTTTACATGTAGTTTCGGCATATGTATTATAACAACCACACAAGTTATGCTTGAAACGGTAAAACTTTCAACACTCAACATAATCTGAAAAATACTACACAACGTATACTACATAACTTAATTTCTACAGATTTGTGCTGAACGAGGCAAAAGTACAATTTTCAAAGATAAAAATGTTACAGAATTATGTCGAGCGAAGTATATAGATCTGAATATTTTTATTAAATAAGGAAGACAAATATTGCGGACCACGAATACAAGGGCAAAAATTGAAGACTAGTGTGTTTGAAGGGAAATCCGTACAAAAACTTCCAATTCAATATAAGGAAGAAAAAAAAGTTATTCTTAATCATCCCAGGACTTTTTCACCTAAGAAAAAGAAGTAAAGAAGAAAAATGACCCATAAAAATTCTTTATTGTTCGCATTATCAAAAAGATTTTATTCCAACAACCTATCAATGCATAAAACTTGTTCGTGAGAATATACAAATTACAGTTGAAAAATAAGATGAACAAAAATGAATAAATAAATATTCAAGCTATCGGATATCTCGCTCTCTTTAAAGAGATTCAAGCTCACTGCGGCATAATATTTCATCAGTTCAACAATATATATCTTGACTTGTCCCCTCCAGGATATAACATCCCGACAACGTCGTGTAACTCAAACAACTCCGGTCTAGTTGAACAGTTCAAAGCTCCACCGTTAAGAACACTTTCCTTCAACATAAAATCACTCTCTTTTGTATTAACTAAATTGGAGACTTAGAATACTTTCTTTCTCTCAACTCTCTTTTTTCACTTCTCCAACCTCACTATACACCACAATATTATTCACACCTCTCACACACAATATAATATTTTTTTCTCCACTCATGGAAGAAACACCTCTATATATAGATGTAGAAATCATTCATATAGTAAATATAGCGAGTAGTGGATAATTAAGAGAGGAAAAACATGAAAATGTGGTTAATAAGAGTAATAACCACATTTTATATCATGGAGTAGTAGGAGAGTGAGAGTTATGGCCATCTTCTAGCTTTTATGACCACTAACAAATATAAGAGATGAATTGGTTCTAAATTTGACCGCAACTCATTCGATTTGATGAATTCAAATCTATTATATGTACTTATTTAGTAAGCTTTTGACACATATCTAAAATTTGAGCTATAATTATTGTACTCGAATTAATCTGTAACTTATGCACACATTCGCCTCTTGTTCAACGAGGGGAACGATGGAGAGTTTACCGACGACTGGTTTTGTTTCTTAGTAAGAATGGTCCACAACAGACTTTAGGCTTTTATAGGAATAGAACACTAACGCTATTATATTATTTTATATGACCTAATATATGATAATAATAATTAGAAAAAAATTCAAATATGTCATCGAACTATCAGAAATAGCTCGTTTATGCCACTAGTTAATATTTTAACTCATTTATATTATTGTTGTTACCAAAATGACTCATTTATGTCATTGTCGTTACCAAAATGGCTCATCCATGTCAGTTTTCACTTACACCGACATTAATGAAAAATTATATTGTAAAACCGACGTTAATGAAAAATGACATTGATGAATTATTTTGGTAACGGCAATGGCATAAATGAGCCAAATATTAACGAGTGACATAAATGAGTCATTTTCGATAGTTCGATGACATATTTAAACTTTTCCCCTAATAATTACGTTCCAAATTTTCAACCAAGAGAAAATCGAGAGTTGTCAAGAATTAACTAAATTTTCGATGATCTTTTAAAGGTCTATATCAAGACTCAATTAGTTGGCCTTAACAAATTCTGCTAGCCAGCTAAAAATAGAAAAGAGCAAGTAAACTTGTACTTATATGATTATCTAATTTCGGCGCAACAGTCCAAACAGCACTTTTTGGTCAAAATTAGAGTTAATAACCAATTGATTGAAATATATTTTTTTAGGATCATTAATTAGACCTATTACTCCATGATGATTTATTAAAGGGAGATTAAAGAAATGTGAGAGAAGGGTACGTTAATATACTAACATTGATAAGTTTGAGCATATTAGTAATGTAATTACATGATTCATATGATTAGCTTGCCTGCACATGCATGTTAGTTTGCTAGTTTATCCGAAATTTATTAACCCGATTAATTTGAATTCGTTGACGTAAAGCCCCGACTCATTAAAAGAAAAAGTACTTTCTAATTATCGTGATTTTTTTCATTTCCAAATTAAACTAATCTAAGATGTTTGATTAATGGTAAAGATAATCTATTCTCTTTTCGCCACAATTTTTAGTGAAATATCGAAGAATTTGAAAGAAAAAGCAGAAGTTAATAATAAAATATTAAGACCAAAGGATATAATTGCGGTATTTTACCATCTTAGATGGGGTAAAAGTTGCATGTATACATTATAAAATAATAACATTTTTTTTGGGAGTTGTAAGAAGGTGGCATCCCTCTAATATTTGACCCTCCTGCATGCGCGCAGTCTTATTTGCATGCCGTGTTGTTATTTTTGGGGACTTTTAAGGTAAAGTTTTATTTACATCGATTATTTATATTAAATTAATATATGTATATTATAATGTTTGAATATAGACTTCTTATTAATTAAAATTAACTAATATATATTTTTACTATATTAACTTAGTTAATTAAATTATATTATATTGGTTTGATATAAACAATTTGGTGCAAAGAAATTTTTACCTTTTTCTTTACTGTAGTGGTTTGAGTGCTAAATATGGAATGAGTAGAGGGGGAAGCACCTAGGTTTTAGAGAATTATAGTTAATTTATTAAACTAATTTTAACAGAACATCATACACTAATAGTGGATTAAAATAGCATTAGTGCTACATACAAGTCAGCTTAATTATATTAGGGGAAGTACCATGCTTCTAATTAACTTTGGACCACCATTTGACTAATTAGTCATGATAACTTACAAATATTTCCTCATGAATAGTTCTTTAGAAATCATACTAAGAAAGTAGAATATAAATAGATATTGTTAGAACTCGATTCATCTAAAAATTTAAATTGGCATGATTGATAATTTATTTATTTACTCTTTTTTAAAAGTTATCAGATTATATATAAATAGTCAAATTTTATTGTGTTGCTCCCCAAATTTCACATTTCTTCCAAACACACGCACTTTGATTTCACATTTCTTGCAAATATCTATACTTGTTGTTGAAAGTTTGAAGTATACACGAAATGATTGCCCAAAAAACTATTTGGACAAGAAGAGAGAATGAAAGGATTTTGATTTATATAGGTTAAGAATCACAGAAGTTCAAAAAATAAATTGTAGTTTTTATAAAGAATTAAATCATCTATTACGAGAGATTAATTCAGGTATACGCAAAAATCTTTAACTTTTTTTTTAATCAAATTTGGATTAGGCCCTCATGCAGGGTCGGCTGATGGGTCAAGCTGCTAAAACGGCCGCTTTAGGTCCCCAAATTTTCCTAATAGTATATATATAATTTAAAATTTATACATCATTTTATAAAAATTGTTTTGCATTATTAGGTCATTTAATATATATCTATAGGTAAATTTTCGTAAAATGTGAGATTTAAAATCTTAGAAATAAAGCATATTACGTGCTACATCATGTATATTGAAGTGATATCAAGTTATCAATTTGTTGAATCAAGTTTCATTTTTATCTTTTTATTATTTTGAATCTAAAATTTTATTTTTGATATTCACTTCATAGGTACATATTGTCTTTTTAGTTATTTCTTAGAATTTAAACATATCAACTAGCAATATGAATTCAAACTAAGATCGATAGAGCCAATTTTCTGTGAAGTCTATTTACGTAGAGCATATGATATTGATGACCTGAGGATTATTCAAAACTCCAAAACATTAAAAAAAATTAAACTTTAATGAAATCCCAAAAAGAGCCCTTGACAAAATTTTCAACAAATAAGAAAAATTATAGCTAAAAAGTATTGTTTCAAGAGAGACTAAAAGAATTAGTTATATTAGAAATTGAAAAAGAAAAATGAATAAAATTTTGTTATAACTAAAAAAATAGACTTCAAATATATATATATATATATATATATATATATATATATATATATATGAAGTTCTTTTCTAAACAAAGACCTTTAGACCTCTCATTGAAGTTGTGGTTTAGGCCATCATAATCATTTAGCCGCCCTTGCCCTCATGTATATCTCTCGTGCAGGGGAAGGGAGGGCAAATCGAACAGTCTCGCCTTAAAGTTCATTTCTTATGTGCGCGGAACCACTTTTTTACTATATCTTTACCAGCGCATTAAAGGACTCATCGCACAAAAGCCCATAGGGTGGTCTTTAAGTTTTGTCCCTCAAATTTGTGGTCTTTAATTTCGCCCTTCATTACTTTTGGCGCGATATAACTTAGATTTCGCTCAGCAAAGTCTACGTTTAGCTTCGATGTATGTATCTTAACATCCCACAAGTTATGTCGGACAAGGCAAAACTTTCAACATTCAATATAATCTGAAAAAAGGCTTAAGTTGACATTTCACTCGACAAAGTTTACATTTAGTTTCGGCATATGTATTACAACAACCACACAAGTTATGCCTGAAACGGTAAAACTTTCAACACTCAACATAATTTAAAAAATACTACACAACTTATACCACATAACTTAATTCTTACAGACTTGTGTTGAATGAGGTAAAAGTATAATTTTCAAAGATAAAAATGTTACAGAATTTATGTCGAGCGAAGTATATAGATCTGAATATTTTTGTTAAATAAGCAATAGGGACAAATATTGCAGACCATAGATATAAGGGGAAAAATTGAAGACTAGTGTGTTTGAAGGGCAATCCCTCTCTGCTTTTCTCGAACAGAACAACATAGTTGTCCGTTTGTTCGACCAAACCTGTCAGAAGCAAAGCCATCCTTTCTTCTTTTCTAACAAGTCCCTTTTTGTCAGAAGCAAAGCACCATACTTTCTTCTGCTTTTTTTGTCTTCTTTCGTTCCACTACCCGAGAAACAACCAAAAAGTAAAAAACCAAATCTCTATTTTCTTTTCCTCGAAAACAAAAGTTTTCTCTTCCTCGAAAACAAAAGTTTTCTCTTCCTCGAAAACAAAAGTTTTCTCTTCTTTTTGTTTTCTCTTCTTTGAAAACACATTATTTTTCTTCTCTGTTTTTTGTTCTTTGCCCGAGAAAAAAAATTATAATATATAAATATTTTCATGGCAGCCTACCAGTCCGCTTCAGACCAGTCATTGGGCCATAGCGATCCGACCTTATTTTCTAGAGCCCAGCAATCCGCTCCAGGCCTCTCCCAATCCAATTTGGGCCCGACTTTCATCACATTGACTTCTCGACAGACCGATAATGCGTGGTATATGGATACATGCGCCACGTCTCACCTCACCAACAATTCTGGTAATCTTCCTCAACTTTGAAGTTTAAATACTCTACAATCTATTATAGTTGGAAGCGATCACCGCATTCTAATTCAAGGGTTTGGCCACACACTAACCCCACCACCGCATCCCCACTTCTCCCTAAATAATGTCCTCTATGCCCCAAATATCATCAAGAACCTAATCTCCGTTAGAAAATTTGCCACGAATAATTCTGTATCAATCAATTTTGACCCGTTTGGGTTTTTCGTAACGGACCTACGTATCAGGAAACTTCTTACTAGATGCAATAATGAGGGGGACCTCTATCCTTTCCTATCCACGCCAGCTGCCAGTGTCACCCCTCCCACATCTCTAAATGTCCAAGTCTCTCCTCCCACCACTTTAGCAATAATCTCTCCGTCAACATGGCACAATAGACTTGGATATCCAGGGGCTCATGTTTTTAATTTTCTTCGGAACAATAATTTAATTCGTTGTCCTAGCGGAAAATCTGTCCAACCATGTTTTTCTTGCCCTATATGCAAACACGTCTGCCTCCCTTTTCAGTATTCCTTAAGTATTACATTTTCTCCGTTTGATATTGTTCATGCAGATTTATAGACATCTCCTGTTATTAGTTCACTGGGTCATAAATTATATCTTGTGTTATTAGATGACTTTTCTCACTTCCTCTGGATTTATCCTCTAAAATTCAAGTCTGAAGTTTTTACCAAGTTTATTGAGTTTCATACCTTTATCAAAACACAATTTAAAAAATCCATTAATCATTCCAATGTGGCAACGGTCGTGAGTTTAATAATTCCGCATTTCATAATTTTTGCACCAAGAATGGCATGGTCTTCCGCTTCTCGTGTCCCCATACCTCACTCCAAAACAGAAAAGCCAAATGAATCATCCGTACTATTAACAACATGGTTCGTACCCTTCTTTTTCATGCCTCTCTCCCACCGTCATTCTGGGTCTATGCAGTCAAAATGGTAGCATATATCCTTAATATTTTACCTACCAGTACTTTTCACAACGAAACCCCCACCGAAATTCTCTACCGTCGGATCCCGTCCTATGACTACCTTAGAATTTTTGGTTACATGTGCTACCAAAATCTTGCCTCCATTGCTCCACATAAATTAGCACCTCGCACCGCTCCCTGTGTCTTCATAGGTTTTCCGTCAAATCATATGGGCTATATGTTCTATGACTTGTCTGCTCGTAAAATCCACGTCTCTCGTCACGTCGCTTTTCGACGAGACGATCTTCCCATTTTCGAATATAAAAAAATTCCAAAACACGAATTATACTTTTCTCGATGAGTCAGACTCTCCCCCATCGTCAGCTCTCTCCTCCGATGTGACAATATTGTTCCATCACGGTTAGTTACTGTAGCTCCACCTCTCCCAGGTTCCACCATCGTAACACCGTCACTGCTACATTTTGCTGACACCACCGACAGCGTCTCTGCGTCTATGTCACCACCTCCGTCTCAGTCACCATCATTGCCGATTGCCACCGCCACCGGTAATCGGCCCAGAGTCTCTGTATCACCATCGGTCAACAACCCTACCACTAATCAGAACCCTCAACCACAACAACCTGTGTTGCCACCTCCAACAACCACTATAGCTGACAAACCAGTCACCCACCCCTCCACCGAAACCCTACCTATCACTGGAACTCTGACCCATACAACTCCAGTACCCGAACCACCACTACCACACCGACACACCGCCGCTACAGTCTTAACCCACCATCGACACCATACCCGACATCTTCTACCCCGCACCACGTCGATCTACCCATATCATCGACCCATCTTCACATCCACCAACCCCGTTGACAATCCCTGACACAACTCACCCATTGCCCTATTCCGTTGACTGCACCCGTCAAAAACCCGATACCACCCACCCATCCAGTGACCAGAAACGAACAACCCAACAAAATACCGATCCACCCACTACCCCCCCCCCCAACCCAATGGAAATACGTGCCCAATTCTGGATTTTTAAGCCCAAAGTCTAGTTTAACTTATCAACACAAACCATTTCCCCAATTCTCAAAAACCCAAAATTAGCCAAACTAGACCCTAATTGGAATGCGGCCATGTGTGAGAAATTTAATGCGTTAACGAAACATCACTCGTAGGATTTGGTTCCTAGACCAGATGTGGTGAATGTGATCTGTTGCATGTGGCTCTTTCGTCACAAATACAGAGACAATGGTGATCTAGAGAGGTTTAAGGTGAGACTTGTGGCTAATGGAACTAATCAACATGAGGGTATTGATTGTGGTGAAACGTTCAGTACGGTTGTTAAACCGGCTACCATTCGCACATTCCTGAGTATAGCTATGGGCTAGCATTGATCGATTCATCAGCTTGATGTGAAAAATGTGTTTCTACATGGGGATTTGAAAGAAACTATTTACATGCACCAGTCGCCTGGTTTTGTCCATCAAGCAGCCCCTCAGTATGTATGTCGTCTCCGTAAGTCACTTTATGGTTTGAAACAGGCCCCTAGAGCGTGGTATGATCGCTTTGCACAGTACATTCTACAGATTGGGTTTGTATGTAGCAAGTGTGATAATTCTCTCTTCATTTTTCATCGAGGTAGTAGCATTGCTTATTTACAATTATATCTGGATGACATTGTGCTTACTGCCTCCTCTGATTTGTTGAAAAATGAGATCATTGTATTGCTTAAAACCGAATTTGTCATGACTGACTTGGGAAAGTTGAGCTATTTTTTTGGGATATCAGTGACTAGATCTGCAGACTCTATATTTTTGTGTCAGCGTAAGTATGCAGATGAGATAGTGTACAGGTCTAATATGACAAACTGCAAGATAATATCCACTTCGGTTGATTCTAAATCAAAGTTCAGTGTTGTTGATGGTAATCCAGTATCTGATCCCACACTTTACATGAGTCTTGCAGGTGCACTACAGTATCTTACGTTCACCAGGCCTGATATAGCTTATGTTGTTCAGCATGTGTGCTTATTCATGCATGGCCTAGGGAGCCTCATTTTACTACCCTTAAGCGTATCATTCGATATGTTAAGGGCACACTTGATTATGGATTGCATCTATACCCCCTCTGCACCGACCATGTTGCTATCATATACGGATGCAGATTGGGCAGGCTGTCCGGACACGCGACGCTCCACTTTTGGCTACTGTGTGTTCTTAGGGGATAATCTCATTTTCTGGTCTGCCAAGAGGCAAGCCACCTTATCCCGCTCGAGTGCAGAAGCAGAATATAGAGGCATTGCTAATGTTGTTGCTTAGATCTGCTGGCTCCGAAACATGCTTTTGGAGCTCCACTGTCCTTTGCGCAAGGCGTCTTTGGTTTATTATGATAACATATCCGCCATATATTTATCTCATAATCAGGTTCAGCATCAGCGAACCAAGCACAGTGAGATGGATATACACTTTGTTCGTGAGAATGTCGCTCTTGGTCATGTTAAGGTGTTGCATGTGCCTTCTTCATATCAATATGCAAATATATTCACAAAAGGCCTCCCTAGACAGCTCTTCCTCGACTTCAGATCCAGTCTTAGCATCCGGCTCGCTCCGACTGAGGGGGTGTATTAACGTGTACATACCATTACCATAATTAGAATATATTTCATATATTGTGTAATATTTAGTGATGTATAATTATGATAGATATAAGATCCTTATTGTACTAGGATTCCACATTGTACACTATATATATTTGTATTAATGAGAAAGACTACTCAATGGAGATTAATACAATCTAACACATCGAACTATCAGAAATAGCTCGTTTATGCCACTCGTTAATATTTTAACTCATTTATGTCATTGTTGTTAGCAAAATGGCTCATTTATGCCATTGTCATTACCAAAATAGCTCATTCATGCCATTTTTCACTAACACCGACGTTAATGAAAATTGTATTGTAAAATCGACGTTAATGAAAAATGACATTGATGAATTATTTTGGTAACGGCAATGACATAAATGAGCCAAATATTAACGAGTGGCATAAATGAGCCAAATATTAACGAGTGGCATAAATGAGTCATTTTCGATATTTCGATGACATATTTAAACTTTTCCCCAAATAATTACGTTCCAGATTTTCAACCAAGAGAAAATCGAGAGTTGTCAAGAATTAACTAAATTTTCGATGATCTTTTAAAGGTCTATATCAAGACTCAATTAGTTGGCCTTAACAAATTCTGCTAGCCAGCTAAAAATATAAAAGAACAAGTAAACTTGTACTTATATGATTATCTAATTTCGGCGCAACAGTCCAAACAGCACTTTTTGGTCAAATTAGAGTTAATAACCAATTGATTGAAATATATTTTTTTAGGATCATTAATTAGACCTATTACTCCATGATGATTTATTAAAGGGAGATTAAAGAAATGTGAGAGAAGGGTACGTTAATATACTAACATTGATAAGTTTGAGCATATTAGTAATGTAATTACATGATTCATATGATTAGCTTGCCTGCACATGCATGTTAGTTTGCTAGTTTATCCGAAATTTATTAACCCGATTAATTTGAATTCGTTGATGTAAAGCCCCAGCTCATTAAAAGAAAAAATACTTCCTAATTATCGTGATTTTTTTTATTTCCAAATTAAACTAATCTAAGATATTTGATTAATGGTAAAAATAATCTATTGTCATTTCGCCACAATTTTTGGTGATATCTCGAAGAATTCGAAAGATAAAGCAGAAGTTAATAATAAAATATTAGGACCATAGGATATAGTTGCAGTATTTTACCATCTTAAATGGGGTAAAAGTTGGATGTATACATTATAAAATAATAACATTTTTTTTGGGAGTTGTAAGAAGGTGGCATCCCTCTAATATTTGCCCCTCCTGCATACTCGCAGTCTTATTTGCATGCCGTGTTGTTATTTTTGAGGATTTTTAAGGTAAAATTTATGTATATTATAATGTTTGAATATAGACTTCTTATTAATTAAAATTAATTAATATATTTTTTTACTGTATTAACTTCGTTAACCATATTAAATTATATTTGTTTGACATAAACAATTTGGTGCAAAGAAATTTTTACCTTTTTCTTTAATGCTGTGGTTTAAGTGCTAAATATGGAATGAGTAGAGGGGGAGGCACCTAGGTTTTAGAGAATTATAGTTAATTTATTAAACTAATTTCAACAGAAAATCATACACTAATAGTGGATTAAAATAGCATTAGTGCTACATGCAAAGCAGCTTAATTATATTAGGGCAAGTACCATGCTTCTAGTTAACTTGGGACCATCATTTGACTAATTAATCATGATCACTTACAAATATTTCCTCATGAATAGTTCTTTAGAAATCATACTAAGAAATTAGAATATAGATAGATATTGTTATAACTCGATTCATCTAAAAGTTTAAATTGGCATGATTGATAATTTATTTATTTACTCTTTTTTAAAAGTTATTAGATCATATATAAGTAGTCAAATTTTATTGTGTTGCTCCCCAAATTTCACATTTCTTCCAAACCCATGCATTTTGATTTCATATTTCTTGCAAATATGTATACTCGTTGTTGAAAGTTTGAAGTATACACGAAATGATTGCCCAAAAATCTATTTGGAGAAGAAGAGAGAATGAAAGAATTTTTTATGTAGCTAATTCACAAAGAAGGTTGATTTATATAGGTTAAGAAACACAGAGGTTACAAAAAAATTACAGTTTTTACTTAGAATTAAATCATCTATTATGAGAGATTAATTCTGATAAGCTCAAAAATCTTTAAAATAAAACTTTTTAAATCAAATTTGGATTAGGCCCTCATGCAGGATCGGCTGATGGGCAAGCTGCTAAAACGGCCGTTTTAGGCCCCCTAATTTTGGGGCCCCAAATTTTCCTAATAGTATATATATATATATATATAATTTAAAATTTATACGTCATGTTATAAATATTTTTTACACTATTAAGTCATTTAATATATATCTATCAATAATTTTTTGTAAAATGTGATATTTGAAATCTTGTAAATAAAGCATATGACGTGCTAGATCATGTGTATTGAAGCAACAAAAGTGATATCAAGTTATCAATTTGTTGAATCGTGTTTCATTTTTATCTTTTTATTAGTTTGAATCTAAAATTTTATTTTTGATATTTTCACTTCACAGGTACATAGTCTTTTTAGTTATTTATTAGAATTTAAACATATCAACTAAAAATATGAATTGAAACTAAGATCCGATATAGCTGATTTTCTGTGAAGTCTATTTCAATAGAGTATATGATATTGATGACCTGAGGATTATTCAAAACTCCAGAACATTTTAAAAAAGGATTAAACTTTAATGAAATCCCAAAAAGAGTCCTTGACAGGATTTTCAACAAATAAGAAAAATTATAGCTAAAAAGTATTGTTTCAAGAGAGACTAAAAGGATTAGTTATATTAGAAATTGATAAAGAAAAACGATTAAAATTTTGCTATAACTAAAAATAGACTTCAGATATATATATATATATGAAGTTTTTTTTTTTTAAGAAAGACCTTAAGGCAACGATTGAAGTTGTGCTTTAGGCCATCATAATCACTGAGCCCCTCCGCCCTCATATATATCTCTCATGTAGGGGAAGGGAGGGAAAATCGAATAGTTTCACCTTCACGTCCATTTTTTAGGTGTGCGAGATCACTTTTTTTTACTAGATTTTTACAAGCGCATTGAAGGACTCATCTCACAAATGTCCCTATTTTGGGGTGGTCTTTAAGTTTTGCACCTTAAGTTTGTGGTCTTTAATTTTATTTTTCAATACTTTTCGCGCGGTATAACTTAGATTTCGCTCTGCAAAGTCTATGTTTAGTTTCGACGTCGGACAAGGCAAAACTTTCAAAATTTATGTCGAGCGAAGTATATAGTTCTGAATATTTTTATTAAATAAGCAATAGAGGCAAATATTGCAGACCACAGATATAAGGGCAAAAATTGAAGACTAGTGTGTTTGAAGGCCAATCCGTACAAAAACTTCCAATTCAATAGAAGCAGAAAAAAAAAAGTTATTACTAATCATCCAAGGACTTTTTACATAAGAAAAAGAAGTTAAGAAGAAAAATGACCCAGAAAAATTCTTTATTCTTCGCATTATCAAAAATGTTTTATTCCAACAACGTATCAATGCATAAAACTTGTTGGTGAGAATACACAAATTACAGTTGAAAAATAAGATGAACAAAAACTGAATAAATTAATATTCAAGCTGAGGCGCGGATATCTCGCTCTCTTTAAAGAGATTCAAGCTCACTGCGGCATAATCTTCATCAGTTCAACAATATATCTCTTGACTTGTCCCCTCTAGGATACAACATCCCGACAACGTCATGTGACTCAAACAACTCCGGTCTAGTTGAAGAGTTCAAAGCTCCACCATTAAGAACACTTTCCTTCAACATAAAATCACTCTCTTTTGTATTAACTAAATTGGAGACTTAGAATACTTTCTTTCTCTTAACTCTCTTTTTTCACTTCTCCAACCTCACTATACACCACAATATTATTCACACCTCTCACACACAATATAATATGTTTTTCTCCACTCATGGAAGAAACACCTCTATATATAGATGTAGAAATCATTCATATAGCAAATATAGAGAGTAGTGTATAATTAAGTGAGAAAAAATATAAAAATGTGGTTAATGAGAGTAATAATCACATTCTACATCATGGAGAAGTGAGAGAGTGGGGGTTAGCCTGTTTGGGCCTGCCACGTCGCGTGGCAGGTTTTGAGTATGCAAGTGACAAATCATGTGGCTAGAGGTAGATGTTCTAGACTCAGTTAGCACGCTCTGTTGAATCATCCCAGCGGTAGCAGATCCTTCCCATTCGTTTATTTACTTTTAGACATTTTGCATTATTTTCGGGGAATGCCCCGAAGCTTTATGTATTCAGATTTTAGTTAGAAGCTCATGACTTGACAGTGGGTTAGCTTTATAGACACTTTGAAGTTGTGTTCCTTATTTAATTTTCTTGACATGTTTAATCAAGATATTATTGGTTTTATTTCTATTACTGAGATAAGTTTAGACCTTCGGTTAGTTAATATAAGGTTCTCTTAACGGGTAGTATTGGTTGGTTGTCAATCACGTCACATCCTAGTTTGGACACGTGATAAAAAGATTTTTCTTTACCTTTCCTCCGCTTTAGTTGAGCAAGTAGAAAAAAGTATTTTGCCCTTCTATCTCTTAAAGAGATCTAGCGACGTTGAAGCGGAACGATGTTGACATCTCCTATCTTGATATCCGCGATTTTTCAAACTGTAACAAGAATGCATTTCCTTAAAATTATTGGTGAATATACCATAAATTACAGTAAATTACAGTTAAAAAAATAAAATGAACAAGAAATGAATAAATTAATATTCAGGTCAAGGCGCAGATATCTCACTCTCTTTAAGGTGATTCAAGCCCACTGCGGCATAATTTTCACCGGTCCAACAATATATCTCTTGACTTGTCCCCTCCAGAATACAACAGCTCGACAACGTCGTGTGACTCAAACAACTCCGGACTAGTTGAAGAGTCTAAAGCTCCACCATTAAGAACACCTTCCTTCAACATAACATTACTCTCTTTTGTATTAACTAAGTTGGAGACTTAGAATATTTTTTTTCTCTCAACTCTTTTTTTTCACTTCTCCAACCTCATTATATACCACAATATTATTTACACATCTCACACATAATACAATACTTTTTTTTTCTCAATTCATGGAAGAAACACATCTATATATTGGTGTAGAAATTATTCATATAGTAAATATAGAGAGTAGTGGATAATTAAGTAAGGAAAAACGTCAAAATGTGGTTAATGAAAGTAATAACCACATTCTACATCATAGAGTAGTGGGAGAGTGGGAGTTATGATCATCTTCTAGCTTTTATGACCACTAACAAATATGAGAGATGAATAATTTACTTTAATAATAAAATATACTCCAACTAAAGATAAACCATAAATTTAAATTACTTCTAGACCCAGATCATGCATTTTAATGATAGATGAGAAGAAATAGGTTAATATAGACAAAAAGACTTTGTTTTCAGAAGAAGAAAAAAAGATATGAAGATCAATATAGAGGGAAAAAATTGGTTGGTATCTGTGCTACGTTCTCGAAATTGCGAAATTCTTCTTGCTAAAATTAAGATTTTTTTTTCAGAAATAAAGAAATATTCTCGTATTACCACATGTTATGCCTTCTTTTCTTTTTTGTTTTAACCCTCTTAAATAAATTTATTTCCACTTGCGAAGCTAAAACCAATAATAATGCTACTAAACTAAAGTTCAACTGAAAATCATACATTAATAGTGGATTACAAATAGAATTAGTGCTACATGCAAGTCAGCTTAATTATACTATGGCAAGTACCATGCTTCTAATTCACATGGGATCACCATTTGACTAATCATGGTCTCTTACAATTATATCCTCATGAATAGTTACTGCTAAAAAAAGGAATTAACAACACATCAATCTTGTAGTTAAACAATAAACTTCGTCGTTAATTCTATTTAACGACAAATTAACGACAAATTATCAAAACAAATTATGTTAGCTACGAGACAACATACTATGATTGATACTTCTATTAATTTATTTATTTTAATTTAAGTCATTTTAGGTGCTAATTTAATTTCTTTTTACAATCAAAACGTGGATGTATATTTCTACCTATTCTGATACCAAATTAATATGTTAAAAAAAAAATTAATAGTAGCATTTTGGCCATAACTTTCTAGAAGACTAGTTTTGAAGTGTTAATTTTTAAGAGTTAAGGTATTTGACTAACTTTTTAAGGGGAAAAAATGATTTTGAATAATAATAGCGGAAGTAATTTTTCTGCTACAGCCAAAAAATGGGATTTGTAGCTTTTTCTCTGAAGCAGAAGCTGAAGAAAATTATTTTTTTAAGAACAAAAATACCATACCAAAAACATTATACTTACAAAATCTGTCCTGGATCCCCTATTGATATGAGCATATTTTACTGACAACAATTAGTTAGCCGAATAAATAAATAAATATATACATTAATTAGACGATTTATTGTGGGGATATGATAAATTTAATTGTCTTAAACTAGGAAGAAAAGAATTATAATATACACAAATATTGCATCCTATAATAGCAAATCCATGATGAAGGATATAGTGAGTCATAGTAGATATTAAACGTTTTCACAAACAAGGATTCTCTCTATCTTTCATAACTGATACTGTAAATGAATTGATATTTCCATATTGTAGATATATAAATACGTGTGTATATTTAAGATGAATAATTATCTAATTATTTGTCTGTTTACTCTATATGGTCCTAATATTAGTGTTCCGTCAAACTAAATTTGTAACAAATATTTGACGTTTTAAGAAAATAAAAAAATATTTATTTATTTTCTTTAAATTTACCCTCACTGCTAATTGAGATTATATAAATTAAGATGTCTTAAAATATTAAAATAAAACAGTTTAGACACTACCCTTATGATTAAGACTATGAGTTGGTTGCATGATTCTGGAAATTGTGTTGGCAATGATGAGTAGGAATTTAATAATAAATCATAAACTAAAAAAAAAAATCTAATTTGGAGAGAGAATAATGTAATCATGAATTTAACCTAATTCCACAATAAATATGAAATGCAGTATTTCTATTTTGAGAGATATATTTAGCCTGTGTGATATATTGACCAAGGGGATATTAAAGTTGACCAATGAAGAAGACCTTGATTTGTAGGGTACCTACATAATGATTATAATTAGGACAGTTAATTATGTTGTGCAAGTGAACTTCTACTTATGATTACAAGGTGGCAACACATTATTATTGGAAGCTTTACAATTCCTTCCATCAGTGTTAAATTCGAATTGGGTCCTTAACCAATTATTAGTAATCAATATCGGAAAATTTTTAGTAGTCCAGTCGAATAATTATTAGTAATCAATATCGGAAAATAACTGAGTTTTAGTTGTTTGATTAATTGGCTCTATAAACTCTCACTTTGTTAGTAAATCCCCTCTCCCCTATATTATATAATGAAAAATATTAGTAATATGCATCAAACATTCAACTAGATGATTGCTTATGCAAGAAAGTACTATCTCTGGGTATATTATTCGTCTTTAAAAATTTTGCACGCCTCTTAATTAAGACCTGTAATGGTTTTAATGATAAAAATATGTATCAAAATTATTACTTATCTTTTATTAAATACTTTGTTTAATTAACACATCCTAATTGAAACAGTAAAATTGCTCAAGTTCGAATAATAAAGGGATAATGTCAGTACTTTTTTGTACAAACTAAAATGTTTTCATTTAAGTAGGTGACGAATTTAGTCCTTTTCCCCTTTAAAAATGGTACGCAAGTAAACAACTTCTTATTTTTCTAAAATGTCAAACATACTGATAGAATAATCATTATTAATATTGTTATTAATAATAATTATTATTATAATTAGTGTAGTATCATTTATATATGGTAGGATGTAAAATATTCATTCGGAAGATTAGTATTATTTTGAGAAGATAATTAGGCATGATCTTCTCCTTATCATTTACTTAATTGTAGCATGTTTAGTTGTATATTAACCACATTTGTGGAAGAAGAATATTGAGAAAAATATTCTAATTACTCTAATGTTCTTACATGATATCAGATGATTAGGGAAAGATCATACCCTAAACAAATCACCTCCAAATTTTTGCCCCCCCCCCCCCTTCCAAGCACAACCGGCCGACCTCTCTTCCTCCATTTTTTTTGTTATTATCCATTATTGTTCTTCTTTTTCCGGTCAACAATATCTTACTCCAAATTCACATTTCACCCCGCCCTTACCGTTTCTAACATCAAAACACATATTTCCATCACTCTTGAGATGGAAAATGTTCACTATGCTACTTGGGCGGAGCTTTTTAAAATCTGTTGTCGTTCCCACCGGATTATTCATCACATTATCCCGCTGGCAAATGGAAAAGGAAATGAGTTAACAACAGATGATGACAAAGAACTATGGGAAACACTTGATGCCACAGTTCTCTCATAGATTTATGCAACTATCTATCATGATTTGTTGCACACAATAATGGAACCTGACTCTACGGCAATGGAAGCCTGGGATCGTTTGCGGTATATATTTCAAGACAATAAAAATTCTCGTGCCGTCCCATTGGAGCAAGAATTCTCCACCACCGATATGGCGGATTTTCCGAATGCATCGGCATATCATCAACGCCTAAAAGTATTGTCGAATCAACTAAAAAATGTTGGTTCTCCGATCACTAACAAGCGATTGGTTCTACAACTAGTTTTCGGACTTACCGACGCATATAGTGGCGTGGAAACGCTTATCCGACAAAGCAATTCTCTCTCATTTTTCTATCAAGCCCGCTCTATGTTCATTCTTGAAGAGGCGAATTTTGCCAAAAAGGCCACAACCGTATCAAACTCCGCCATGATTGCCACCCTAACACATGAAAATGTTACCAATTTTGAACCTACACAACAAAATCGAGGACAAAAAGGATGAAATAATGGTAAAAATTGGGGAGGAAATCGAGGAAATAACAAGAATGGGGGCCACCTGAATTTCGGTGGCGGTGACAGAAATTCTGGCCAGAACAGTACCACCGACGGCCAAAATTGGCAGCCCCGCGGTAGTCCAGCCCAGTGGCCTTGGGCTGTGCCACTGTGCCCAGTCCCGACAGGAAACTGGGCCAGGCCAGTTCCCAGACCCACTTGCCAACCCACTGGCAATTTCCATAATTTTTATGGGCCTTCCAGCGTTGGGCCGAGAAGCAGCAACATTTCAGGCAATAATGGGCCACTACCGACCCAGTGGCAGGAGGCCCATTCGGCAGTGTCCCACCCAACGAATATTAAGTCCGCCATGCACACTCTTAGACTTAATCCACCCGATGTAAATTAGTATATAGACTCTGGAGCGACGTCTCACATGATGTCCTCCCAAGGTAATCTCTCGTCCTATTTTAATTTGAGTAAAAATAATGGTATAATTATCAAAAATGGTCATTTTATTCCAATTTAAGGTTATGGTTCTACTAAATTGTCCCCACCAAACCCACCACTAACCTTAAAGAATGTTCTTCATGCTCCACAATTAATCAAAAACTTGGTATCTGTTAAAAAGTTTACTACTGATAATTGGGTGTGTGTTTCTTTTGACCCTTTTGGATTTTCCGTAAAAGATTTTCAGACGGGGACGCTTCTAATGAGACGTGATAGACAAGGGGAGCTTTATCCAGTCTCCTCACCCATTCAACGATCCAAGTTACTATCTACTTTTGCAGCTTTAACATCTTCATTATGGCATGAACATTTGGATCATCCGGGAGCTCCTATTTTAGACTCCCTCAAACAAAATAATTTTATTTCATGTACTCAAACACGAACTTTGAATAAGTGTCATTCATGCCCACTTGGTAAACATGTTCAATTACCGTTTGTTTCCTCAAATTCATGCACACTTATGCCATTTGATATTATCCATTGTGATATTTGGATTTCCCCCGTTTTGAGTTCTTCGGGAGATAGATATTATTTACTTATTTTAGATGATTACTCTAATTTTTTGTGGACGTTTCCTTTGTCAAAAAAATCACAAGTTTTTTCCACATTTCTCAAATTTAGAGCATTCATCCGAAATCAATTTGAACAGGATGTCAAAAATATTCAATGTGATAATGAGAGGGAGTTAATAGGTATTTTTGGGATTTCTGCAACTCAAATGGTTTAAACTTTCGTCTTTCATGTCCCCATACATCTTCACAAAACGGGAAGACGGAATGAAAAATACGAACCATAAATAACATTGTTAGAACATCCCTTGCCTATGCAACTTTACCTCCCCCCCCCCTCCCCTCCCCTCATTTTGGCATCATGCACTACAAATGATCACATATTTATTGAACATACTTCCTCACAAAAACTTGTCCTATCAAGCTCCACTAAAAGTCCTATACCTACGGATCCTTCTTATTACCATTTACGGGTGTTCGGGTGCTTATGCTATCCACTTTTTCCATATACCACAATCAACAAACTTCAACCCCGGTCTACTCCTTGCATTTTTTTGGGTTATCCTTCCAATCATAGAGGTTACAAGTGTTACGACCTATCCTCCAATAAAATCATTATAAGTCGTCACGTCATCTTTGATGAAATAAATTTTCCATTTGCCAAAATGCACGAGTCCAGACCACCTACCTATGATTTTCTAGACGATGGTATATCCCCGTATTTAGCCCAATAATTTTCACAGCCCACTGTCTCAGTTTCGGCCAACCCGTATAATTTGGGCCCCGAAATAGTGGTCCATCAACCCACAGCCACTGTTTCGGCCAACCCAAATCATTTGGGCGAGCTGTCCCACGAAACAGAGTAGACACTAAATCCAAATTGAGTGCATCTTCCGGCAAGCCTTTTTCCGATCTGACACTCTACCGCAGCCTGGTAGGGGCCCTGCAGTATCTAACCTTCACCAGACCGGATATTTCTTATGATGTGCAACAAGTGTGCTTTTTCATGCATAATCCGATGGATGATCATATGCATGCTCTGAAATGCATTGTACGATATATACAGGGGTACTCTTGAATATGGCTTGCACTTATACCCATCGTCCACGTCCGCACTTGTCTCCTACACAGATGCCGACTGGGGAGGCTGCACAGACACTGGACGCTCCACCTCAGGTTATGGTATATTTGTTGGTGATAACTTGGTTTCTTGTTCCTAAAAAAGATAGGCCATGTTATCCAGATCCAGTGCCGAAGTAGAATACCGAGGTGTTGCCAATATTGTGTCTGAATCATGTTGGCTTCAAAATCTTCTTCTTGAGCTCCACTGCCCCGATTCCGAAAGCCACATTGATGTATTATGATAATGTTAGTGTCATCTACCTGTCCGAAAATCCAGTCAATCATCAACGCACAAAATATATTGAGCTGGATATCCACTTTGTCCGTGAAAAAGTCTCACGCGGACAAGTGCGGGTGCTACACGTCCCGTCGCGCCATCAAATTGCAGATATTTTTACTAAAGGTCTTCCGCTGGTATTATTTAAAGATTTTTGGGACAGTCTTAGCATCTGTTTGCCTCCCGCTTCGATTGCGGGGAAGTGATAGAATAATCATTATTAATAATTATTATTATTGTAATTAGTGTAGTATCATTTATATATGATAGGATGTAAAATATTCATTAGAGAGATTAGCATTATCTTGAAAAGATAATTAGGCATGATCTTCTTCTTATCATTTACTTAATTATAGCATATTTAGTGGTATATTAACCATATTTATAAAAGAAGAATATCGAGAAAAATATTTTATTACTCTAATATTCTTACACATACCACTTGTTTCTTATCTTCCCCATAAGCGTTTACCAACAAGACTACAAGAGGAAATATACATATATATAGAATTTGTTTTGCTTTAGTGGAGCGACATAATGTAGTACAAAATTCCAAAAAAAGAACTAGTAGTACTTTAAGAGTTTAAGTAGAATATGTACTATGATCAAGTGGAATCAAAAAGTGTTTGGGTCTTAGCTAATTATTAGATACCTGGGAATAGTATTTGATTAATAATTCAACTTTCTGCGGAATGAAGAATGACAGAGTTGGCAGCTAAGCTTCTAGGAAGTATAGTGCAAAAGAAAAGTGATATATATTAATTTTGTATAAAGAAAATTTACATTATGAGTGCAATTTAACTAATTATGGTAAATTTATTACTCCTTCCGTCACAATTTATTTGATGTATGTTCATTTAGCACACATTTTAAGAAATAAATTAATACTTTTGAATCTTATAGTCTAAATTAAGTCAAAGATATTTGTGTGGTTATAAATCATCTCGTTTTGCATAAAAAACAAAATTTAAAGTTAAATTATTGTCAAATAAAAAATATATTATTCTTTTTTGGACGAACTAAAAAGAAAAATGAGTCATTTTTTTGGGACGGAGGGATTACTTTATTTTGAGAGCAAGCGAGTGAGTAACGAATGATTCTCCAAACTCACAAAATGATTGAGTCCAACTCAAGCGAGTAGTGAAAGATGTGGCAAGAGAGCAAGTTTGATGAGAATAATATAAAGATTTTTACACTATTAATGCACAAAACACAAAATATCAGTCCCTCAAGACCTATAACTTATTTGGCCAATTTTTTGAGAAGTCAAGAGTTTTTTTTTTTAAAAAAAATAATTATTTTAGAAAATTGAGGTGTTTGGCTAACCTTTTAAGGGGGAAAGTGTTTTTGATTAGTACAGGAAGTTGCTTTTCAGAAATAAAAAACATTCTGCAGAAACACTTTTAAAACATTCATCGAGCAAAACTATAAAAGTATTATTTTAATATTAACAAAAATATTTTTCAAATTAATTTATCAAGCACAAACAATTACTCTCCAAAAATATTTTAAAAAAATACTTTTCACAAAAAATATCTTTCTCCAACTTTTCTTTACGGCTTACGCGTGAACAAACTCATTATGTAATTTCATCAAAACCAAAACTTTTCCCTATTTAATTATGAATCCCTTTTTCATTATATTAGTATTAGCTTCTTCATATATTTAAGTTAGATATTCTACCCAATTACGCGCTCGATTCGTACAACCGACCCATAGAAAGTTATTGGGTGAAACGAAGCTCCTAGGTCCTTGCTAAAACAAATTAAAGAATTGGATGAGTTAAAATAATCGTTTAATGTTTTACACATGTAGTGTTGGGATCGAAAAAATTAGGGCGTCGTGTGGAAGTTAACAATTGTAAATCTTTAACGGCGATAAATCAGATAATACAAAACTATACTAAAAGAAGCATAATTGATATATAATATAATTTGATCAAGTGATCTACATATTGAGAAAACTAATATAAAAAGAATAAAACATATTGAGAGAATAATCTTCCCCTAAGCAAGACTCCTAAATGACTATATTCTGGATGATATTGTGTTGTTTATGAGAAGAAAGAATCTCCTATTTATAGAAGTCCAAAATTTCTATGGTAGAATCATTTTTCCCCAAGAAAATCTTTTTGAAGTAAAACACAATTATGGTAAAAATTCAAATAAAGTAGAAAATTCAAGGCAAATCCTAACAATTAGCAGCGAAGTCATGTTTTCACTTTTCATTAGTGAATTCAAAATTTAAAGAAGTAAACACACGAAAAAATCAAGAATATACATTAAAAATTCACCTTGCATATATAACGTAATTTTCCAGTAAAAAAGGATTCAGATTAATCCACTTATGCCACCTAGCTTCGCACCTAAATGTATATTGTTTGGTCATCTAAAAGATAATTGTATATAATTTCTTATTGTAATAACTGAAATTAGTAACCTAGAAATAAGGAAAATAACCTGCTACAAAATGTTATGTACATTTAGGGTGTGTTCTGTATGAAGGGAAAAAATCATGAAAAATATTTTTCAAGGTAATAAGTCAGTTTCTTGCTTATTTTCTTGTGTTCGATTCGTAAGCAAACATGTTATTCTAAAAGCACTCTTATATAATCTAGACAAATATCATGTGTATGGGTGGGGGTGGGGGTAGAGGTGGATGGTGGGTGGGTAATGTATGGGTGGTGTGGGGTGTGGGGCGGGTAGACTGGGTGGAGGTGAATATGAGATGCATTCGATGGTGGAGAGGAGACAGTCAATGTGGAATGCTACTTGTAAAACTTGTTTTCCCTACTTTCATTAAAATAATTATTTTTCTCATTTGGAAGAAACTTATTTTCTAGAGAAAATATTTTTCAAAAATATTAACCAACCGAACATTAAAAAATTAAAAATTATTTTTCTCCATACCGAACACACCCTTAGTGATAATGCGAGTTAAAATACACCGAAAACATAAAAATTACACATGATCATTGTATATAAATGATGGAATTTTATTTATATTTATTTTTTGAAAAGGGAAGAAAGTAATAATGATAAAAGTAGTAACCCTGGCCTCCAGATGATCACCTACATACCAAGCTGGCCAAAGCTGGTGGGGATCAAGAATAGGGATAAATAAACAACACACATATATCTCTCGACGCCTTGTGGTATTAGGTTTATCTGAATTTTTTTATATAAAATATAAATTTATATATATATAAAATTTATCAAAATTGTAAAACATAATAAGTCTGATTCCATAATACTTAATACTAAAAATCTTAATGATTGAAGATCGATCGAGCTTCAGTCCTGAATCTAGCCTATCCGTATTCAATCCCCACCAAATCTTACATAAATATATCATTTTGTAATGTTTAATAAAACCTAATAAGAAAGGCCAAGACCCTAGCTAGCTCCCAAAATCATTTCATGAAAAGCAGAGAAAGCTCCATAAAACCAAGCTCATGCACATGCATACCCCTTTTTCTTTCCAATGAATTTGCACCTGAGAGGGCCAACAGGTGGTGGATGCATGATGCATGATTCATGATTGACGTGTACTCAGCATTTCAAGAAAATTAGTGCACTATAAATCTATGATAAATAGACAGATTTATAATTTAAATTAAATTTGATGGATTCAAGCTTTAGGTATTTGATATTGAATCTTAATTACTTTTGAAATTATAGGTTAAATTATTTTTTTGGTTGAAATTTTAATGATCTTTCACGCGTATATTAATATTAGTTGAATCATTGATTATATGTGCATCCTTCATTGCCACTAGATTTTAATATAGACAATTGTTTAACTATATATATATATAAATTACGATTACAAAAGGAGATTAGTATGCTAATTCTTTGTTAGGGAGTATGTTAAGAAGGTAAGTAGTCATTTGTAATGCATGATGCCAAAATGAAGGTGGTAATGAAGCATGGGCTAGTAATGTCCGAACAATATTATTAATGGTGCGAATTTTTCTTTCGGCTTTCCCATTTTGCGAAGACATATGAGAACAAGAAAACCGAAAAGATATGTCATTAACCTTACAAAATTCTCTAAACGGCCCATTATCAAATTCTCTTCCATTATCACACTGAATGTTTTTAATTTTCCGTTCAAATTGGGTACGGATGAATGCTCTAAATGATAGGAATGTAGAATAAACTTGAGACTTTTTAGTTAACGGAAAGGTCCACAAAAAATTAGAATAATCATCCAAAAATAACACATAATAACGGTGGCCCAAAGAGCTCAAAACGAGAGATGTACACAAATCACTATGAATAATATCAAATGGCAACAAAGTACTAGAATTGGAGCCAACGAACGGTAATTTAACATGTTTTCCAAGCGGACAAAAATGACAAACATTAGTACTACGCGATTATTACACTCAATAAAATTATTGTTTTTAAGAGAGTAAAGAACAAACGCTCCCGGATGACCCAAACGTGCATGTCATAAGGAAGGTGCTAAAGCGGGAAACGTTAACTGTGTGGCTTGTTTAGTGGTGGTGGTGATGGGATAGAGCTCGCGCCGACTATCACATCTCACTAGAGGTATCCCCGTCGTGAAATCCTTCACAAAAAATCCAAAAGAGTTAAAGTTAACAGAAACCCAATTATCAGTTGTAAATTTCTAAACATACACCAATTTTTTAATTAATTGAGGAGCATGAAGGACATTTTTCAAGGCTAAAGGTGGGTTCGGGGGAGATAAATTTGTGTGACCATAACCACGAAATGAAATTGAATCCATTACCAATAATTATGCCACGATTTTTGCTCAAATTAAAATAAGACGAGAGATTACCTGGCGTGAACGTCATATCAGAAGTGACACCGGTGTTCATGTACCAATTTGCATCCAGATGATTTAATCCAAGTGTGTGCATTGCTGCCTCGATATCCTTGGGAGCTGGGGCTATTGCTGGGCCCGCAACAGCGAAGGCCTATTGTGGTCTAGGCCCAAGCAGGCCAAGCTGCTGCCAGGCCCCATTCTGCCAAGATCCAGTCTGCTGAAGGCCATTGGGCTTGGCCCAATAGTTCGCTAGAAATGGACAGGGTGGAGTGGGCCACTGCCCACTGGCCCAGCCCCATAGCCACTACCCACTGGCCCAAGGCTGCGACCAGTGGTGCTGCGGCCCATGACCCTATTGGCCGCTACCCCGTCTTTCGCCACTGCCTCCGCCGCCGTGGCTGCCACCGTTGCCACCACCGCGGTTTTTGCCACCATTTTTTTTATTTTGGCCTTTTTTGCCGCCACTATTGTTGCTGGTTTGGCTAGTATTTTGCGTGAAGGAGTGAGGGTCATCGGTGTCGCATGACATGGCCACTATCCTGACAGAATTGGCTCCGATAGCCACCCTTTTAGCCAACCCTTCTTCTTTTAGGGTGAGCATGAAACGTGCTTGGTAGAACGGTGGGAGAGGATTGCTTTGACGAACAAGAGTTTCAAATCCATTATACGCCTCAGAGAGGCCTGCAACCATCTGAAGAACAAGGCGATCATTCGTGACGGACGCGCCAACGTTCTTGAGTTGATCTGACAACTCCTTGAGCCTTTGACAATAGGCCAAGAGATTCAAAACATCCTCCATATTTATGTGGGAGAATTCCTGCTCAAGGGTCACAACACAGAAATTTTTGTTATCTTGGAATATATCATGCATCCTAGTCCAAGCTTTCATTGATGTGGCGTCGTGTTCGATAATAGTCTGTAAGAGGTCCGTATAGATGGTGGAATAAATCCATTGGAGCACTGTATCATCAATAGTTGCCCACAACTCTATTTCATCATCGGTGGTAGGCACCTTCTCCTTGATTTTTTCCGATTTGACGATGTGATGGAGGACTCTATTAGACCTTGCGTGAATTTTAAATAGTTCTGCCCACGTCGCGTATTGAACGTTTTCCATCTCAAGAACGGTAGGGATGCTGTTCTTGATATTGGAGACTGCAAGGACAGGATGAAAGGTGTTCTTTGTGGTAGACATGATGAAAGAACAAGAGGATAATTAGGGTTTTGGAAAAAAATTGTTGGGAGGGAGGGGGGGTTACGGCCGACAACCACTGGTTGAGTAGGGCGGTGGAAGTAGGATATTTTTGGAGAAGGAAAAGTTTGCCCTAGACTGCTGATACCATGAAAGAGAATAATTCCCTTGATTATTTTCATTAATATAATAGGTTTATATACATGATATACAATAGTAAACCTAGCCTATAATTACGGAAATTAAATATACATTTTTCTAATACTACAGATTACTACCATAATTACAGATGTACAATATCTCTAATAATATCAAAGAATTATACGTAGTATATTAGAAATATATTACGTATATTCTATCACATTTCATGAAAAGCAGAGAAAGTTCCATAAAACCAAGCTCGTGCACATGCATACCCCTTTTTCTTTCCAATGAATTTGCACCCGAGAGGGCCAACTGGTGGTGGATGCATGATTGGCGTGGACTCAGCATTTCAAGAAAATGGATGCACTATGAGTCTATGATAAATAGACAGATTTATAATTTAAATTAAATTGATGGATTCAACCTTTAGGTGTTTAATATTGAATCTTAATTACTTTTAAAATTATAAAAAAAAAATTGGTTGAAATTTTAATGATCTTTTACATGTATATTAATATTAGTTGAATCATTGATTATATGTGCATCCTTCATTGCTACTAGATTTTAATATAGACAATTGTTTAACTATATATATATATATAAAAATTACGATTACAAAAGGAGAAGAGATTTCAAAGTGTCAAACTTAAGGATTTTGAAAGAAAACATCAAGCATAAAGAAAGAAAGATAAAGAAAATACTTAATACTTAATACTTAAATGAAACACAAGATCGACGCGGGAATTTAACCCTCAACCTTAAATTTGGGTGTGCACGTGTATATTTATATAATTTTGAAAAGATGTACATACATTTCTATCACGACAACGTTTGTTTAAATATTTTTTAACTGTTATAGTGAAATGTTATTATAAAAAACATATATTCAATATAATATAACATGAAAGATTAATTTCACAAAAAAATAGAGTTATTGTAGTGAAATACTGTTAGAGAGGTCTGACTGTATGTACCATCTAGCGAGAAAAACATGGGTGCACGTAAATATCTAACCATTGAATTCATTTTTTGTTCTACATTAACAAGTTGAAAGTGGTAAGTTTAGTACTACTCAAGAATTGAGAGTAAACTGGACTTGTTTCCGTGAATTTCCATATAATAATACTTTATACCCACTAACTTTAAATTTTAATCACCACCAAGGGTGTAGTGGATGGATCGGATTCCTCCACTTTTATTAAAGGACCCAGATTTCAAGTTTTGAAATTGAAAAACTTCTGGTAGGGAGCGCTTCACTTTAGTCAGCGGGAAGGTTTTGAATACCTAATAGTTATTAGAAAAAATTAGGCAAATGCTAAGGAAGTAGAATGGATAAAGAAATAAAGTGGGGTCAATATACATGGCATCAAAGTTGTGTAAGCCATGGGTTTTCAGCTGGCAGGAATGGGCATATTTGTGGCTAAAAACACCCTTAGCACTTGGCAGTAAGTTATGATAACTCCCCCACCCCACACCCACCTCACCAGCCCCCATTCCACCCCACCACAACCACAGGAGTACAGGACTATAGAGGATAGATAGGTCATCCTATTACAGTGCTTATGTATCGATGAAATTCAATTTTACTGAATTTTATATTAATTATTTATAAAAACATGTAGTAACTGCTTATAATAATTATATTAATTTTGAATAAAAAATATATGTTGTCAAGTCACAAAGAAATACTAACAAGTAAATGTTTATAATAAATAGAATTAATCACTTGAAAAATAAGGCGTGCAACATAAATATGTTGTTAATAACTTGTCATAACCGATTGAAATAAAATGATAGTACGACAATTATTTAGTCATGAATATAAGGTAATGGGGTATTTAGAGTAACGGTCGAAGTTATCTCCTTATAACTTATAGGTTACGGACTCGAGTTATAAAATCATCATTGATATTTGCATATATATATATATATATATGTGCATAATCCCTTAATTATTCTTATTAAATGAATAGGTATATATATATACAATTTACAATCTCCAAATAAGGAAAATCTTATTCCTACTATACTTCTAATATTCTAATTCTACTTGTACAAGAATTCTACGATTATGGTAATTATACAACATTATCATAATACACAATAGGAAAATTCTATTCCTACACGGTATTCTATCACACCCCCGCAATCATAGCGGGCGGTTGACGTACGCTGAGACTGTCCCTAAAATCTTCAAATAGAACTGAGGGAAGGCCCTTCGTAAAGATGTCAGCAATTTGGTATCTGGAGGGCACATGTAAAAAGCGTACTTGTCCACGAGCTACCTTTTCGTGAACAAAGTGACTATCCATCTCGACATGTTTAGTGCGCTGATGTTGGACAGGATTGTCAGAAAGATAGACTGCACTAACATTATCACAATAGACCAAGGTAGCTTTCTGAATAGGAAAGTGTAATTCTAATAGAAGATTACGTGACCAACATGATTCAGATATCACATTAGCCACGCCTCGATACTCAGTATCTACACTGGATCGCGATAATGTAGCCTGACGTTTCGCAGACCACAAGACCAAGTTATCACCAAGAAACATACAATAACCAGATGTCGAGTGTCTGGTATCAGTACAGCCACCCCAATCAGCATATGTATATGACACAAGTGTAGAGACAGAAGAAGGATATAAATGCAATTCATACTCAAGTGTGCCCTGGATGTACCGTCTAATGAGTTTGAGCGCATGCATGTGCTCAATCCGTGGGTCATGCATGAATAAACACGCATGTTGAACTACATAAGTAATATCAGATCTCGTGAAAGTAAGATATTGAAGTGCCCCTGCAAGACTGCGATAGTGAGTGGGATCCTCATATGGTGTGCCGGATGTAGTACTCAGCTTCGGTTTGGTATCAACCAGAGTGAAAGTAGACTTACAAGATGATATACCAGTTCTCTCAATAATATCTGCAGCATACTTCCTTTGAGATAAAAATAGACCACCTGAATGACGCGTGACAACAATGCCCAAAAAATAACTCAAGGGCCCCAAGTCTTTCATAGCAAATTCGGAACTGAGAAGCGACATGATAGACTTGCGCAGATCATCAGAAGAAGCAATCAATATAATATCATCTACATATAATAAAATATATGCCAGAGAAGTACCACGACGATATGTAAACTGAAAGTGATCAGACCGGCTGTGAGAAAACCCAATAGTAGATACATAATTTGTAAACCTCTTATACCAAGCCCGCGGGGCCTGCTTAAGCCTATATAATGACTTCTTCAGCAAACATACAAGATGAGGATGATCGGGATCTCGAAAACCCAAGGGCTGATGCATATAGATTGTCTCCTTAAGATCACCGTGTAAGAGAGCATTAATTACATCCAACTGATGAATAAGCCATGCTTTTGAGAGAGCCAAACTCAAAACAGTGTGAATGGTAGTCGGTTTGACCACCGGACTAAACGTCTCACCACAATCCACGCCAACTTGTTGAGTTTTACCATCACCTACAAGATGAGCCTTATGTCTCTCAAAAGAACTGTCAGAATTGTCATTATGAGTAAAAATCCACATAGAACAAATAATATTAACACCAGATGGACGGGGTACTAACTCCCACGTCTTATTTTTAATAAGAGCACTATATTCGTCGGTCATAAGCAATTTCCAATTCGGGTCAAGTGTAGACACAGGGTTATGTGGTAATGGAGATTTAGAGACATTAAAATTGAGATTAAAATGTTGTTTTTATTTAAAAATATCCCTTTGACTACGAGTAACAGGCCCTTCATTCGAGGTAGAATTGGATGGATTTGGGATAATGTGCGGGACGGTGATGGACTGGCCAGCAGACATTGGGCCTGCTGGCCCAATAACTAAAAGCAGTGAAGCCGACATCGAGTGGGTTGGAACAAGATCGAGATCGGTCTTGGTCAGTGTTCTGCCCACTGGGCATAATCGGTGGAACAGTGGTAACGGGATTGTGTGGGCCAGTAGGCAGTAGGCATGTTGGCGTATTTTATGGATAATATATGGTGAGACCTCGTCATCTAAAAATTATATAAACTAGGCACGAGACTACTCACTTTAGCAAACGAAAATTGTGTTTCATCAAAAAAAAATGGCGACTAATTATGATTTTATTAGACAATGAATCAAAATATTTGTAACCACGATGATTAGATGGATAACCCAAAAAAACACAAGCAGTAGAACGGGCTTGAAGTTTGTTAATTGTAGTTGACGGAAAAAGTGGATAGCATAAACACCCAAAGACCCTAAGACGTGAATACAAATGATTCTTATTATAGATAATATTATGGGGAGATTCATATGCTAACCCTTTGGTAGGAAGTACGTTAAGGAGGTAAGTAATCATTTGTAGTGCATGATGCCAAAAGGAAGGGGGTACGAAAACACGGGCAAATAAAGTTCAGACAATGTTATTAGTGGTACGAATTTTTCGTCCGGCTTTCCCATTTTGTGAGGACGTATGAGGACAAGAAAAATGAAAACTATGCCATTAGCATCACAACATACCCGAAACAACCCATTATCGTATTCCTTGCCATTATCACATTGAATATTTTTAATTTCTCGTTCGAATTGGGTACAAATGAATGCTATAAATTTTAAGAAAATGAAAAAAACTTGAGACTTTTTGGATAACGGAAAGGTCCACAAAAAATTAGAATAATCATCCAAAAGTAAGACATAATAACGATGACCCAAAGAACTTAAAATGGGAGATGTCCATAAATCTCTATGAATAACGTCAAAGGGCATCAAAGTACGAGAAGTAGAGGCTACAAATGGTAATCGAACATGTTTCCCTAATGGACAAGAAGAATAAAGTGGAGTACTACGTGTACCCTTAAAAGAAATAAAATTGTTTTTATGCAAACAAGAAATAATAGACGATCCCGGATGACCCAAACGTGCATGCCACAAGGAAGGAGCAAGGGCGGCAAAAGTAGATAACATGGCTTGACTCATGGAAGTGGTGGTAGTTGTGATTGGATAAAGCCCGCCTCTACTATTGCATATCATTAGAGGTATCCCCGTTTTGAAATCCTTCACAGAAAACTCAAAGTGATCAAAACTAACAGAAACTCAATTATCAGTGGTGAATTTTCGGACAGTCACCAAATTTTTAATTAAGTTAGGGGCATAAAGGGTATTGTTCAAAACTAGAAGTGGATGTGGGAGAGACAAAGTTGTATGTACATAACCGCGAATTGGAATTGAGTTGCCATTACCAACAATTATACCACGATTTTTGCTCAAATTTGAATAAGACGAGAGAGTACATTGTTCAGACGTTATATGAGATGTGGCTCTGGTGTCCATATACCAATTCGCGTCCGGGGGATTTAAGTCAAGTGTATGCATTGCGGTTTCAATATATGTAGGTGTCGGGATCAAATTTGGGCTCACAGCATGGAAGACATGCGGAGGCCAAGGCCCAAGTAGGTCTGCCTGTTGTCCCGGCCCATTACTGTACCGCATTCCACTGTTTGGGAACGAGAAACTAGGCTTGGAATATTGCTGAAACTGAGCTCAGTTTCCCGGTTAAGGAGCAGGCGGATAATAAGGGTTGTTGGGCCAATGGCCACTAGCCCAGCCCTACTGCCAGGGGGCCCATAGTTAGGGCCAGTTGGCCTGTGGCCCACTGCTCCGAGGCCCACTGTTGTTGCTGCCACTGTTCTGTCCTCCCCCACCACTGCAGTTTTTGCTATTATTTTTACGATTTTGACCTTTTTTGCCACCACCGTGGTTACGATTTTGGCCTAAATTTTTGGAGAATGAGTGAGGGTCGTCTGACGTGGTTATCATTACGACGGAATGTGCTCTGGTAGCCGTCTTTTTAGACAAATCGGCCTCTTCTAACATGAGCATGGAACGAACCTGATAAAATGGTGGCAGAGGATTACTTTGACGAAGTAGTGTTCCAACACCATTATAGGCCTCAGAAAGGTCTGCAACCATTTGGAGAACAAGACGATTATTGGTAACGGGCGCACCAACGTTGCGGAGTTGGTCCGCCAATTCTTTCATCATTTTACAGTAGGCCGAGACGTTAGGAAAATCTTCCATGTTGACATGGGAAAATTCCTGCTCAAGAGTGACATCACGAAAATTTTGTTATCTTGGAATATATTACGCACCCTATTCCAAGTAGCCATCACCGTAGCGTCGGGTTCAATAATCGTCTGCAAGAGGTCTGTAGAGATTGTGGAATAAATCTACTGGAGAACGGTAGCATCAAAGGTTGTCCATGACATAGGATCATACTTGGGGGTAGGAACGTTCTCCTCGCCAGTTACCAAGGGGATTATGTGTTGGAGGACTTGATGCGAGTGTGCGTGAACTGTGAATAAATTCCACCCACGTCGCATAGTGGACGTTTTTCATCTCAAGAACAATAGGGATGTGGTTCTTGATGTTGGAAACTGTAAGGGCATGATGAAATATGTTATTTGACGTAGACATAATGAAAGAACAATAGGTGAATTAGGGACTTGGAAGAAAAATTGGGAATAGAGGAGTAAAAGTGCACGGAAACCGAGGAAGGGTTCATGGAAATCGAGCAGAAATCGAGAGGAACGGAAGTGTTTTTTGGGAGAATGTTTTTTAGACCTAGACTTCTGATACCATGAAAGAAATAATCTCTTGATTATTGTTATTGAATGAATAGGTACATATATACAATTTACAATCTCCAAATAAGGAAAATCATATTTCTACTATACTTCTAATATTCTAATTCTACTTGTACAAGAATTCTACAATTATAATAATTATATATCATTACCATAATAAACAATAAAAAAATCCTATTCCTACACGGTATTCTATAAATATATATTGTCTACATTACATGCATCCCTTGAGGGCGCCCTTATTTGAATCCTGCGTGGCTGCTTTTTTATAGTGCATATAAGTTAATCCGACTTAGATATCCCCAACCTATACACGTGGACATACTTGCTATATCCCAGCTTAGCTTCACCTTCTAAAGACTTCTCTGTATTCTTGAATATAAAAGTTGGAGTAGTAGTGTAATAGTATCATACAAATAGTTATTCAATTAATCAACTTTTAAATAAAATAATAGTTGGCAGATTTTAGCCTATGATTTGAGAATGACCAGTTTTGAAAAGAATGTAACTTCGCACCTTCTATCACATGCACCTTTCATACATCTCACTACAATCACTTCTATTTAAACACCTTACACCCCCTCCAGTTCCCTTCAAATTAAACAACTTCAATTCTCTTCTCTCTCTTTACAACATTTCGCAACATTCATTGAGTGATCTTGCTACTACAATTAACTGAGATTCAGCCATTTATCGCTTCGTGTTCAAGTATTCACACATTACCATATTGCTCTTACAAAAATCTTGAATAGCGGAAATAGATTGGTGTTTTGAAAGTCACCGACTTTTTCACTGGAAAAAGAAAACGTTTCCAAAAATAAACTTGAAAAAACTAACCTCCTCTTCTTTCAAGTCTTCATACACCACCATTATGGAAATAGGTTCGTGCTCTGCTTCCAAAGTCAGACGTAAAATTTTTTCACTAAGGGAGAAAAATATGGTTGGCTTCAAAGATCAAGAATTCTTTTCTAGTAGATGTGTATGGGTAAATGGCCCTGTTATTGTAGGTGCAGGTCCATCAGGACTAGCTGTGGGTGCTTGCTTAAAAGAACAAGGAATCCCATTTGTAATCTTGGAAAAATCAGATTGCATTGCATCATTATGGCAGAAAAAAACTTATGATAGATTAAAACTACACCTCCCTAAACAATTCTGCCAATTACCCAACTTCCCATTTCCACAACACTACCCTGAGTACCCCACAAAGAAACAATTCATTGATTATCTTGAATCTTATGCAAGAAAATTTGACATCAACCCAATGTTCAATGAGTGTGTTCAGTTTGCAAAATATGACCAATCTTGCAAATTGTGGAGGGTGAAAACTATTTCTCCAAGTGGCTCAGAAGTTGAGTATATTTGTCAGTGGCTTGTTGTGGCTACAGGGGAAAATGCTGAGAAAGTGGTTCCTGATATTGAAGGGTTAAAAGAATTTGGAGGTGAAGTAACTCATGCTTGTGATTACAAGTCTGGTGAGAAGTTTAGTGGGAAGAAAGTTCTTGTTGTTGGTTGTGGGAATTCTGGCATGGAAGTTTCTCTTGATCTTTGCAACCATAATGCTCAACCATCATTGGTTTGTCGCAGCACGGTAAGTTATATAAACTTTTAATATGAAGATTTTTTACCATATAAGTGTATTTTAACTTGTGTTAGTAGGTTAACCCCCACACTTCTCATGACAGTTAGTTGTAGTTATCTTTTAGGTGACTTAATAGTGTGTTATTTTACGGTATGTGTAAGTTGAACTCTTATAACTGATAATGTAAAAGAATTTATACACTATTAAATCATATAAAAGATCGCAGCTCAAATAATTATTCATAAAAAGTGGAATTAGTAAGTTGAAGAATAGGCCAGATAACCTGCTACAACATGTTTTTTTTGGGGGGGGGGGGGGGGGAGAAAGGACTTCTGCAAAAAGAATAGCCGACAAAGATATAATGTATGTATATATGTATGTAGTTGTGTATAATTAGAGTATAATATATGTATAGCTAGGGGTTGTTAATATTTTTGGCCGAGCGGTCAACTGTGTAACTTCCTCGAAAAAGAAACTATGAAGTTTGGATTCTAATGTGTTTTTTCTCTGTTTTTCTTCTTCAGGCTCATGTATTGCCAAGAGAAATCTTTGGGAAATCAATATTTGAGTTGGCTATGTTTATGATGAAATGGCTACCACTTTGGCTAGTTGACAAAATTTTACTCATTTTGACATGGTTCATTCTTGGTAACATTGAGAAATATGGACTAAAAAGGCCAACAATTGGTCCTTTGGAACTCAAGAACACACAAGGGAAAACTCCTGTTTTGGACATTGGTGCATTGGAAAAGATTAGATCAAGAAAGATTAATGTCGTTCCAGGAATCAAGAAGTTTTCATGTGGCACTGTTGAACTTGTCAATGGTGAAAAACTTGAAATTGATTCTGTTGTTCTTGCTACTGGTTATTGCAGTAATGTCCCTTATTGGTTACAGGTGAGAAAATGTTAAATTTCTTCTCATATTTTTGGAATTTCATTTATTTAGGCTTATAAGGGGTCAGCACTAGAAAGTTATGCAAGTACTAGTGTCAAATTGAAAAAATGTTAGAAATATTTGGATGTTTCTTTTATTATGTTTATGCTTAGTACCTAAATTAACATCAATACTTGCATAAATTTCTAATCCCGACCCCTTTTAACTCAACGGTTACACAAACAAACACCTTAACTTGGTCAAACACATCTTTTCATCAATAAGACCAAGTTATGGTGTCTGTCTGTCTGAAAACCCGTCAATTTAAGGGGTCATCATATAGAATGTCGTACAAATATGAGTGTCAAATTGACTAATATAAAACTTTTATGGAAGATTCTTGAATAGTGGCCTAATGTTATTTTGTTATTTTTAATACAGGAAAGTGAATTTTTTTCCAAGAATGGGTTCCCAAAAGCACCATTTCCAAATAGTTGGAAAGGAAAATCTGGGCTATATGCAGTTGGTTTCACAAGGAAAGGGCTATCTGGTGCTTCTGCTGATTCTATTAAAATTGCACAAGATATTAGCAAAATATACCAAGAAAACCTAAAGCAAAAAAAGCAAAAAAATTCTACACATAAAGGGTGCATCTCAACCTTTTGATTCAATTGAATCATACAGAGGATTTAAAAAAACCTTCTAGATGTGTAAATTAATTTTGTGAGACAATACAAATATGTACAAAAAGGAAAGTACAAGATAACATAGAGATTAGCCCTCTCCGAAAGCCCAAATTTTGCTACAATTTTGGGAGTTGTACGACCGGTCCTTTGAAAAGTTCATGATAAGTTGTGGGATCCTCAAAAAAAAGTTTGTTAGAGACGTGTTGTTCTGATCGAGTTTCTCGATGATGATGATGAAGCATTTTAGTTTTTTTTCCTCCTTTTACCCCTTTTCAACTTTGACTTTAGTATTTACTTATATTAATCTTTTTGTACATATTTGTACAATTACTACTGATGATTAATAAGTGACAAAAGATATTCGTTTATTGTTAAAAGTAGTCTTGGTATGATTTTGATTGTTTTGAATTTCAATGTTTATCTTTAACTAAGCACTGGCCCTAAAGATTTGGTCTAATGATAGGAGCTTCCTGACGTATAGGTTAGGCACACGTTATAAGTTTGAACTTTGCCTCACAAAATTCTAGGATATTTAAGGGATGAAGAAGAGTAGAGGTTGGGCTTATAAGCACAAAATTTCAAAGTACGTGTCACTAACGGTCGAGAATTTCTTGATTATAAACAAAGGAGAATTTTAATTAAGCAATGATGTAGACCACAAAGATGGGAAGATACACTAGATAAGCCTCAAATATATATATATATATATATACAAAATAAAAAATTAAGTCCCGTAGGTGAAGCTTTGAATGAAACTTAGAAAAACTTGAATGAGAAAATGACTCTTCAATTTGCTCACTTTCTATGCATACATTTCAAGGTAAAAAATAGAATATGAAGTATTACAAAAGGAATGTCTTATTTCACATTCTTTTCAGTTGGTCATAATCAGTACAGTTATGAAGTTTTTGATAGCAACTAGTCATCATTTCAACACCCTTAGTATACATATACGCATTTATAAAAGAAGATTTAGAATTTTAAATCGGCGAGCAAAAATAACACAAATACACTACTCGTTTGAAATAATAAGTGTGAAGTTAACAAATACAATATACATAAGTTTAAAGTCTTTCTTATGTATATATCGACCCCTTATTCTAATGAATCTTGTAAATGACGGAAAGAAATAATCCCTTAATTATTCTTATTAATGAAAGAGTATATATACAATTTATAATTTCCATAATAGGAAAATCTTATTCATATTCTATTCTCAAAACTCTATTCTACTTGTACAATGATCCTATAATTATGGTAAATATACAATTCTAATTATGGTACAATTTGTCCCAGATCGATACACTACAACTATACAAAACCATGTACAAGAATGATAAAACCGAGACTAACTGAGACTAAATATACATAGGATATACACGTGCATAACGTGTATATCTTATGTATATTTAACACACCCCCGCAGTCATAGCGGGTGGTCTTCGGACGCTGAGACTGTCTCAAAAATCTTCAAAAATGACAGAGGAAAGACCCTTTGTAAAGATGTCTGCAATTTGATACCTGGAAGGGACATGTCAGACGCGTACTTGACCATGAGCAACCTTTTCGCGAACAAAGTGAATGTCCATCTCGATATGTTTAGTGCGCTGGTGTTGAACCGGATTACCAGACAGATAGCTGACACTAACATTATCACAATAAACGAAGGTCGCTTTCTGAATAGGACAATGAAGCTCTAACAGCAAATTACGTAACCAACATGATTCAGAGACCATATTAGCTACCCCTTGATATTCATCCTCGGCACTGGAGCGGGACAAAGTCGACTGACGTTTTGCAGACCAGGAGACCAAGTTATTGCCAAGAAATATACAATAGCCAGACGTAGATCGTCTGGTGTCCGGACAGTCACCTCAATCAGCATCAATATACGAGACAAGTGTAGACGTCGATGACGGATATAAATGCAAGTCATAGTCAAGTGTCCCCTGGATGTACCGAATAATGCGTTTGAGCGCATTCATGTGCTCAACCCTGGGATCATGCATAAACAAACATACATGTTGTACGGCATATGTAATATCTGGTCTCGTGAATGTAAGATATTGAAGGCCCCTGCAAGACTGCGATATCTGGTCGGATCCTCGTAAGGGGAGTCAGCTGCAGCACCCAATTTGGGTTTAGTATCAACTGAAGTGGAAGTGGACTTACAAGATGACATCCCAGTCCTCTCAATGATCTCAGTTGTATATTTCCTTTGTGATAAGAACAATACACCTGCATGACGATTGACAGCAATTCCCAAAAAATAACTCAATGGTCACAAGTCTTTCATAGCAAACTCAGAACTGAGCATTGTCATGATAGACTGGCGTAAGGCATCGAAAGAGGCAGTCAAGATAATATCATCCACATATAATAGTATATAAGTCAAGGAAGAACCACGATGATATATGAACAAGGAATTATCCGACCTGTTGTGAGTGAACCCAATAGTCGAAACATAGTCGGCAAAACTATTATACCAGGCCCGTGGAGACTTAAGGACTTTTTCAACAGACAGACATGATAAGGATATTTGGAATCCCTAAACCCCAAGGGTTGATGCATATAGATTGTTTCCTTGAGATCACCATGTAAGAAAACATCATTCACATCTAACTGATGAGTGGGTTATGCTTTCGAAAGAGCCAAGCTGAGCACAGTGTGAATGGTAGCCGGCTTGACCACCGAACTAAACGTCTCACCACAATCCACACCAACCTGCTGAGTCTTACCATCACCCACAAGCCGAGTCTTATGCCTTGCAAACGAACCGTCTGAATTGTCCTTATGAGCAAAAATCCACATAGACCGAATAATATTAATACCAGATAGACGGGGCACCAACTCCCACGTCTTATTATCAATAAGAGCATTATATTCATCGGTCATAGCAATTTTCCAATTCGGGTCATTTAACGCAGACACATGATTACGGGGTAAGGGTGATTTAAGAACATTAGAATTTAAATTAAAATTCCTTTTTAGTTTAAAAACACCTCATTGACTACGAGTGACCGGTCTATGACTCGGAGAAGAATTGGGCGAATTTTGGGAATTTTCTAGACTAGGGACGGTCTGGCCGAGCAATGGGCTGTTGGCCCAACACTGCAGCGTAAGGCCGAGGATGCAGAACTGGACCGCCTCCGTATGGGATGGACTGACCCAATTGCTGAAACTGGCCCAGTGACGAGAGTGGGGACAGTGACATGCGACAGACCAGTGGGACCAGTGGGTAGTGGGCCCGCTTGAGGATTTGGGGTGCGGGATATGTCCAAAAACTGGTGAATAATATACGGGGATATGTCATCATCCAAAAATTTATACGAACTCAGCACGAGATCACTAACCTTTGAAAACGGAAATTGGGATTCATAAAAAATTACATGGCGACTAATGATTATTTTATTAGAAGATAAATCAAAATATTTGTAACCACGATAATTTGACGGATAACCCAAGAACACACACGGAGTAGAACGGGCTTGAAGTTTGTTAATTATGGTGGACGGAAAGAGTGGATAACACAAGCACCCAAAGACCCTAAGATGTGAATACGAATGAGTCTTATTATATAAAATTTGAAGGGGGGACGAATATGTCAAACCTTTGGAAGGAATATTGTTAAGAAGATATGTAGTCATTTGTAGAACATGATGCCAAAAAGACGGGGGTATGGAAGCATGAATGAATAAAGTGCGGACAATGTTATTAATGGTACGAATTTTGCGTTCGGCTTTCCCATTTTGT